>KN042433.1:0-23121 GCA_000739165.1 Podila verticillata NRRL 6337 | reverse complement strand
TGTGTTGACGGCCTTCTCATCGTCCACCTCTCTGTCGACATATGTGTTGACGGCCATCTCATTGCCCGCCTCTCTGTCAACATGTGTTGACGGCCTTCTCATCGTCCACCTCTCTGTCGACATATGTGTCGACGGCCATCTCATTGCCCGCCTCTCTGTCAACATAATGTGTTGACGGCCTTCTCATCGTCCACCTCTCTGTCAACATAATGTGTTGACGGCCTTCTCATCGCCCACCTCTCTGTCAACATAATGTGTTGACGGCCTTCTCATTGACCCAAGAAAAGATGCTGAAGTTATTGGCAGACAGTGGACGTTTCTGCTTCTCGTAACTGTGGAATAGAGGGTCGGAAGGTAAGTGAGAAAGAGATGTGGATCTGATATCCACATCTACCGGCTTTTATTACTATGGAACTATGACGTAGAAGGAGAAGCAAGGGTAGTAGGTACACGGGGAATATGCCACAGCTCCCCTCCCCTCAGAGAATGTAGCATACATTCACAAAAGAAGAAAAGCATAGACCCGGGTAAAGAAGAACACAACCAAAACTGGGGTTCGACGGACACAGACGGGCCATTGCAAATCGTCCTTGATAAAAGTAAAGACAACATCTCGATTTTTATTGGCCGTACAATAAGGCCTACAGAGTGGGTTGCTGGGCTAGTTGGCGTTGAATCCTATCATGCGTCTCCATGGCCTGGAGGACTGAAACCCAACGCTGGGCACCAAGGTAGTACCTTTGTAAGCGTTCTGCAGACGCATTTCGTTCGGCATCAGTGTGCATGTTACGCATAGCTGCTACTTCGACCTGGGCTGCTGCCCGAAGGGTGCGGAGGGTGCACACTGCTTGCATGTATGATCCGTCCTCAAAGGCTACAGGTACGAACTGAGGTCGTGTCTCTGGTTCAGGCGTGTCGTTCGATTCTTGACCAATGGTTGAGGGGTCTGCTCTCGAAGTGGCATCGCTCTTGAGTTCTGGTCGGCTGGTATCGTTGTTGTTGTGGTGCAGGCTCAGCTCATCATCTTCGATTATGACTGGGTGAGGTTGGGACGTCGTTGGCGCAGAGGGTGATGTGAAGTTACAGCTTTGTTGGCCTTGTTAGACTTGGACTCAGAGTGACCGCCCATGGTGAGTGAGTGATGATAAGTTGAGTGTGTGTTTTAGTGGTGTTGTGAATGTTTGCAGTTGGAAGCGAAGAGGAGTGAGAGAGAGCAGATACAAAATTGGGTAATGGTGACCATGTTTATATATGTGCAAGGTTCATGCAAGCTGTCATTGTGATGGTGGGTGTGATTGGAGCGTGTCATTCGCTGATTGGTACTTTGGTGGTGTGGTTTGTGGAAAAGTCATGAGACATGGAGAGAGAAATGGAATGAAGAGATGCAAGTGTGCATGTTTTGTTGTTTATAGCCCATAATGTGACCGCCTCAGAGGTAGTAACAACTCTCTTTTGCATGAAAGTCGACATTTTCCACCAATCAATTCCATTCATTTCGCTTTTTTACGTTTTCCTCATGCACTCCTATCTTGCAAGGGTCTGTTTCTTTTGTTTGTGTTGGTTTGGTTTCTTTCTTTTTTTCAAGGCAGACGATTGGGGAAAGTCGTAGGCAGCATATATGCACAGCGGGATGAAGGGCATATGCAGGGCGCCAGGGTTAAAGGTGAAACATTCCTATTCATCATGCCTACGTTTAGTCCCAACTCGAGCAGATCGTCGAAGAGATGTAGGTATACGTTGTGTCCAATAGTTAGCAATGCATTGTCGCTCAATAAAATGATCCTCAGGTTCCCATGTATGTTCGTCATATCCTTTCCACTTTGATATAATACTCAGTGACAAGGGGGTCATTCTTGCATTGCCGGTGGTCAGTGATACGCTCAACTTCATATGTGTCAGAATCTTCGAAGTCATCCAGCACCAACTTCAACTGTGAAGGGGCATAGTGTCGATTCAGCAATGCATCAGTGCCATCACGAAGGATATATGCACCATGAGCTGTACGTTCTACCACAGAGTATGGTCCCTCATAGCGAGGTGCAAGCTTGTCACCTTTGATAGGGTCAAGTGTCATAACCATAGCACCATCGGGGAATTCATTATGAAGCACTGTGGCATTGAAACATTCAATCATGCGTGCCTGAGTAGCTCGGGACTTCTTTTCTACTGCTGGAAATACAACCTCAGTCATGTAGCGAAGTCGCTCCAAGAGCTCCTCTTGTGTAAGTGTGCGGCCTTCATCATTAGTATAGTTACTAAAGCCATTTGCACGACGGGCAAAGAACAAAGAAAAGGGGATGATTTGTGTAGACCAACATTTCGGGTGTTCATAGCCAGCTGAATAAAAGGAACATGTTGTGCCCAAAGATGCTTCTGATCTGCAACCAACTTACGGATCATATTACATGCTGTTTTAACATGGTTCTCAGCAACGCCATTTCCACGTGGATGATAAGGTGCAAGAAGATGGTCAATATAGGCATTGGTAGCCATCTCGCGGAAGACCTCATTCACAAACTCTTTACCATTGTCAGATTGCAGCACACGCGGAAATCCGATGTCAGTGAAGCGTTTGAAAAGGGTAGAGGCTACGGTGGCTGCAGATTTATTAGGGAGCGTATCCAATAACACAAATCGGGTACATATATCCACAATAACCAAAAGATAAACGTCGCCATCTGCAGCAGCAGGGAACGGTCCAGCAAGTAGCGCATCTAATCGAATCGGATAATTCGAATTCGATTCGATTCGATTCGAATGGGTTACATAGGATTAGTGCGTCTATCTATTCGAACAATTCGAATCGAATTTGAACAAGGGTGAATTCGATTCCTTTTTTTTAGGAGTAACCAGAAATAAGTGTGTACACACTTAAAACACACCTGGCCATACACACCTAAAACACACTTAATTCTGGATTTGAATTTGCATATACGAAAATGAATATGCACCTAAGACACACCTAACCCGCACCTCGCATGAATCCCATGTTATTTAATTTGAATGCACTCAGCGGCCTAACCTTGGCAACAGTGTTTCTGTCTAGGCTGGACCTTGCGAAGATGACAACTCTCTGAGCACAGACTCGTCTTGTGAAAACTCTTTACTTTGCATTTGGTCTTCAATGACAGCTAGGAGTTTGCCAATTAATAGCTGTATGCCCTCCAGTGCTGCAGCGCTCAGCTTCGGTGTGAATGATGCCATATCAAGTGTATAGTAGAGTTTTTGGAAAAGACAGTGACGCAGCACAACCTCATCATCAAGACAACAACGATCAACAGACCTACGATTCGAGTAGTCGTCGATCTTCAAATATCCTTCCTGGTTCGATAGTCGGTGTAAGCAACTCGATGTTCGCCCGACCCTGGCGAAAGGTCGAGATCGGGGTCAGTGCCCTTGAACAAACTCCGAACAAGGGCCTTGATATCTTTGGAACCGGCGACCCTGCCTCGTACAACCCTTCATCTTCCTATAGCTCTACTACGTCCCATATTGAGAAAGAACACTCTAGCAAGAGTGTTGAAGATGATGACGACGACACCAAGGAGCTGGCCTGGCTCGTGATCTAAATGGTAAAATTCGTTCATGAGAACACTACTCCTTATTCGACCGAGGAAGTTCGCGATATTCAATCCATAGTCATAGCCCTGCGTTCACGAGTCTTTATCCCCCGGATCTCGTTCGGAGGTCGGAGTCCCGAGACCGAGTACGGAACACAATCCAGTACTGTGGTCCTTTTCGGCCGCGAACGACCCGACCAAAAAGAGGGACCGGTCGCGGTCTTTGCGGAAAAGATTTGGTATGGCCCACGAGATGAGGTGACATGGTCCCGGGTTGAATATGGTCCCGAGAGTGTTGAGGGTTTGGTCTGGTGGCAAGGTCGAGTCGGTCGAGACAAGAGTCACTGGCGACAGATCCAGGGTGCTGAGCTCGAGAAGCTCGTCCATACTGCCAAAGAGATCCAGTCCCAGGTCGAGAACTTGGCCGCACATGTTGATCCCAGCCAATGTCGCTCATGACCATAGCGGCAATAGACGGTTACCGTCGAAACCCCCTTGTCTTCCTTTCGAGACTACCAGTTGCTAACAGCAACAAAATATACACTGCACATAGCATCTCGTTGTGAAAAATAATGTGTTTATTTACAGCATTTGTTGTTTTGTTTTTCTCGCCATTGCGCCAGCCGAGGCTCTGTTTACAAGGGCCGCGCAGCTTTGCTAGTAGAAGAGACGATTCGATTTTGTTTCACAACGCTGGAGGATAAGTTTGGTTGAAGATATGCGACGTCCAGAACATGATAGTGGATCCCAGATAATTCTCCGAGAAGCTCTTAAAGTCCTCGACGGTATAGGTCACGTTGGTTCTTGGGTTAGTCAAGTTCAAATCCGGTTCTTGGACGGCCATGGCTACATGACTCAACTCGCCGGTGTAGTTGTGAAAGTATTTGTACGAGTTTTGTAGCTGGTATGGGTTCCATGGCTTCACATCTGGACCTCCAAAACCGTAGGTCTTTTTCTGGCTTGCTTCCAAAAACGCCTGTGTCATGTACGGCTGATGGTCAGCACTTTCGCAAGGCCAAAAGTTCATGTACTGAATGATCATGCTCTTGTTAAACACCGAACTAGCGTGATTCAGGTTTTCCATCTCGGCTTGGAAGTAATCATTGCAAAACGAGGTCGACAGCGTTTCATTGTAGTCAAAGGCCGTCTCGGGAAGGTTCAATCCATAGATCCTGCCGTCAAACTGTTTTGCCAGTGCCGACAAGAGGGCTTGGAAACGCTGCCGGACCGTGAGCACCCAGTGCTTTGTCTGCCATCCATCCGGACGGTTCGTGTCGGCATTAACTTGCCTCAGAAGACCTCCCTCGTACTCGGGCTCGACCAAAAGATAGTTGGGGATTCTCTTGGATTGGTCGCCAGCAACATCAAAGCGGTCTTGAATTTGAACAAAGAGGGTCTTGCCTGGTTGAATTTCTTGCACCTTTTTGAGGTCGGACTCAATGTCGGAAAAGGTGTAGTTGCCTTTGCTCGACTCAAGCTGCTTCCAGTTGTAAATCATCTGGACACCAGAGATGTCTTGGCGCTGAATAATGTAGGCAATCGGATCCAGATCACCATCCTCTGCAAAGACAAAGTGGGTAACATTTTTGGAGGCGTCAGCAGTCGCACTCGCTAACAGCATCGAGGCTCCGACAGCAATCATGGCCATGGCCTACAAGTCAAAATTTGCGATGGTTACTAGTCTTTTTCATTTAAAAGCTAAACTTCCCGTTCTTTGACAACAAACTGTGGAGCATACACGTACCTTGACACTTTTGAAAATTCTCATGATTGACGAGGGGCGGCGGTTATCAGAAACGGCCATGAGGAATTTTTTTTTTTGGTTGGATGAGGAAAAAATGAGGATAAAACGAAAAGCGAGCACACATTTATATGCGTTACATTCTTTTTTTAATTTTGCTTTCGGACTCCGTCCTTTCTGGCGCCTGGAGGGATATTTTTTCAGAACCCTACCACACGACCATGGTCATAGTTCTAGTTTCCTCGAAATAGACTATGTAGCATGTTAAGAGCGCAGACAGTTGAAACCCCTGCCACAGAGAAATACGTGCAGACTAACACAAACATGCGTTGCGCCCTACTAAATTTAGTTGTGTCTGATGTACTGAAGGCCTAGTAGTAGGATGGAACGGGAATAGCGATGGTTCATATGCGAGAGATACTAGGTTGCCGGTGATTGTAATTTGCCAAATAGGGAATCAAAGGACATACAAAATGATATCAGAGGAGTGAATGACACAGCATCATGGCGTGGGAAATTAAAGAAAGATGATGACCTTGAATTCTATTTTCTCTTTTATTTGGAGTTGTGGAGGGCACAGAGATCGAATTCGCTTACATGTAAAAGGTACTACTGGAGCAGGGTAGAGTGGTGGCATTTAGGGGGGGGGGGAGCTTCAGCTATCCTTCATGGTGGTCCTGCTTTGCGCGACTTTTAGAGAAGCTGAGTCTATAACAGATTGTCGAGTCAAATTGGAAATTGGGAACTGGTGTCCATTTTTAAAGGCCACTATGTCTCAGTCCAAAGCCTCTTGGACAGGTGGCCACTCTCAAGCCTGTGACTTCTTTTTGGTGTCCACTAAGCCATTTGGCTCTAAAATCCCATATAGATTAGTCCTTAAAGTTTTGAAGGAGACATGTCTCTCAATAAACCCCTCCCCCCCGTTAGAAGTAGGAGGTATTTATTGTGATGTTCAATGTGCCTTTCAAAAATTTTAGTTCAACGAACATACGAACATTTATTGTACTCACTTCAGGTTCTAGCCCGGCCCAGTGAGAGATCATTTTGACAGTACTGGCGACGTTCATGTTGAAACATGGGCTCACAAGGTATTCTCGATGCCCGTTGACACTCTTCGCGTCACCTACCAAGGATCACCCATGCCCCTTTCCTTCAAGAGCTTCAAGAGGCAATCAAGTACAACTTTTCCTCATCTACAAAACATACCAGTCCCCACTGCGCCTCACAAAAGATCTGAACTCCACAAGAAAATTGCTGAAAGGAACACGCTCAGACCCAGATGAACAGAATACTGTCAGCGTATTTCAAAGTTTATAACAACTTATCAGAGCTGTAGAATGCTTCGGACTTTTTGTAGAGATGAACTCTGGGGGAGGAAAAAACACACCGTGGTACTCAAACTACTTAGTTGTAGTAGCAGTAGAAAGTGGAGGTCTTGTCGTTGTAGCCCTGATCATTCAAGTTGTAAGCGGGACCGGAGATGATGGGACCAGAGCCGGAGCAGTTGTCAGATTGGTAGAGCACGCAACGGATCGATCCGAAAATATCTGCAGACGAGATCGAGTTCTTGTATCCACCGACACTGTAGCAAGTGCGGACATCACCGGCCCAGATGATGCAGCTACCACCAAAGTTGCTGTCGGTGCACGTCTTCATCAAGTTGACAGCTGAGCCGACGGCAGCAAAGACAGAGACAACCAAGAGAGATTTGAACATTCTAAAGAAAAAGATCTAAAGTTTAATATGATGAAGGACAATTGCGAGTAATTGCCAGTCAAATCGTTGTGGTAAAAGCACAGACTTGCTGCCCTTACATGAGTTTGGTTTGGAGTTGGGGTTGTGAGGGGATTTGAGTCTTGAGATGGGACAGGGGATGTGCATTGTAAGATGTCAGGATTTCGGCCTCTTTATAAACTTGAGCAGGGCTGAGAGAAAAAAAAACCACAAAAGTCAAAGTTGATGTCGGTCTGCTATCTCGACACTCTTCCTGAGCGTGCGCAGCTAGCCTGACCGCTGCATCCAAACAATTTCTTGCCCGGGACCCACTGTCCGGGTACATCATGAAGACTGGCGGTGATCGATGCATATGGACCGGGTGCATGCTCAAAGTATACAATACACAGAGATGGGAAGTGTTTCTTTTGTTCAGTGTTTCCCGGAGGCTCAAAAAATTCTGGATTGCATGGCCCGTTTTTTTATCTTCAAGTGATCCATGCACATGAACATTCATGTTCTATTCTGCATGAAACTTATTTCGCCCAGCGGTCAACACAAACCACAATCCAAGCGGTTCTCACGCCACTGTGCCGTTCCTGAATTTCAATATCCGCTCTGGGGATCGATCATCTAACCGTGCGCCCATCCAAGCCTCACCACTCTTGCATGCACGTCCCAAGCCCCATATCTTAGTTTCTTTTTGGGCTAACCATGCATCCCTTTTTTTGATTTTCGAAATTACACATGCATATACTTTTACCCCTGAATTGCCCATGCCTCTCCTCGAGGAAATCCACGACTGTTGTATGAGCCAATCGCACGTCACTGTTCTCTAAACGTTGAAAAGTGTGCGGTACACAATAGGCCAAATGTTTGCTCTTTTTATTTTTTGTTGTTGTAAGACCCTGGAAACCCTTTTCATTTTTTTTACAATGTGCTCAGAACTGAACTGTGGGCTGAGGGATATGCCGCCGTCTTTCTGCATGCAAGGAGGTCATAGCGACGACTCGCACTAGTTCAGGGAGCATATGCAGCTTGAGAAAGGATGGGGCTGAAGGGCCCGGGTCGTTGACGGCGAGACATCGGGTACCAAAGCTGACAATCCCGGACAGCGTTATCTGTTCTCTTTAGAAAAGAAAAGAAAAAGAAAAAAAAAGAAAAGAAAAAAAGCAAACACGAGCGAGGAAACGGTGTGCCATCCAGGTAAAGAGTCGATCAAGTCGGAAAAAAACAGATCCGGGGAGGCCACTGTTCATCGTTATTTGACAGATAAAGAGTGAGGTGCGAGACACTTATTGAATGAATGTTTGGACTCTGATGCTGCGCTCGGGGCGCCCAAAGGGAAAGTATCATGACGAGAAAAATAACTCAAGGGAGGACAGGGAACTAGGGTCGGGCGCAGGACACAATTCCTTATATAACCCTCCCTCCCACTTGCTCCCTCTCTCCAATTCCATTTTCATCACTCAAGTGCTCAACCCGGACCCCTCAACCCACTTATAGCCTCAACTCTAGACATGCTTGCCCGCACCTGCATCACCTACGTTGCCATCATCGCCGTTGGCTTAATCTCTATGGCCAGCGCCGCCCCCGCTGACCCCACTCCCAAGGTCCTCGAAGCCATTCCTCAGACACTGGGTGGTCCCGAATTCCTCTCCGTACCCAGGCACCTGTTCCCCTTGTGCTGCGTCCACGGAATCGACGAGTGCTGCCATACCGATGCTTAGATTACGAACCCAGGATGTTATTAGCCAACTTCAAATCCATCCTCCTATCTTTTTTTTCTTAGTTTAATTAAAAACAAAGAAAAAGGGACCGTCAATGAAATCTACATTGTTTTCGAAATGGATGGTGAACATGGTTCTGGTTCGAGATGTAAAGAAACTCCTGATATCTTGCCTGTGAGTAGCTGCTTCCGAGTATTTCCCTTGCGTCCTTCTCCCTTCTTCTTGGTGATGCTCTTTACCCCAGCTCCACCATATCCAAAAAAAAAAAAAAAAAAAAAAAAAAAAGATGCTTCCTACCCCTAGTGGCTGCATCTCTGTGGAATGTAGCCGTTACCATTTACCATCGATTATTAACATGTCGTCGCAATATTGATATCCATTATTCTTATCAATCTCCTTTTGTTCTCTGTTTTTTTTTGAATGCCTCTCCTCTCTCGCATTACGATATCGCTTCCTTTGCACAGATATCTCAAAAGTTATCAAAGAATATATGGACGATGAATACATTGCCACAATGGGCCACAAAAGAGTCGAGTCGACTCGTCCAGACACATGTCCGAAAGGATGTGACCTTCTACATAGGTCTTTGAGCTTTTTTTTTTTTTTTTTTTTTTTTTTTGGTAAACCACTGTCCCATACTTATATACTAGTGATTGTAACCGGCTAATTTTTCATAGGCAGTTAAAAGACTCGGACCAACCGTTCTTCGCCAGCGAAACTTGGCAGACCAATTCTTTGGTTAGGCAAACGATTTGTATATGGTTAACCGCAGCAAAGTTTTGGTCAGCGATGAAAAAGGGTTAGAGAAATCCTTCGCTGCTGGTTAAGCGAGCAATTGAAGGAAGCCGAGAATGCTATTCAACTGTTTATCAATTGTTCGGTTGGCAGCGACTGAGATTTTTTTCACTTCTATTGCTTCTGCAAATCTCTTTGGCCACAATGTCTATTGTTTTTGACCCTCAAATGACCTGTTATTGTCATATTTTGTCTCATTCTGAAGGTCGAGTCCAGAAAAGGTACCCATTCCCTCCTTCCTTCTTAGTTAACCATGCCGGTCGCCAACTAATTTTTTTGACGAAGTTTTCTTTGGTTTTAGCGTGGTTAAAGGCATGTGCCACCAGTCAATCCGCCAGAGGACTAAAAAAAATGGACGTCAACCAAAAAGTAGCCAAAACAAATTGTTTGCCAAGACACCAATTTGAACGGTTACAACCACTATTGTATACCCGGTTACAAAGTACACTTTATCTCACATTCCATCGGTTCTCTCTTTGTTAACCACGACTACAAGATGGAGTGGTGTTTTTGCACAAACAAAACTTTTTTGTTTTGTTTCTTATATCCACCTCGGAGCACTTTTGGAACTCGATGTCACATTGTGATCTATCTATTTCACTCGCTGGAAACGTACAAGACGGAAAATATCCATCCACAGGGTCCGCCACCTGAATTCATAGTCACTCAATCCCAGGATTGAATTGTGAGGTCCCTCACCCTACTTGGTCCTTTGACAGCTCTGGCAAGTACCATGACAGCACTGATGGAGGCCCAACGTTGTGATAAGTACTCGCGTTTCCAATAATTTCAACACAAAAGAAGGACATTCGATGGACTGGTACTGAGTCGTTTCCGTGTGTGAATCGTTCCTCATGTCGCGCTCGGCGATAACTGTCCTTGAAATGGACGTTGAAACAGGAATTGTTTGTTTGGATGATGGCTCTTAACAGCTAACACGGGTGCGTATCTCTCTCCTTGTCAAATTCAGCTAATGTCCGCATCTTTCACCATTACATAAACGGGCATGCACCTCTATTGTCACGAACTGTCCGAAGTCTGGGTCGAAACAAAAGGAATGCACCAATTCATGTCGACATTAATCTTCTTTGTTGACTTCGCCCGACCGTGACTGCTAATTTTGCGCGCTGCCGATGTTGCCACCGAAGAACATGCCGCAACTACCGATTCTACTAGCTATTGATAAACTGGGGCCTCGGCACCTAGGCTTAGAACTCCGTCATTGTTGACTGATCATGAGTCAGTATCAAGAACCTTCTAGCAACACAACAAGCCCTAGCCAACTAGCTATTCCGCCTAGTTCTTGGCTTCACTCCTTCTAGTATAAATATCAGTCCATAGTCCATATTCAGATCTAGGTTACAATACCTTACATCTTTTAGTATAAAGTCTTTTTCTTACACCTATTATCCCTTCTGCCCTTTTCTGTTGTTCCAGCCTTGACATCCATGGTCAATTGGGGATCCTCCTCACCGTCCTCTAATAAAGCTTTGATTAACGAGGAAAAGCAGCAAAGGGACAACATGTATCAAGACGTATATGGGAATTAATGTGTTAAAGAAATATACGATAGATTGCCAAGCTACCGTAAGACACTACAGGCTATTTGTGGCTTAGTTTGCCAAATAAATTTTTCCAAAAAAAAGGGTTAATCTATAAGAGATTGTCGAGTCAAATTGGAAATTGGGTCCATTTTCAGGCCACTATGTCTCAGTCCAAAACCTCTTGGACAGGTAGCCACTCTCAAGCCTGTGACTTCTTTTTGATGTCCACAAAGCCATTTAGCTCTAAAATCCCTTGTAGGTTTGTCCCACTTTTCCATATTCAAGCCGTTTCTCAGTTTCTCACACAAATTCATTTTGCAGTCACATCTCAATGCCCTCCCAAAAAAAAAAAAAAAAAGTACTAACCGCAGCGCGATGTAAATATAGACAACTAGAATTATCCGTCGGGCCAGGACCATATATGTGTTATCTTCTTTTATTGTAATAAATGCGAAAATCCAGAAAACTAAACGAAAGTGAAACAAGAGAAAATGAAAAAATAAGTTCTGCTCAGGCACCAGATATGTCCTTTATCTTCTTTTGTTTCGCCAGGGATATCACCCGCATCATCAGAGTTCACCCCTCTTCAGCAGATCCCCATGGAACAACCTTCCGAAGATATGAAGGCTCAAGCCTATTATCCGAGGGCCAGGACCATATATGTGTTATCTTCTTTTATTGTAATAAATGCGAAAATCCAGAAAACTAAACGAAAGTGAAACAAGAGAAAATGAAAAAATAAGTTCTGCTCAGGCACCAGATATGTCCTTTATCTTCATGAAGTGAGCCAGGGTGCCAGGAGACAAAAGGGTGGGAAGACAAAAATCCAAGGGCGGGACATATATGGTCCTGGCCCTCGGATAATAGGCTTGAGCCTTCATATCTTCGGCTCCGCTAGATATTATCCGTCGGGCCAGGACCATATATGTGGATCCAGAGCAGAAGTTATGACAAAACCAACGACGTGAAATTGGTCGCGGTTGCTCGCGTCAGGCGGTAGTAATTGTTGACAATCACGTCGGAGGACCAATTGCCATGTACTACCACGTCGTCAACAGGGGCGCCTTTCTTGATGGCCTCTGTAGGACCGATCGCACGGGCTTTGGGTCTGATCGTATTGGGAGGGAGGCCGAGTAGGTCAGTGATTGCGGCCATATGGTTGCTGATAGTTTGACTGCCGACAGGGGTCTTGGGGGAGCGAACGTCGCGAATGAGAGGCCGGTAGAGGACCAATTCGTCCTTGTGATGCGGGACCATTATCTCGTGGCTCTCTATGCGGCGCAGGTATTCGGTGATGGTGCGTACGGGGCAAAGGAGAGGATCCTCATGGTTCTTGATGGATGCGTACTTGATAATCGGTCGGCCGTCGCGTGTCTCCTTTGGGAATACAATGGGGAGCTTGCATAGGCCATTGGAGATGGCGAAGTTGTCATTGGCCAGGTCGATGCACCAGATGTCGCTCGGGCGAAGGAAACCGCATGTGCCTAGGAGCCAGCAAAGCTTCCTGGTGAGGGCGGAGGTGTCGAGAGTCTCGTTTGGTCCCTGCTGTCGGAAATGAGTGAGGATCGGTTGTAGGTCGATGTTGATCTCCTTCATGTCCTTGACCGATCGTTCTTTGATGGCCTTGAAGTATGAAAGGAAATCTGGGTCCGAGAAGGATGACTTGTCTTCGTACATATACATGATCGCTGACTTGTAGTTCTGGACCGTGCCTGCATGCCACTCCTGGATAAGAACTCCTGCGGTAAGCCAGTTGAGTAGTTGAGCCGGATTGGGTTGTTCTGGGTCGACTCCTCGATTCTTTGCCCAGTCAATGTAACGTTGTTGTATGTTGTTGTATCCTTTCTGCTTGCGCTTCTCTCTGGGGCTGTCAAGCACTAGTGTTGTTGTGGCTGGATCCCATCCTTTATCCTCGAGACGGCGCCGCTTATGCGCCATGCTGTCAATGACCAATGCGGATTCTTGGCTAGAATGTCGAGGGCGTTTCCTGGAGCTGGAAGTACGTGGTGTCGGGGTATCGCAAGGGGGGTTGCGATTGACATCATCTTGATCGTTGGGTACCATACTGCTGAGGGCCATTGGGGTGTCATGATTGTTGCTGTGATTTGCTCCTGGCAAATCTTCTCCAGGATCAGAGGGAGAAGATTCCAAGGTGGGCAAAGGTAAACGTTCCCTAGGGGTTGCCATCGATGTTGGAGAGCGTCGTAACCGATTGCGCCTAATGATGGTTTCCAAGTCATGTACTGTTGTAGGTGGTGATTGTCGGGAGATGCGAAGAGATCGACGGTATGGGGACCCCATCTTTGATCCATGCGGTCGAAAAAGGACGGGCTGATTTTCCACTCGAGTTGGCCCCTCAGTTGACGGGAGGGGGCATCGGCTGGGTTGAAAGCTGATGGGACGTATGTCGTTCGGATCCTGGTCCCGGTCTTGAGGCACCAGTTCCATATCGACGTCGCTAGTTTCATCAGTTCTGGCGATCTCGTCCCGCCGAAGTGGTTGATGTAGGCAATTGTCGTGATGTTGTCCGATATGATGTTGACTGTGTGACCCTTGACCTCCGGTCTCTGAAGGGCGTAGAAGACCGTCAACAATTCCTTGTAGTTGATGTGTCGGGGGTAATGAGTTGCCGGCCAGATGCCACTGTATGATCGGTTGTTGATCACTACTCCCCACCCGGACGTGGAAGCGTCCGTGTAGATGTCGATCTGTGGATTGGCTACTATCCATGAGAGACCGTTCCATTGTTGAAGGTGTGTGTGCCACCAAAGCAGTTCCTTGGTCGCTGTCGTCAGCAGAGAGATGGAGTCCTCCCATAATGTTCCCGATTTCAGTGCATTGATCTTCACCGCTTGTAGGTGTTGCACTTTGAGTCGGGCCGGAAAAACTGCTGCTGTCATGGCGATCGCCTTGCCGATGAATGATGACAGCTGTCGTACTGTGCATGTTGTCTTGTTGATTAACTTGGACGCCTCGCGTCTCATGTCGCGGATCTTGGTTCCTGGGATCCGTAATGTCATCGCTGCTGTGTTGATCTCGTAGCCCAGGTGTTGCAGTGTCTGGGAAGGTATGAGACTTGACTTGGATTCTTTTATCAGAAAACCGAGGCTGGTTAGCTTGTCCATCACCATCTTGGTGTGTTTCAGCGAGAGTTCCTTGGTTGCTGCTGCAATAATCAAGTCGTCCAAGTACGCCGATATCCTGATCCCTTGTGACCGTGCCCACCGTAGGAGTGGCCTCAGTATCTTGGTGAAGACCAGCGGAGCCAGAGATAGCCCGAACGGAAGTACTTTGAACTGATATAGTTTGCCTCGCCATTGAAATTGTAGGTAATGCCGGCAAGAAGGGTGAATGGGTACGTGTAGAAACGCATCTCGCAAATCGATACTGGTAAGATAATCGTTCCTTTTTATTAGGCGAACTACTTGGTAGATAGTCTCCATTTTGAAAGGTTGGATCGGTAGATACTGATTTAAGCGACGCAGATTCAATACTGGGCGTAGCTCTCCTGTCTTCTTCGGAATCACAAACAACTGGCTTGAGAAACCGGGTCCAGTGCTGGGTGTGATCGCGTTCTTGCTCAGCAAATCGGACACTTCTTTGTCGATGCTTGTCATCGCCTCCTCCGACATTGGATGTGGCGGGGGGTGTGTTGTCGATGTTGGCGGTGTTGACTCGAAGGGAATCCTGTAGCCATCCTTGATAATGTCGAGGATGTGGGGATCTTGGGTAACGCTTCTCCAGGCTCCTAAGAATCCTTTGAGCCGTCCTCCGACCTTTGGAATCTGTTGTTTCTGTGGGAGGTGCTTCGGCCGCGCTGCTGGCTGTTCCCCCTTTGGTTTCCGGAGTTCCTCTGAAAAGAAGAGGAGGAACGGTTGCTGTTATTGTAATCCCGACCTGAGCGGCTCTGCGAGCGGCGGTCTTGATTGTTGCTCCAATTCTTGTCGGAGTTATAGCGGTTATTGCTGTGACCGTTGTTGTTATTGTTGTTGTTGCCATTGCCGCCTTTGTCTCGGCGGTTGTCGGTTCCTGTTTTGTTCTTGAAATATGACTGTAGGGTGCGGATAGACTTGGTGTTGTCATAGAAGGACTGTGGGTCAAACATGTTGAGAGAGTCGTCCTCGAAGTGGGCTCCTGCGGCTTCACGAACGTTAGCCATGCGGGTCTCGTGCATCTTGACAGCCATTCCGCCCAGGTGTTGGCGTATAGTAACTGCGAAGCTGACGGAAAGGTCCAGAATCTCATCTGGTTTGAGATGTTCAGGGTCGATCTCCTGAAGTTGTCGGAATTGGTGATAGAAGAAATCCACCGGGCGGGTGAGCTCGGCACATCGTTCCTGAAACTCGCGGATCTGTGCATCATGCTTCTTGTTGAAGGTGAGATTGTTGGAGACGATGTGTGGGACCTTGGGCGCTTTATATTGGTCCATGTGAACGTTCTTGGGAAAGCCTCGAATGGCTTCCTTAAGCTCTGTGTCGCTCTTCGTCGGTTTAGTGAAAAACTCGATAGGCGTTGTTGGTTTGATGCTGGGGCATCCAATGACATCAGTGTCTGAGGGGCGATAGTGTTGGAGTGAGGCCTGAGTTGTGATGGTAGGGTCGGAATCCTGTTGGAGGTGCTCTGCCATAAAGCGTTCCATGCGGTCCAGCCTTTGGCTGAGGAAGAGGATCTTTGCATCCTTGGGGTCGATTGGAGGTGTGGAGGAGTCAGAGGGTGAGGGGGACGATGAGCGAGAAGGTTGTTCCATGGGGATCTGCTGAAGAGGGGTGAACTCTGATGATGCGGGTGATATCCCTGGCGAAACAAAAGAAGATAAAGGACATATCTGGTGCCTGAGCAGAACTTATTTTTCATTTTCTCTTGTTTCACTTTCGTTTAGTTTTCTGGATTTTCGCATTTATTACAATAAAAGAAGATAACACATATATGGTCCTGGCCCGACGGATAATGTACACACATTTTTCCGGCAACTCTTTTTTTATTTCTTTTTTTTTTCTGTTTCTTCAAATCTCGCTGTCAAGATAACACTGTCTACACAGCCAGTGATATTTGGCGGTATTCAGACGAGTATTTCAAACCCGTAGAGTATATCATCGCTGGTTCAGCATATTCTATCTTCAATTTATGTGTCCATGATATCAAGGGAACTGAACTCACCTAGGATGAAGAAGATTTTAACCGGTTTGTGGTTCATGTCCGCGAGTGCAATGAACATGCAATTGGGATGCTAAAGGGACGCTGAACATCTCTCAAGTCCCTTCCAATCCGTATTCAAAAGGGGCCGCAAGGAAGGAGGAGGATTATTTGCGAGCTGTGGATTGGATTCATGCTCGTATTATTGTTCACAATTATTTAATTGATGGAAATGATTTAACTGAAATATCTTCTGTGTTACTTCAAATTTTCTCAACGCCGTCTCTGCTTGTTAACCTGGACTTGCGAAGCTCCATTGCTTCAGTATTAGCGACGATCTGACTGTGGCTACTACCCCATAATAAAATTTTCTCCAGTAGCCAAAGACTCATACTCTTGAAAAGAAGAACCCAGTCGCGTGTGTCCTGCAGCTGAACATGCTGGAAACGCACGGCCTCAAGGGGGCTCGACTTGATAAATCGTTCGACAATCAAGACGCTAGAATGTGTGAGTTCCTGCTGAACCAACTCTGATCCCCAGATGCCGAGAGACTTGAGACAAGGAGCATCAACATTGGCCATAAACGGAATCCAATCATTGATGTTATCGCAACAGAGGTCTAGAGACTTGAGAGTAGACCATTGAACGGACCGAAAAACTTGGGCGATGAGGTCGGACAGGCTGGAATCGAAGGGATCACACTCGACAACAAGTGCACCCAGACGGCAGTAACTCAATATTCTCTGGAGGTGCGTAGGACCATGCTCAAACAAGGTGTCGACATTCAAATGGAACGATGGAAAGACCAATATGGCATTTTTGGATTCCTGATCAACAACATCGGCTTCGATCCTTGAAAACAACAGATCCACTGCGTTTCCCATAGATATGAAATCGTGTACACTACGATAGCCTAGATCCAAGGTTTCCAGCAACAAGAGATCCATGCTGTCGATGACGAGAACCCAATCATGCTTGTCTTGAAGTTGCACGCTCCAGAGGCACAATTCTATTAATGAACTTGAGAAGATCAGTCGCTGAAGAAACAAGACACTTGAGTGCGAGAGTTCCTGGACATTCGGCCATGTTCCTCGTATTTGGAGAGACAGCAGGCGCGATGTGACGGGAGATGGCCAGATCTTGATCCACTCATCAATATTGTTGCCTGAGAATACCAGCGATTTGAGAGAGGACCACTGAACAGAACCAAGGATTTGGGAGATGGATTCGGATCGAGAATCGACTGGAGTACAGACGACATGGAGATGCTCAAGATAGGATCGACAGAGTATCTCTTGGATAGTCGAAAGACCAGCGTGAGACAGCCGAGACACATGCAGCGTAAGCGACTTCAGAGCTGAGGAATGTTGTTGCGTTGCCATGTCCAAGAACGAAGCAGAATAATCACTGATCTGGGAGAAGACATGGTCGCAGTCCCACTGCTGGAATATAATGCCTGCAAACTTATTCACAGTCAGGTGATGGCAGAGTGGCGGACAGAGATCACATCCATGGACGTCAACCACATTGCCTTCAAGTTGGTGCTCGTCATGTCTTTGAAAATCCATCTGGGCAACAACACGGCCTTCGGTGTCGTGCATGCGATCAAGCAGAGTGAGACGGAAGGTGCTTGAGGAGTCGTGCCACATCTTGACAATATGCTCAGTATAGTCAAGTACATTGAGTCCGTCGTATGACACGTTGAGTTCTTGCAGCTCAGTGTTGGTCCGCGCCATTTCAAAGAACTCTTGGTCAAACTTGAAAACTCCCAGGTGAACTCCTAGCGTTCGAAGTGATCCTGAGGTAAGTACGCCTTTGGGGCACACCATGTTTCGTGAATGTACTTCAACAAATGTGCCAATATCCAGATCAATTATAGCATTCCAGCTCTCCTCGAAGACTGCTAAGGTTTTGACCCCAGAGTCATTTTTCTTCAGCGCTGACTGTAGGTCTTTTGCCACTGTGTTGATGGCGGAAGCGTCTTGTAATACAGGAAGGAGATCGACAAGTTCATTCAGGCTCAATTCTGCTGGTATCCAGTTGTCGGGAGACCGTGCCAACGAGTTTGCGAAGTGCAGAAAGTATTTGCCGAAGTGACCACAATGTTCGAGGGGTCGAGGATAGTTGAGAAGCGTAATTACCCATAGTTTTGTGTTTGCGATAATGTCAGTTGCAAAGAGGTTTCTCCTGTATTGCCGATTGCCCAGAGGATGAATGTCTAGGGTGATCCCATCGAGTTCTAGATATGGTGCGTTGGTCTTGGCGATATCCATGCAAAGTTCCCTCACGTACGACCGTGTTGCTGGCCAGTTCAGCTTGATCATGATGTCAAAAGTGTGTTTGCCGCCAAAGAGAAGAGCCCGAAATTGATTTGCCTGGACCAACGACCCCAACTCAACGCCAAGTCTTGCTTGTCGCAAGTCAACATATCCTCCATGGCCACAGACGAACTCACTCAGCACTTCCAGAGATTTGATATCGAGATATTGGTGTGCGTGTGCCTGGCACTTCCAATACACATCCTGTTTGGAGTCAATAAGCCTGTGCAAATTGCCTTCTGCATTGTCATCATCCCTTAGATCCAGAAAAATATGTTTGATCATGGCGCTTTGGGTACAAGTCAATCCAAGATTTTGTCTCCATTTGGTTGGCGATAGTTCTTGGAGGTAAGCAATGGCTGTATCAACGAGAGACGCGATATTATCCTTGGTGATATGGCTGCCGATGACATTGGGGTCACAGCTCCACAGGATCTTGGTAGTATCCAGTGGTGGAATATCATATAAGTGATTGGTGTAGCCACTCTTGATCATCTGCAACACTCTCAGCACATAGTCGCCAAATTCTTGAAAGAACTCCTCTGGGTACTTGAGGCTGTACCCTGGGTGGTTGGACAGGTGCACATGTTGTGGTAGATCCCCCGCAGCGCCATTGTGCTTCCAGTTGTCGCATAGGAAGTGAACTTGGAACCGGTGAGTTGATGGGTCTGAATTGTCCCACAGATTGAGATCCGATGGCAATGCAATGAACAAAGAAGATACTGCATATCTCCATTGAATACTCTTGTCTGTCAATGTGCAGAAACAAACGTTCCTGTATTCCCACTCTGGTACTTGTTGCTCGAGGTCGCGGAGCTCCTGCAATATCTGCACTTGATCCTTTCCATACACCGACGCCTTGACTCCAGCCGGATGTAGCTTCTTAATCTCCTCTATGAACATCGAATGATAGTATCGAGTGTTCGCCACTGCTTGCCGAAAGAGATCTCTGCCACCTTCAGTGATAGACTCTTGGTACTTGTATAGATACATGCAAGTGTCAAAGAGGTCTCTGGGAGAAGACAGGATCTCGTCCTGCACCAGGCCATGATGGTTTCCTTGACCCTGGTTGTCGCTCTCTTGCTGGGTGTTGTATGAATCCTCGGCCTGCTGCCCCCGATAGCTGCCGTAAATAACAACATAAACTTTGGCTGGGTCGTACGGTATGCCCAAAGGGTGCCACCTAAAGCCAGAATAGATGGTGAATTTGGAGTCAGTTGCAGTCCTCCATAAATCTCTCGATATGTTTTGACAAGTATAACGTACAGTTCGTCATCGCTGTCAATCATGAACAGTACTCGCTTTTCGTCTGTCGTCTCCAGGTGGTCGATGCCCATGAAGGCGTGCTGGATATCAGTCCAAAGAATGTAACGGTTCGGATTGTCGGTGATACAAGGATGAGATCGAAGGCTGGTGAGTGGAATGCCATCCTTGGATATGAACTTTTGGCGATCGCTGTACTCTGACGACGCCATGGTTGTGTTTTGTTTGAGGTGTGAGTTGGCAAGATGTGTGTGTGGATGGTGGAAAAGAAAGGAATAAAAGAAAAAAAAACCACTCCCATTTTCACCCGTTTGTTTTTGTTGTTGCAAGGGCAATGCGCCAAAACTGCGCACAACGTTTGACCTCGCCCTCTCGACCCTTGGAACTCCGCCCTTGCGTTTTCTCTCAGCCACAATCAGTCACAAGATTGCGCCCATTTCATTGCCTCAAGGCTGTCGTTATCGAAAGAGTACCAAACCGTAAACCTAAAAACAACCAACCAAAGAGTACCAAACCGTAAACCTAAAAACAACCAACCACCAGAGATAACCAACGTAAAAAAAAAGTTGTATTTATACATATAAATAGGGCCTATAATAGTATATCAAATAAGGAAAAAGATAGTCTCACACCGATGTAAATTCCCTATTCTGACAGACGTGAGATTAAAGTTCATTTTTGCTGTGTGGGATATTCTTATTGTCCTTTTCACAAAAAATGCGTTAAACTTTGGTCGATTTACTAAAAATCGGGTTTAGTGCCCGGGATTTAAGGTTAAAATCAAACCCAAAGGGGTCTCTTTCCTATGCAGTTGTATTCAATCATTGCCCAATCTCTGGTTTTGCTGGGATGGCGAGTGCCTACAGGGGTTGGCACCAGTTGGAATAGTGACTATTCCTTGTGTTTTTACAAAGAAAAAATTGTAGAAACGTAAGGAATAGGGTCTTTTGGATGATGCTGGAAATCTTACACTTTCATATGTGACGATGTTTTTTAGGTGTTTTCCCCATTTAATTTTAAGCGGACATGGTGCAAAAAAATTGATAAGGACAATACATGGGGTGTGCAGTAACTAATTTCACGAACCGTGAGATTAGTTACACACACTTCTGTTTCTCACTATTACTGTCTCCATATCCGTGCATTATTGGTGCCGAGGAGGTGGTTTGTAGTCCTGATGTTGTTGCATCGACTTCCAGTCAGTTTAGGTGCAAAGGCTTACGCTATTCGTTGGCAACCATGTTGAACAACTGTTCATTTGGCCCATTCACCCTTTTTGATTTTGTTTTCACATTTGCATTTGTTTTTGGGTTTGTGAGTTGGAATTTTTAGTTTTAGCAGAGGGGAGAGGGCGAAACAGGGCCGAGGGTTCCCATTTCCATTCACCCTTCTTGCTCATCTTCCTTGATGAGACCCCACAATGCTGACTATTCCAGCCTCTGTCCCTCAGAAAGTTTGCTACACACATCCCAGCCGCATCTTTGACATGATATCTAGCATAGACAAGATGGCAGTGATTTCGTAAAGACCCCCCCCCCCCCCTTATGAGCATGGGAGAGAATATACAAAAACAAAAATTCGTTGAAGGTGGCAAGTGTATTTTGGCCAAATTGTCTCGGACCAAAGGAGAGAAATTAATGCTTGCTATGCTGGTCCCGCAGCCTACCACGGTAGTTATGACGGTGCATGGATGATGTGGTGATGGTTGTAGATTTTTTCCGTGTTCAATTTGAAGGAATTTTTGTGTCTCTGCCTGTTCCTGAATTTGTGCTTGCATTTTTGACATGAAGATAGTGGCAGTGCAACCTCGAAGACGAAAGCAATGACAGTGAACCAGGCAGATAATGCGATTGCTTTGGAGATGCTGAAAAGCAAAAAAAAGGGAAGCAAATAAAGTATTGTTAAACAAAACAAGCCCAGGACAACCCTAGGTTTTGGGGCGTATTCTACATCCTAAAAAAACTGTTAATCTCACGGTGATGTGAGAATAAGGAATCACACGTCCCCCGTGAAATTAACCTCTCACAGCCAAACCCCAAAAAAGTCACATCTGTAAGTTTAAAGGTTTTTACATCCGCGTGAGCTTAACTCGCTCCTCAAATAATACATAATCTGCTGCCAGTTGGCATACCTGTACAACTTTGTCAACTATTGCAGATCCTACTGGGAATAGTATATCTCTTCTTGAAGTCGACTTGGGATCCCCAGTACCATACACTTCTTGTGTCGAACAGTTATCTTGAATGCTATTAGATGGTAAAATGAAATTTTTGATGGCAAAATGATAGACATATTCATATCTGCGTTTCGACTTCAGTTAGACACCGCTGAGCGGATATCTTACCATATGGATAACCCGAAATTGGCTCAGGAGAGGTCGTAGAATCAACAGCTCCTGTAGCATCGCTTGAGGGGAAGGACTGTTGAGTAATATGCTGTTCTCTGACATGCCTTTTGAGATGGTTTTCCGCCCCGAATGATGCAACACAACCGATGTGCGAGCATTTGTATGATCTGTGTGATGCGAGGTAGGTTTGGTAGGCCACAGTGTCGGTGAACTCCAGCAAACAGTTCTTAAAGGTGCAAGTGTATGTTGAATGATCCTTTTGCAAGTGATTCCTGAGGGTGCACTGGTTTAAGAACACCTTCTTGCAGTCTTCTTTTGTGCAGGTATATTGCTGTCTGGATTCCTGGTGTGCCCGTTTGACGTGCCTTTGCAAGCCGCCTTTGGTGGCGTACGACCTCCAACACGTCCCTTCGGAGCACTGGTACCGCATCTCTTCGTGCGGTGCTGTCAGAATAGACAAGGACGTAAAAGATCTGTACTGACGTTCGATCTTTTCTTTGCCCATTGCACTGCTTGATAGAAGAGTAACAAGACGTTCAGTCCAAGGATCATCACGAGGTTCGTCCAAGTAGATAAGGAATCCAATGGCATCGTCTATACTTCCGTGGGCGTGAGGATGTTGTGATGATAGCGACAGAGGTGCTGGAGCCTTGGTCATCATCGCCGTTTTGTCTGTTTAGGGAAAAAAGCATCACCAAATGAAACAAGCGTCAGGAAATAAGCTCGGCGCATAGTACATCAGTTGAACATACAGATCAATAGCGATGTTGAAATCGTCCATACCTGGTTCGCCAGATCCGTTTCAATCGTGGTGCGGTGGATGTGCTGACATGTACCTCCTCTTCTTCTTCTTCCTTGTGCTCAATCAATCTGCGTCTTGGACTTGGAAAAACGCCACCAAAAAGGAAAGATGTTAGCGGCGGATGCTCTCGAAGTAGCATAAAGAGGTATGTGCTATGTGCGGGTGGTTCGGAAAG
>KN042432.1:592067-755435 GCA_000739165.1 Podila verticillata NRRL 6337 | reverse complement strand
GTATGGCTTCTTCGCTGATGCCACAAGAACCGGCAGGCCGGCATGGTAAACGACATGTTCTTAGCAACTACCAGCCCCTTCGATGTGAACCTCTTGAGGCGTGAGTATCTCAAGACAACCGTCTGGCTCGCGAACTTTGGTCAGGTGAAAGGATGCTGCCAGGAAGAAGGCGTGAAGCTTTCTGAGGAGGAGAAACAGCTGAAGGTGGATCGTCAGCAGGAGCTCCGTCGGCAAGCGAGGAATGCAGCTCACATGTGCCTGAACACCAACAAGTTCACCGAGAGTAAGCATCATATGAACGCTTGTTACTGAACTGTTTCTTAGCTGTGGTGAAAAACTAAAACCCACTTTCTTCTTCCTCTTAGAGTTCTACAAGTGGATTGACACACAGCATATCTCACAGCAGCCCGCCCAGCACCAACAGGCCTAATCGTGGGTCTTTTGGTCGTCGGGTCATGTTGAGTCGTCCCCTTGTCTTGTTCTTTTCTTTTTTTTTTTTTTTTTTTTTTTTTTTTTTTTTTTTTTTTCATATCGCAGATAGCATTCGAACTAATAAAAAGATCCATCACCGCATGAACTTGCGCTGAAGTCTGAATGGTTGGGCAAAGCGCATGTCATCGAGTCACAATGGGAATGCCATTTGGAACAGCATTCAATTGCACTACCAAAAGCGTTTGCATATTCCCATGAGTATCTTATTGGTGTTACCAGCAAAAAAAAAAAAAAAAAAAAAAAAAATGCTCGCTAACAATATTGAGGAGATCTTCACCTATTTTGTTTGATCTTTTTGGGCTTTTTTTCTCGGCCATCGAACCACAAAAGATGCACCGGTTCTGGTTTTCGTTCTTGAGAAGCGAGTCCAGACCATTGTGTACGTCGACGACCTATGTGCACACTCACTAGTGAGGGATGAGGTGGGGCTAGGCCAGACACGTCAAAACCAGGCGCTGGTGCTACAAGATCCCTTTCGTTGCCCTTTCGATGGAGGCATCCCTCATTTCTTCAATGTCTTCTGTTAATTTCTGCTCTTCTTTCGTTGCCACCAAAATCAAAAGAGATGAGAAAAGGAGGTTGTTTACAAACTCTGGACTACACTCCAGCAGGGAACAAAGAGTCGAGGGCAGCCTCGTTGACGTCCCTCTCTTCCACGTTGTCCTCCTTGTCCTCTCCTGTCCTCCCAATCCGACTAACAAGTCATCCAGGCATTACTCTTTCACTCTTCCACTCTTCCAACATCAGGACTACGCTCCTCCATCTTCATGTCCTCAGCTGTCATCATCATGCATGTTCCTCAACCGACCACCTTCACTTCAACGGCATCGACTGCATGAGACGCTGTCAAAACAATAAGTATTTTGGCGAGTCTTTTCTTTTCTATCCATATTGGGGAGTTTTTCTGGGTTGTTGTTTGATGACCATGTGCTAGACATTTTGCGCAATGGGGGAGGTTCTCCAAGATCTTCTCTATGAGGCATGACGGAGGGGAAAGAAAACGTTATCGCTTTTGACCAGCACATCTCGTGAAAAGTAGCATGGGATGAAGGCAAGAAAGTCGAGGGGAGGTGGGTAAGGGGGCGTGGTTGGCAAAGAGGTGGCGTAGTTCCACATAGACGAACAAAACAATAGAACATCGCTATTCATGGTGTATGATCGAATTGGCTCACTTTTTCATTGCTTTCAAGGTCGTGTTTCTATCTCAAGCGGCTAATGGCTTTTGTGGCCGGCGAGAATGCTCCTGTCTTTCTACCGATGGCACACTTGGCTTCGATCCCGGCGCAGGCTTTGGTCTCTTTAGCCCAGAAGGCGGCACTGGATCCACCTTCAGCACATTCTGCTCCGCTTTCATAACGCCACCACCACCACCACTGTCAACAACTGCATCACCAAAACCACTCATGTCGACGTTTTGTAGTTCTGGAATCCCATACACAGGCTCCACCTCTACACGTGGGCCTCGGCCATGGCCTCCTGCCCTTCCTTGCTCCACATGAACCGCACTATACACGATCGCGCCCATCAGAGAGATCGCCATCAGGATCGTAATATAGAACCGGCAGAACTCGAGCACTTGCCGGCAGCGTCGTGTCTGTGTAGGTCCCATACGCTGGCGGATTCGGGCGGGCAAGAATCGTGGTGGGATGGACTGCTGGTGATGCAGGAGTTGGTCCTGGTGTCGTTGCCAGCGTTCCCGGCGGAGGCGACGCTGACGAGCTCCGCGGGATTCCGGAGGTGGTGGGGAGCGTTTGAAGAAGAGGATAAGATGTATCAGGCTGGAGAAGCACGATGAGGATAGAGTGGCAGTGTTGGTTTGGCGGGTACGGCGATGACCGTCGTCATCGGATGAAGAGGACGAGGCGTCAGCGTCTTCGCCAGAGGAGGTGCTTTCGCTGTAGTAGCACAGGGCGTCTTGGGTCTCTTCGTCGGAGCACTCGCCTGAGGAGAAAGAATACTCGGACGAGTCATAGTCCTCGCGTTGAAAAATTTCCCAATCGTATGTCCATGTAGTGGTGGGTACTGGTTTTGCCGCGGCCTCGACCAATGTTTCAGATGGCTTTTCAATGTCGTATGTTGCCAGGGTCGACTCGCTTGCACTATCTGTCTGTCCTCGGGTCGTTTGGCTGACTCCCAATGACTCTGTCGACGGTTGAGTGCCCTCCACCGAAGTTGACGTGGGTGCTATGTCAATCGAGCTACTGGGTGCTGTTGCGTTGGCGCTAGTAACTCCTCGTGATCCTCTGGAAGTAAGCCACCGAGGCCAAGACCTCCTGGCCGTGTCTCTAGGACCTTGCTCAATCCTCCTGCCGTATTCATCTCGATTATTATTCCTTTGCCCCTGCTCTTCATCCTCAGGTACTCCTTCTTCTCCTTCCCGATTCTCTTGTTGTCTGCGCCCGTTGTCATGCGACATACGTCCCTCCACTACCACTGTCGTTGCGGGACGTGGAATCACTGTGACACGCCCAACTCGATCCTGAAAGTCTTCGCGACTCAAATGTCGCAAGAGCAGGCGCTGAAACGACGGGAAGAGCAGAAAGTCCTCACTAGTGCCTATCATCACTGCTACTCGATCGCCATCCTGCACAGGGACCCACTTGCATCCATTCGTATCTGCACATGGTTCGGATGGTGTTGGTTTACCTGTGGTTGAGTCCGTGGTGACTGGTTCTGTTGATGATGGTTCTTCTATAGCCTGTTGAGTTTGATGTTGTTCCGACCCCTTTGGCCGAGGCGCATAGATGGAGGTACCGCCAAACAACTTGACGACTGGCCCAGGTAAAGTAGAGATGGCGAATGGAGATAGTTTGGTGTTGGGCATTGTGAACGGCTTGGGGTTGGGCTCCCACCATGGCATTGTAGGCGATCGTTGTTTCTCTAGTGGTGTGCAGTCCAAATTGTCCTTGCTATTAAAGGTGTGTGTGTGTGTCTGTTGTTGATAGTCTCGAGTTTGTTGCTGGTAGTGGTTCTGTTGCTGGCGGACATCTTCCATCTCCATTTCGTCGAGTGCTGCAGATGCTTGAACTGAGGGGTGAATAGCGGTGTTGGCTGCCGGTGCCGAGTGCGAGGCTCTGACCGATTTTGGTCGCCTAACTCGCTTTGGCAGTCGTAACGCACTCTCTGATGGTTCCAGGAGGGTCATATCCTTGCCGATCTTGAACCTCATGATCCTGGTCCGTGGTTTCTTGTAGGCTAGAGATCTTCGAATGGTGTTTGTGTCCAAGTCATAACCTCTTGACTTGCCAAAGCCACTCCTGGATGCCTTTTGACTCTGGTTAACCAACAAGCTGCGCTGCCACCGCCGCCAGTCCAATTCGTGCTGTGCCTCAATCTCCAGATTCGCAATGCGGGCCTGACGCCACCTCTCCTTCCGTACCTCTTTTTCGTTCTGTATCATCTCCGGTGTTGGTGCAGTTTTCTCGGCAGGCCCTGGCTGTTGATGAGCCTCTTCAGATTCGGGAGGTGGTTGATGGCGATGGTGATGGCGTTGGTAGCTCGGCCACAGTGGGAACCCGTCCATGGTTGCAGGACGGGTCGCCATCGCCCAAGGTTCGTGCCACCACCCTCCTTTGCCAGGCTCGAGTACCACAAAAAAGGTTGGTTCACCCTGTGTCTCTGTGTTAGTCAGTGGGTTCCGGATGGCTCGGTTCTGGACGAGTGAGTGTACCCATTTCGGTATCTTTTGTTTCCTATGCGCCTTTTTTGGTGGTGCCTGGTTGTCCGTGGTTGTGTTTGTGTGTGGAGCATCAATGGGGATGACAACAGATGAAGAAAAAACTGATGTGGGGTTGATCGTCTCTGGTCCATGTGCCTCGTCGTCGTCGTCAGTGTCTGAGTGACGGTCAAAGTACTGGGGCAAATGGTTCTTGATAGAACGAGAGCGCACTCGTTGGGTCTGGAACAAGAGCCGCAAGAGATGTTGAGCGTGGTAATAGTCAGAATGGCGAGGCGGTGAGGGTACTGTGCAGCCACATGCACACCCGTGAGGTGTTGTCTGCAGCCGAGCGAGAATCAGCGATACTGGCTGGCCTAAGGATTTGAAAAGACCATGGGGGTTTGAAGTCAAAAATTCAGTCATGGTCAACCGAGCACAATCTTTATCTCGCGCTTCCAACAGGTATGGTGACTGTACCTGTCATGTTGGTAGTCCTGTCGACGTCCTCTTCGATCTCCGTCGAGTCTTTTCCCTCCCCATAAGGCTCTTTTTCCTCAGTGGGACTGCTATGCCTCAAGTAGGTCGACAATGGCTCGAGCGTCAGTGGGTCGAGCGTTGAGAGGGGGATGCTGCCGATCCAGCGGTTGGTCGGCGTCACAAAATGGATTTTGCCACTCATTTAGTCCAGGCTTAGCACTAACTAGAGGATATGTCGAATAGAGGCAAGCAAGCAGAAGTTCAATAGATGAGCTCCAAGAGCATGAAGGATGGAAGGAGGCTGAGGCGAGAATAGATGGTGTTCAAAAGGGAGGGAGAAATGATAAAGAGTGAGAAATCGAATGTTGCACCAAACCCTCCTTTTCATAGGGCACATAAAAGGACAGAGCGGGTGGGAGGAGGGGGGCATAATCAAAAGCAGTGGTGTGCACCATTGATATATGTCGGTGATGGATTCCCCATTCCAGTCGATGCCAATGACGGTCGTTCCTGATTCCTGTTCAACCCTGCTCATGACATATCTATTTCCTCGTCTTCACTACTACTTCTACTTTTTCTTTAGTCCCGCTTACCTTTTGGATCCATGAGTCTTTTGTGCCCTCCAGCCCGTCACCGAGAAGGAGGAATGAAAAGTCTGTTGGGAGCCGCTAAACTGAAATGAAAACAGATCACGATCAACTAGTTAAGGCCCAGGATATCATCTAACCGTGAGTGATATACGAGCTCCCAATGTTCGAAAGGAGTCATTTATCAGATTATTATTATTTTTTTAAAAAAAAAAGTGGACTTCGGATGATAATGGGTTATTGTTTTAATGAGGCGCTACATACAGATGAAAAAAAAAGAGAACTAAACAAACCACGCAGATCTAATCGATGAGATATATACTACTTTTTTGTAGAATGTTTTAGGCGTGCACAATGCGAGCAACCAAGTCTCCGCTCGACAGTGAGTCGCTCTCCTTGATGGGAACGTACTCGACCTTGCCGGCCACGGGCGCTGACACAACAGTCTCCATCTTCATGGCAGACAGAATGCAGATGGGATCGCCGGCATTGACAACGGTGCCCTGCTTGACACGGATCTCAACCACCACTCCAGACATAGGTGCGCCAATATCACCCGAGTTGCTGGGATCCGCCTTCTCGCGTGCAGTGTGCTCCACAGCTGCGTTGTTGTCCTGTACACTGACGTTACGACCCTCTCCGTTGAGCTCAAAGAAGACATCGCGCTTGCCAGCGGCGTTGATGGGTCCAACAGCCAACAACTTGATAATAAGGGTCTTGCCCTTCTCGATCTCGACACTAATCTCCTCACCGACATCCAACTTGCTCAAGAAGTAGCGAGTAGGCAACACCGAGAGATCACCATAGAGCTCAACCTTCTGGCGGTACTCGTCAAAGACCTTGGGGTAGATGGCAGCCGAAGACACATCGACATCGCGGATCACCTTGCCATACTTCTTAGTCAATTCGTACTTCAGTCCAGCAAGATCAAACTCGCCCATATCGGCACCGGGGCGACCCTCAATACGAGGCAAGCCACGAATGATAGCAGTGCGAAGAGGCTCGGGGAATCCTCCATAGGGCTGGCCAAGGTAGCCCTGGAAAAACTCGACAACACTGGTGGGGAAGTTCAACGAAGCAGCCTTCTCCAAGACATCCTCGCGGTTCAAAGAGTTGCTGACCATAAACTGAGCCAGATCTCCCACAACCTTGGACGAGGGTGTGACCTTGACAATATCGCCGCAAAGCAAATTGGCGTCGGTGTATGCTTTCTTGATCTCGTTCCACTGAGTGCCGAGTCCAAGCTGTTGGGCCTGGAACATGAGGTTGGTGTACTGACCACCGGGCATCTCATGCTGGTAGACTCCAGAGTCAGCTGCGCGCACATTTGCCTCGAATCCAGAGTACAAGAGACGAGCCTGCTCCCAGTAGCTGTTGATCGCAATCACATCCTCCTGACGGATTCCAGTGCCAAGCTCGGTGTGCTCCAGGGCAGAGACGACAGCACCCATAGACGGCTGGGAGGTGATTCCAGACATGACATCGATGGCCAGATCAATAACATCGGCACCGGCAGCTGCAGCAGCCAACATAGAGGCCACACCAGTTCCGGCAGTGTCGTGGGTGTGAACGTGGATGGGAAGCTCAGGGAACTTTTTACGAATGGCGCCAATCAAGATAGTGGCGGCGGCGGGCTTGAGAAGGCCAGCCATGTCCTTGATAGCCAGAATATGAATGCCCTCGGTCACAAGCTCCTGCACAAAGTTCAAGTAATAGGCGAGGTTGTGCTTGGTGCGCTTTGGATCAGAGACATCACCAGTGTAACAGACGGCAGCCTCGACGATACCACCGGCAGCCTTGACGGCGCGGATACCGAGACGCATATTCTCAATGTAGTTCAAACTGTCAAAAATACGGAAAATATCCATGCCACTCTGGACAGCCTTGGCGCAAAAATCATAGATGACGTTGTCAGGGTAGCTGGTGTAGCCGACAGCGTTGGCGCCACGGAACAACATCTGGAAAGGAATGTTGGGCACAAGCTTGCGCAGCTGGATCAGGCGGTCCCAAGGATCCTCGTGCAAGAAACGCATGGCGACATCAAAGGTAGCACCACCCCACATCTCCAAAGCGAATGCGTTGGACAGAGCATGAGCTGTTGTAGGAGCAATATTCACGAGATCTATTGGTTGCACAAAGTCAACGGAGGAGGGGGGGGGAAGACGGGTCAAGGGCAAGCATGTGTGTATGAGTAACTGTTGTTGGGAAAATGTTGGTTTGCTTGTTCAACTTTTTTCAACGAGATTGATCTGCTTACCAATGGTACGGACACGGGTGGCCAACAAACTCTGGTGAGCATCTCTCCAGGTAGTATCCATGATCAACACGCCAGGGTATGCGCGAACAGCCTTGGCAAATCCTTCGGCGCCCTTCTCCAAGAACACCTTGCGCCATCCAGCGGTGGGAGGAATAACCACATCCACAACCTGGGTGGAGTCATCCCTGCTGGACAGTGAAGGAATGATCAACTCCTTCTTCAACAGTGGCTCACCCTTGAGATGTCGTACGAAATTTTTTTTAAAAAAAAAAATTCACAAAGTTAATGTTTAAAGACACGTTTTCCTTCTGTCATCCGAATGTGTCAAATAAATGTCTCTAGTCGCACTTACGATCTGACCAGCAATACTGGGTCCGTTGACAGCCACATCTCCAAGGTAAGCAAGAAGCTTCTGAGCACGGTTGAGGTGCTTGACAAGGTTGAACAGGTCGGGGGTATCGTCAATGAAGGTGGTCCAGCACTTGCCCTGGATGAAGGTATCGTGTGTGATCAGGCGCTGCACGAAAGGAATGTTGGTCTTGACACCACGAATACGGAACTCGACCAAGGCTCGCACCACTTTACGGCGAGCGAGCTCGTATGTGGCGCCAGAGCACGTGACCTTGACAAGCAGTGAGTCGTAATGGGGCGTAATGACAGCACCGACGAATCCTTGGCCACCATCGAGACGCACACCGTTTCCACCGGCTGATCTGTAGACCTCGATTTTGCCTGTGTCGGGCTGGAAGTTCTGTGCTGGGTCCTCGGTGGTGACACGACACTGGATGGCGAATCCGCGGATTTTGATCTTTTCCTGGGTAAGTCCGAGTTCGGGCAGGGAGATGCCAGCAGCGATCTGAATTTGAGCGGCGACGATATCGATTCCAGTGATTTCCTCTATGGAAAGTCAAAAGCGATGACGACACCGAACAAAGAGGGAACAATGCGTTAGTGCAAGATCATAAAAATGATGGCTATCAACTTTTTTTTTTTTGGTTCGGAGTTTTTCCCACACTCTGAAACATCTCAGGAACAAATTGAGCGAGGTCCGTACCTGTGATGGTGTGCTCGACCTGGATACGGGGGTTGATCTCGATAAAGTAGTGGCGGTCCTGCTGATCGACCAGGAACTCGGCGGTTCCAGCATTCTTGTACTTGACATGCTTTGCCAGCTTGATGGCATCGTTCAAGATGGCGTCGCGGACAGAGGGTGTAAGAGACTTGGCCGGGGCAATCTCGACGACCTTTTGGTGACGACGTTGGACCGAGCAATCACGTTCAAACAAATGAACAACATTTCCTTGGCTGTCGGCAAGCAGCTGGACCTCGATGTGGCGAGGCTTGTCGAGGAATCGCTCAATGAACACGGTGCCGTCGCCAAAGGCCTGCTTGGCCTCGGAAGTAGCACGCTCGAAGCCCTCGGCAAACTCTGCCTGAGAGCGAACAACACGCATTCCACGTCCTCCTCCACCCATGGCAGCCTTGATGATGACGGGGAAACCATATTCTGTAAGAAATGAAGAGAAGTGAACCAGAAATGTTGAATTAGAACATTCATTTTCTGTGGTACAATGTGATCTGAAATGCGGAGAGGAACACCAGTCCATTTTCCTCTGGTTGTCTCTTGTCTGTAAACGTACGTTTGACGAATGCCTCGGCCTCTTTGATCGATTTGATGGGTCCTGGAGTACCAGGAACAACGGGGACACCGGCAGCAATGGCTATTGGGAGAGAGGTGGGCAGCATGTGTAAATAGGTCAATATCCTTCGACTTCACAATCGAATTGCCTCTGCGAACAACCGGCAATGACGTGGCCCTTACCGATGTCACGAGCCTTGGTCTTGTCGCCGAGGGATTCGATCACATTAGCGTCAGGACCAACAAAGGCAATGCCGTTTTCGGCGCACTTTTGGGCAAATCCTGCGTTCTCGCTCAGGAAACCGTATCCGGGGTGGATCATGGAGACATCGTGCAGTTTGGCGATGCGGATGATTTCGTCTTGGGCGAGGTATGCGCCAACGGGAGTGAACTTCGAGGGATCCCCGATCTGGTATGCCTCGTCAGCCTAAGAGAAGACCAAAAAGGTATGAGATTACGTGTGTGAGTACGAGCATAGGTATAAGGAATTGAGTGTGTAGATGGTGTCGTATGCGAAGAGTGATCATGGTCAGAGTGATGATGCCATGTCTTGATCGGGCTTGGTTTCCCAATTAAGAACGAGCCGAATGCCGAGACTGAAAAACAAACAAAAAAAAGAATGATCCTTTCTCTTTCTCCATGGTTCATATCTGTCCGCCTGATCAGGTCAAACAAGAAAGATAATGGGTTGAGATCGATCTTCCTTGCTTAGCTTAGTGCGTTTCTGTGTATCTTCTGTATCTGCTCTCGCAATCAGCCCTTCTTGATGGCCCTTATCTGAAGTATAGCAAAAATATAATTTTCTTTGTTCCCCACATTCACTCTTTGTTGTCAAGGTTATCAATGTTCAGGGCACTCTCACACACACACCACACATCTCATACTCAGTCAGTCACTCCATTATCTCTCAACAGAGATAAAAAAAAAAAGAGAGAGAGAGATAAGTCCGAGCCAAACAAACGACAAGTGTTTGGTCATTGTCCATCCATCAGCGCGTGTATGGTTGGTCTATGAGATGTATTCGTTATTCCCACACACACCTTCTTTCGCATTTTGTATTCAAACATCCCAATATCGATCATTATCATTATCAATTCGGATATCTCTCTTCTTGGACACCGACACGCACACACTCAAAAAATAGCCGATGACCCACAACTCTTTGATAAACAGTCACAGTTAGCACGATGAACCTTACTTTGCTTGTGTGCCCCCTCCCTCCTCGCCCAGAAAAAAAAAGAGCTCTCGCATCCCTCACTCAAAGTTCAGTAATGAAGAACGAACGTCCTTTGCTTTGGACTCATCTTTGCACTACCTCACACCTTCACTGTGCACACAATCACACATCCATCACAAAAGAACACTGAAAATAACAAAAAAAACTCTAACCCCACATTGCTTGAACGCCGACTATTGCCATTTGGGCTTTTAGTCTCTGTTTAGATGGACACACGTCAACCACCCAAGGCTTGTTGTTGGGACAAACTAGAAGCTCGACAAAAAAAAACCATTCTCACACCCGTTGAATATAATATGTCCACCCAAAAAGAAAACGTCGCTTTGTAGTCATACCTTGTAGCGGTGCATGCTGAGTCTGTCCTCGTACGAGAACAGGGCAACAGTCTTCATAGCAAGCTCGTGAGCGGAACGGAAGACGCGGATAGCGATCTCGCCTCTGTTGGCAACCAGGACCTTTTTGAGCACCTCATCCTTCATGCCGGTGGTGGTGCGGCGGATAGTATCGACCGTGTGTTCCTCGTGGTGGACCATGGCTTGGCTTCTGTGTGTGTGATATGTAGGAAAGGTGTTCTTTTGAGTGTGGGAAACTTGCAACTGTGTGTGTCAAATACGCGGTCTTGGAGTGGAGAAGGGAGCAAATGTATCACTCGAGGAAGGAAGGGTGGTGGGGGGAGAGGAGAAAGAGATGTTGTGTGGGGAGGAGGTGTGAAGAAGACTAGATGGATGAGTAGGAGAAAAGTGATGTGAAGGGTGTAAGTGAAGAAAGGAAAGGAGGAAAGAGAAAGAAGAGAGGTGAGAGATGACCCAAATACGAAGGGCCAAATTTAAGCTTTTCGTTGAATGTGCGTGCGAGTGATTGAATGAGTGCATGAATGCCTCGTTCCCTCCTCCTTCAGCCAACAAAAAAAAAGGCGAGTCACGGCCCTTTTGAGTTTCTATTTCCCTGACACACACACTCACACAGAAAGAGCAGACGCATATGAAATGAATGAATAAAAAAGAGTGGTGAGTGCGTGCACCTCGGTGCAAACAAGAAGAGGGTTCGTGATGACTCGATCGATTTCTTTTTTATGTTATTCTTCTCGATCTGCACCGTGTCTCCGTGTCGACGCATCTCCGTCTGTGTGAACCATCGCCATTGACTCCACTTGCTTGTTCGTGCGTCCTTCTTCACTTCTCAATCCTGTCTCTTCCTATTTGGAAGCTGGCATTCACCCCAGCTGCCTTGGCCCTTCCCCATGAATAGATAATGTTTCCGTTAGATTGGCTTGACCTTGATGAATTGAATGAATGCAAATTTGCCAGCTGAATCACTCTTGAAAAAAAAGGGAGGACCAACATTCTACTTTCTCCATTTTAGTGTGATCACTCCTGGATGTATCCATGTTTTTGTCATTTCTTCTCACAGCTCTAATCCCAAGGCATTGGAATCGCTTGCAATATGGTGCCATTCACACCCCCAACAAGCGAATCCACCAGTTGAGTGAGTCGAGTGGCTGTATACCTTTGACCGCGTAAAGTGGTGTGTGTATGTGTGTAACTTTTTTTTCTGAACCCACGGAGCAAAGAACTATTTTTTGTTGAGTCGGTAAAAATAAATTTGGCCCTTTGGACAAAAAAAAAAAAAAAAATTAAGAAACTGCATCCCAACACAAAAAGCAAGAGCCATCCAGTCAACGAACCAACAGGGCAGAGTAAGAGTAACCGGGCCAAAGTCAAACAAAAAACAACGCTTAAAGAGGAAGGGGTCGCTTTGCGGGGTAATAGCATCTGGGCTAACAGTACACTAAACTGCAAACCTGGTCTGGACATTAGAATGACTCATGTCAGATCTGTCTCTCTTTTGTTCAAAGAAAAAGAGATGTCCGTTCAGTTCTCTTCTTTCAAAGGCATGCAAGTCAGAAACATAATAGATCTTTTTTAATTTATGTGCATTTCGCAGTTCCTCAGTTCCGAATGGCCACCCGGGTGTACGCGAGTCGGAAGCAATCACGCCATGCCCCCTTTTGGCTCTACCACTCGGTCACCCACCGTGGACCACCGTCGCCTCTCATGCTTCTCTCCATCCTCTTTTTATTCGTTGCTTGCTTCTTCTCTCTTCTCCCAAAAACACGAACTCACATCCGTACACACAAAAAAAAGGAGCCGTTTTTTTTTTCAGATTCCGGCGGAGCCTCCGTGCAACACAAAGTGGACAACCTGTGTCCTTGGACAAAGAGGCTAAAACCGTAACAAAGAGGTGGGTTCACAATTATTCCCACGGTAGCGTCGCAGCTGGGACATTCATGTGCGAGTACACACGTACACACGTTAGTATATATAGTTCGAGGCCCTATCCTTCGCGGTTTCGTGCTTCTCGCGTTTGAGTCAAAGCCTTCTTCTTACCTCTATGTCCCCAACAGAAGCCGAGATCACGTTACAGGAGATATCTGCTGGGATTTATCGTCCTTGATTTTGCATGGAATTAACTGTTCCCAAAAAGAGAGCGGATGCAAGATAAAAAGATGCATCTGAACTGAATGACGAAGGACCTTGATGAAAAAAACCCGGGTCACTCATCGGCATTTGTTCTTCCTTTTTTCCTTCCCGTTCCATCTCTTTTTTTTGTTATCTAATACATCACCACAACCTATACCTACCCATTTCCACCCTTCCTCATTCAATTTCCGTCCCTGAATACTTGGAAGCGTAACCACCATGCTGAACAGGACTATTTCAACCGTAACGTCTCTTTTTCGTTTTCCACACGGAACTTCCGGCCTAGGGATGTCATGCCCCTTTTACTCATCAACCATGTCCCCTCCCTCTTTAGACAACTGCGATTGCACGCCAACGTGGCATTCGCCATGTCATCGCGTGGGTGCCAAAGGATCTCAATACTGATCACAAACCCCAGGGTCGTGCATACAACACTCAGGCCAGGGCCCGCATGTCACCAAACCATATTTCGACCTCACAGAGACGCCACAACAGCACCAATGGACCAACGGCACCTTTGAGACAGCGCCGTGGGCCCAACTACATCATGGACTTTGAGGTGCCACCAGACATGTCCAGGCTGCCTCCTAAGTTTGGCGACAACCAGCACATTGACATTGATGACGCCACATGGCAACAGCTCAAGGCTGTCGTCGACTCGATCCACCACAAAGCGCCGATCCGGTACGCATTTGCCTACGGCAGTGGAGTCTTTGCGCAAAAGGGTTATGACAGCAAGGTAACAACAAGTTTGATCTAAGCCTATAGGAAGAACATAGGACAGGACAAGAGGATTCAGAAAACTATCGGACTGACACGGACGATGGAACATCGCAGTGCGATCCTGACATACAAGATGAACATGACATTCCTTGCACACCGATCTGCTCACACGCTGCTGAGGGATTTTTTTTCTTTTAACTCAACAAACCAAAAAATCTGTGGGGTGAAAGTTTGTCCACGCGAGCGAAGGACAGAGGGGATCGGGTTGGTTGACTTTCTGCTAACTTGAATCCACGTTGTCATGGTGTCCTATAGAAAAAGCCAATGGTCGACTTTGTCTTTGGAGTCTCGCATCCACAGCACTGGCATTCGCTCAATCTGCAGGCGAACCCACATCACTACTCACTCGTGGGCAAGCTTGGCAGCAAGGCCGTGGCCATGACCCAGGAGCGCTTTGGCGCCGGTGTCTACTTTAACCCTTTTGTCGAAGTGAACGGCATGGTATGTGTTGATCTGCTACTCTTCCAAGAGACATTCTATCATCGCGACTTGGAACTTACAAGCTTAATTGCTTTTTTTTTTTTTTTTGGAAAATTACAGAATATCAAATATGGCGTTGTGTCGGTTGATAGTCTGTGCAACGATCTGTTAAACTGGGAGACCATGTACCTTTCTGGTCGTCTTCACAAGCCAGTAAGTAATAAGCGTGTTCCGTTGATATGTACCATACAGCTCGAGGATCTAACTTCATTTCCTGGTGCTTCGCATTTTTTGAATTCAGGTTAAGATTCTGATCGATGACCCAAGGACTCGACTTTCGAACCAAGTGAACCTGTTCAATGCCACTCGCGTCGCACTGCTGTCCCTGCCCAAGCGGTTTACCTCGGAGGAGCTGTTCTATAAGATTGCAGGACTGTCCTATCTTGGCGACTTCCGCATGAGCATTGGAGAGAACCCTCACAAGGTGCAGAACATTGTCAATGCGCAGCTGTCCCAATTCCACCGACTCTACGACCCACTCCTGGGCAATCTGTCCAACGTCACTACTCTGCGGGAAGGACATCTGGAGCAGGACGACAGTCCGCTTGTGCGCTCAAGGACATTCCAGAAGCTGCCACCCAATTTGAAGAAAGGCGTCTTGTACCGCTACCACTCTGCACTCTCCAAAGCCGGAGTCGAGATTGTCAAAGGCAAGTATTCTTTTCCCCCATGGCACGGACACGGAACACGAGGTTTCATTCTCCCCCAGATTGCGGGATTTCAAAAAAAAAAAAAAAGTGAACAAAGGTGGCCTATTGGCTAACACTCCGTTCCACATCTCGTGTGAACTTTTTTTATTATTTTTTCTGGCATTAACTAGAGGAGGGCAAGGAGATCCAATCAGTGGCAACAGCACCGGATCTGGACAAGTACCTGCAGAGAACGATCCACTCCATTGTCCAGATCCCCGCACTATCTCAATCGATCAAGGGCATTGCGACAGCAGGCTTACTCAAGACCGGCAAATACGGCATGGAAAAACTAGGCAAGTGGTGGACTAGAAGCAAATAGAGGCTCTTCCATTGCAAAAGCAAAGGCGAGCACAGAAAGTAATATACACACCCTCCACTCTTCACCCAACCCCCAGACCATATTGTTTATGGTGTTATTTGTCACAAACAGAGGCAAAGGCTGTCTCGTTCATAATACAAGTCTGCCTCTCAGTGGACAGTGTCAGTGTGAGTGCAGCATTTACTCATCAATCAAGCACAAGCACGGAGAGACACATGAAGATCCCGTTACTTCTGTTTCGAATAAGGTTAATGCCGATGTGCAGTCGTGGATGCATGCCTCGTTGCCCTCTTCCCTATTCGCGTGCCAACCTAGTTGCTGTTTTAACTTGCAAACACAAAGGATTACCGATATGTAAACGCGCCTATGTTAACTGCTTTCAATCATTCCTCTGATTGATGAAGTGTGTGTCTTTGGTGATCCCCATAACAGTCATAACTTTGGAGGGTCACTTGCTCCTTCCTTCATTTCGCTTTGTTCATTCATCTTTCATTCATCTAAATTACCATTTCAATCTACTCGACCTAATCTAATCCAAGCCAATCTAATCCACTTCGTCACCAGTTCCGTTTCTTTGATGTTTCAACAGAAACGCGTCCTTTGCGAATTTTACTTTGTTTGTCGCGTCTGCCCCCCCCCCCCCGACATACTCCCTGCCTGGTTCTCATTGCACGCGAAGCAAAAAAAAAGTCCTTTCCGTTTCAAAGTATGTAGCGATATACCATTATATGTTTTATTCTTTGTCGCCTCCTTATCCGTTTTTTTAAAAAAACCACATAATGACACAACGGGGGTTCTCTCCCCAGACACATGGCCTTTTTGAATATCAATCAGGTTCGATGGCAAAGTCAAGCCAAGAATGAAGACATGGGAATGGGGTGTCGTTTACTCCGTGGTTTGAAAGGAAGACATGCCAATGGATAGTGCTTTCTAGGTCAAACGAGGAGTGGGATGGGCTTGTTCTCCTTATTTATTTTAGGACATGTCCCCCCACAGCTCGCCAAAGCAAAGCGGTTACGAGTGGCGTACATAATACTCCTTTAGGTGGGATGCAAACTAAGTGCATGGACATGGTGAATATGCGATAAACATGAAGTGTGGTTGCCCAGACCAGAGATCGGATGCACTCCACTCCTTTGTCCTGTGGGCGTGTGAGTGAATAAGTAAGTGAGTGAATGAGATCGGAGCCGACGAGGAAGCGAGAACCAAAAAAAAAGGCCCTGAAATTCGTGTCCATGTCTGCTATCCTTTTCGCTATGAACCCCTCTTTACTATCCCTCTCTCTTCCTCAACTCGTGTTCATTCTGGTCCAAGGGACACAGCATATGTGATGGCCAATATGGATGACATGGCTACATGGATGGGTTGTCCATTTCACTATTTTTCTTTTCTTTCTCCTGGTGCACGCTCTTTTCCTTTGTTGCTTCCTCCCACTTGCTCTCTCTCTCTCCAAGTCCCTCTTCGTGTTCTTTGATATCGTGCCCCCTTTCGTCACCCTCCTTTGTTCCCCCTTCAAGGAGACCAAACAAAATGGTAAGAACAGGAACTTGCCTCTGCGTGTTGTAGCTGGACGCATGTCCAAAGAGAGAAGGATGTTTGTAACCGTTGCACGGTGCGTGTCTGTGTTCATCCATTCAGATTCACAGACAAGAAAAATAAAGCACCTTTACTTTCTTTTCTCTCTGTTGTGGGCTACCCCATCCACAACACACAATACACAGTGCACAATACACCCATCCCATCCACACCATCCCTTGTGTTGCATGGTCTGCCCGCTAAGAAGGTGAAGAAAGGTGAACCTCTCCTCAGTTCCACTTCTACTCCTTGTGTTCATGACCCCCTTCGTCGTCCTTTTTCTGTCTTCTGTATGTGTGAATGTGTGCTTTCCCATCCTTATTCTTTTTTTATCTGCCCAAAAGGAAATCGAGGAGGTCGATCGTAAGACTCTTTTGCCTTATTGTAAACTTGGCAAAGTAGCCTTTGGCTCTCATCATCCTCATGTATGGGCAAAGTGAGAAACAGAAAAAGGCACCCAGAGCTGCATTAAGCATCGGATGAGGGCACATATTCATTCGTCTATTGATTGAGTCTCCCAAGCTGTCTTGTTTCCAACCAGCTTTTTTTATTATTTTGCGCGCCAGTTTTGTGCATTGAAAGATCGTGGCCATCCTCTCCATCAAGCTGTGCACTTAGTCGTTTTATTTCCTAATATAACAGTACAACTCTGCCTTTTATCTAACCACATCTTCTTCTTCCCTTACTTTTTTTTTTTTTTCATACTTTGCTGTTTTCACCATTTCCCAACACCTTGGCTTTCTCGCTTCGCCCATTTTCTCGTTTTCCACAGCCACTTCCTCTTTCCCGTATTCATTCCACACAGGAACATAGTACTACTCATCACAACAGCCATATCAAACACAGAAACATATCCCTTCCTCCTTCACAGTAAACCTTGACATCTCTTGCATCTCCCCTACAGCCCATCCAATAGTCCAATCAAAAGAACCATGATCTCCTCAGACGCATCATCTTTTACTATTAACACATTCCAGCAGCACAGAAAGCGCCCATCCTCCACGTTTTCCCATTCCAGAAATGCATCCGACAACATAAAATCCCTCTACCGCGAGAACCCTGGACTCAGTGTCGTACCCACCCTCAAGAAAAAGTACGCTCGGCGACGGCTCTGGACCAACGCAGAACAAGAATCGCTCTATGTGGCAGTCGAGCGACTCAAGCTGTTTGGGCGCTGGGGCGAAGTCAAGGTCCAGATGAATCTGGATCGCACCACGTCAGAAATTGAAGAAGAGTACATGCGGCTTTACGGTGAGCTCCCAGACACGGACGACGATTGGATGGAAGAAGACGAGGAGGATGAGGGCGAAGACTCGCAGTCCACACCACCTCTGACGGCATCTTCGTCTTGTGCGCCCAGTGCCCGATCATCACAGGAAAGTATCTCGGCACTCTATGCTAGATCATCAACATCGACATCAACCAAAGCAAAGCACAACAGGGCGTCCTCCTCAATCGATATCTCTGCCTTTCACATCCGGGACAAGCGACCAGGCTTTGACGAGGACGACACCGAGGAACCCACACACTACAAGTCCAATCGTTCACGCCAACAGAGTTCGCTTGAATCAACGTTTCTTCCTGACCCACCGGCTTCCATCATTAGCACTGCTAGCGATCTTTCACAAGTGGATACTACACGCCCCTCAGCCTCCGCAAGGATGGTCCGAGTTTGGACGATGGAGCAGTCCGAAAACCTCAAGAACCTGATTGAGGTCTACTTCCCGGGCTCATACCGCATCAACTGGGTCTGGGTCGCAGCACAGATGGGCAACGCGTTCACCCGCAAGCAATGCAAGAACAAGTGGGAGATCATGCGCCGGCGGATGGGCTCAGATGAGGAGATTTCACTGCTTAAGAAGGGGTACACCGAGTTTGGCCCATCTTGGGGTCAGATCCAGGAAAAATACCTGCCAGAGCGCTCGCGCGGCGGGATCTCCATCATGTGGGAGCTATTGGAGGCCAGAGAGACGGAGGCCAAGGAGGGACGGGCGTCGTCGACCACGGGGATGGCGAGTAGCTCAAAGCATGGTCGGACAGGGTCGACGGTGTCGGTCACAAATGGGTTTCGGACAGCTCCGTCTGGCAAGCCCGACTATCCTCGCCGGCAGAGAACAACGACGGGAGACATTGAAGCTATGGAATTGACGTCGCCTATGTTTCTTCAGTCGGAGAGACACAACCACTATCTTTCGCAGGGTCAAGGAGCAGCAACAAGAGCACCTCACTCGAGCGAATCGTACGACATGGGAGCACCTCCTGACGCGTGGGTCGACATAGGCGCCACACGGGAGACCAAGGGACGACTCAGCACCCACCAGGACACGTCGAACGGAGAAAACTATCGAGCCAGGGCGGACCAAGGCCCATGGACAGAGCAAGAAGTTCAGCATCTGCAGGCCGCCTCTGGATTCCAGGCGACCGGGATAACGGTTCAGCAGTACTACAGGCCGCAAACAGAACATTTCGTGGGGCACCCGAGAGAAGAGATGGGGATGGATGTTGAGCAAAGCTACAACTAAATACAACTAGTAATTTTTTCCACTGCCGGTCCATCCTTCAAAAAATGATTTATTTTCTGTGAGATGTGGAGGAGCATAGATGACAAATCTAGTAGACAAATGGGATCAGGGTTCTACGACAGTGTTTGCCACCGTACTCTGGCCCGAACCGAGTCTTGTACCATGCGTCCGTCTCTCTGGACACAATCCCCAAGTTGACCACGACCCATACCCAAGCGATCAACAATGTGGGGCAAGTTGTCGGTGTCACTACTGAAGACGAAGTGACCATGAAGTACAATCCAAGATAGAGCAACATCTCTGCCGAGTAGTGAGGAGTCACAAGGTACTGGAACCAGTCACCAAAGGGGACCTTGTACTCCTGGCTATTGGTTTGCTTTGATGACGGTGATGAGGAAGCAGGCGCACGAAGGTTGGCCAAGATGCGATGGCATTGGTGCTGGTGCCGCGATGCCCACAGGAACAAGGCCAGTCCTACCGCAAACTGGGCCTTTCCCGTATTGGACCATTCTTGTGAGATGACCGATGTTGACGACTGGTTCCAGGATAGGGTTCTCTCAACAGAGTCGATCCAGATGGCGGGTGCCATGGCGGCATAGAAGGTGATGCCGATAATATAGTGGCCAACGTTGATTCGCGCTGTTGGAGAGGGTCGCTCGATGTACCACGTCTCGTACCAACGACGTATGGTATGGATTAAATAGGCAAGCATGGACCACTGAACTGAAGGAGAGAGCACTGACAGGAGGTTTGTTCTTGGATAGGATGGGTTGACAGCTATAAAACCGAGCCATTGGAGGAGACTGAGCAAACTGAGGTACGGGTGGTATTTACTACTGCCTGAAGTGAACCAGTACAGATCCAGGGTCAAGTAGATCGTCCAGAGAGTGGCAAACAAGTAAAAGTGTGAGAACCATCTCTTGGGCACACGGAAATTCTGGACTGCGGCGATGAGTCCCGGGATGTTGCGTGTTTTTGAAGGAACAAGAGTGGAAGTTGTCGCCTCGGGTGGTTGTACTACGTTGTCTAGTTTTCCGTAGGAGAGGATGGATTCGCGCAAGACGGGCAATGTTGCTGTGGAGATGGCGATGGTGATGATTAGGATGAAGTAAATTTGGATGAGTTGTGCGAAAGACGGGATCCATTCCCTGGGGAAGATTGAATGGAGGACCATTGTTTATTCTCTTTTGTTGTGTAGATTTGGGCAAGTGGAGCAAAAGAAGAGAGATGAGGTAGACGGGGGAATGCAAAAAAATTCCCACGTGAAAGGTGGCTAGAGCGACAAAAGGATCAAAATGTGGCACCTTTTGTTCACATTTAGCATCCACCCAGACCAAGGGCGGTGTCTACGGCTACGCGTTGTTAAAGGGCGAGCCTGCCTTGTCTGTCTTCAGAGTGCTAGAAGGCAAGGGCGTGGAGGACTGTGTAGAGGCCTGAGGCCTAGGAAGCTGGAGCTATGATGTAACGATATTCAAAAATAAGCTCGGACACAAGCTTAATTGTGTATGTCCTATGACGTCGAATGTTCATTGTGTATTTCACTCTGTCCCTCAGCACCTTCTCTCCCTCTTGAGCAAGGCCATTGAGGCAGATCACCCCTGCTCGTTGGTTGTTGTCGTCGTCATTGTTTGTGCTGCACACGAGTTGATCGAGTGTAGAGATGGTAGCACAAATGGATCCTTGGAGGGGTCCAGTCCTGCACAGTCCTGCACCATCTTGTCCTTGTCCATGTCTATGTCATGCCCTGTCTTCCTCAAAGGTGTCCTTCCTTGCTTTTTTTTCTTTTACATACATTATATAACAGAGGGTCCTCCCCTGCATTCTCCACTTGTTTCTGTTTCTATTCACCACTCCCTCCTCTCCACAACTCTATCGAAGCCACAAGTATTATGACCCTCTCCACCTCCATTGCCAAAATGACTGGCTCCTCACCTCCCAAGAAGCAGGGTTTCATGAGTCGACTGTTCTCGACCAAGTCAAAAGCCAAAAAGACACCCAGCTCCCGATCACTCTCATCTTCCAAGAAGAAGAAAACCTCACCCTCCTCTCCCTTTGCCACTAAACAGCCCTTCCTACGCAGATTCCGCCGCACCCCCACTCCTTCCACCATGGACAAGATCGCGTCCAAGCTACACGTCTCCTCCTCCTCCTCCACGTCGTCTCCCCCATCACCGACACAAGTTGCAGCAGCCAAGAAGAAGAAGAAGGCCAAGAAGGCTAAAGCCAAGAAGGAGGCTGAGAAGAAGAAGAATAGCTACAAGCCATCGTTCTTTGGCAAAAAATAGCCTGTTCTCTTCATTCCACTCGAACCAAGTAATTAGTCACAATAAAAGCATACCCAGTTCTCTTCTTCCATATCCTAGATCGCCATTCTTCCTTCGTTCTGTGCGTTCTCAATCCACTCGATCCAAGCTCCACGTGTGTGGGCTGTGTCTGCTATTGACACTTTATGCTATCGTGGCGGTGCCTCTTTCCACGCTGGGGCAAGCATGAGTGAGACCGGAGAGTAGTGGCAAACAAACCAATCCCAATCCCTCTTCCCTCTCTTTTTTTATCCGGTGTCTGTCTCATCTTCGCTCAGCTCCACTCACATTCACATTCATATTCACCCTCACTCTTTGCGCCCTCTTACGCCCTCTTCCTTCTTGTCCACCCCTCACTTAGCCCACCATAGACATTCATTCCCATCAACCATCATCCTCCCCTGAATCTTCTTCGCCCATTGCTTTCATAACCTTGACTACCCACTCTCAATCATCATCATCATCACAACAAACGAGAAAGAGGCATTTATTCATCATATAGAACACAGCCATTGCATTGAAACAGCTTGAATGGTTGTTCAGCCGAGGTTCGTGGGTGTCTTGCTGCGGGGCAGATCCACTTGGAAGAACATTGCCGAGACCGACTACCTGGTCCTGCAGCATCATCCCCGCCAATCAATCAACCCATTCCGCATCATCACTCGTGGTTTCCCTCACTACCGAGGCAAGTTCCTGCCATCCACTTTCACCAAGACTGATCCCCCACCACTTTCTCTCCATTCCCTTCTCAGTCCTATCTGAGAAAACACACATGCTTTTCATACGTTTTGTTGTTCTGGACACAAAGCACCTTGACCATCAATGTTCTAAGCTCCCAAAGGGTACAAGCTTTCTAACCCATTGCTGACCAACATGGTACACCACCTGAACCACATCGATACGTACATTACATTCCATGCTCCCCTCATATAGTTGCAGAAGGCACATCGGCAGAACCACTGCAGGCAGAGCTCGAGCGCCTGTCACAATTGGCCCGCGCGTCGATCGAAGGCAAAGTCACCTCCAAAAAGATTTCTGCCTGGCTCAAGGCTTCATCGGAGCACAATAACATTGTAAGCTTTTTCTTCTTTTGGATGATAAGAGTTGGAGTCGGTGCGTGTCTCATTTGTTCGTATGTTTGTGTGTTCGTATGTTTGTGTGTTCGTGTGTGCGAACATGGGACATGGTCAGATGAATGTCAAGAGTGGCAAGAGTAGCAAGAATATCATGATCCCAAAAAAAAAAAAAAAAAAAAAAACTGCTTTGCTGACGTGTTGTATATGTTGACCAAGTGGGTGATGACTACTCGTGGAAGGATGCAAATATAAATAGGTGGCCAATGGTGTAAACTTGAACATGTACCATGCTTGGTTGAGTTGCTTTCATGGAGCCGGATAAAAGTGGTACTTGGGTCATTTTCCGTGGATAACCTTGGCCTTTGTTCAATGGTCATAATTGACTCCGTCTCCCATCCATTCCCTGGTCAATGGGCTGCCTCCTGGGATCCGTTCCTTTTCTCTCTGTCTTTGTCTCCCTTCTGAACTGAATCCTTTTGATCTTGATCTTGTTCCTGTTGAACTCGGTGCCTTTTTTGTCTGTTCCTGCAATCTCTCCCTCTCCTTTGCCGATGTCAATAAAACACCATCCAAATCATGCTGGCATCCCATGGCCGCCATGCGTCCGGGATTATGGAGGCAAACCTGCAATGCACCCTTTCTCCTTTTTTTCTTTTTTTCTTCTCTGTTGAACAACACGCTACGATATATTTTATGCTAATATGTGAAATATACTCAAGTACCTTACCGTGGTCCTCAACGGCAAAAAAAAAAAAAAAAAAAAAAAAGTCAAGCTTGAGACAAACCATTGCTTTCCGATTCTTCCTGCAAACACGGTACAAATGAATATGGCGACAGGGAACTAATCTAGTATATTCCGTCTCTTGTTCTTGCTCTTGCTGTTGCTCCTGCTCCTCTTTCTCTTCTTATTCGACGTACCACTCTGTAGCTCGCCCTCTCACGGCCTGAAGACCATCTCCAGCACGACGATAGCATCGATCAGGACAACATAGACCATCACCACAACGACGGTGACGGGTATTTGTCCGACTCTTCCTTCATCTCCAATGGAGATATCATCGATCCCTTCACAACCCATAACCGAACCAGACCGTTGCGACGAGCCATCTCACTGGAAGACCTCTCTTCCGCTGCATCTATCCATCGTCAATTGCACTCCTCAGGACTGTTGCACCAGAGTCGATTGCGACCCATTTCAAGCACACCTTCCCACACAACACCCTCTCCTGCTGAAATAGCAACATTACAACCCACTCGCCACCCCGACTTCGTTCCCTCTACACAGCCACCAAACTTTGGATCATCATCGGCCTCGCCGTCTGCCATCACTAGAACTATCCAACATATGGAGTTTGTGCCGCTCAAGGACAGGCCACAGTCTGACCATGACCAAGACTTGGAAGAGGAGGAGGACGAAGACCTCGACCCGTATCTCTTGGATCGCGATCGGCAAGATGCCACCAATCTTCCCACACCAGATGTGAGCCCAGAGGAATTGTCCGACAGCTCAGAAGACCTCGTCACTCAAGGAGAGCTCACAGAGACCAGGTCAAGGCGATCGTTCGATACATCAAATCGTCAACAGCGACATAATTCCTATCCTGGAATTGGCGTGGCACCTCCAGGAGACGAGGATCCCTCAACATGGAGCTGGCTCAAGGATTCGCCCTTTCTCGACGCCTTTGTCAACTGGATCGAAGGCCCTGATGCCGTCTCGCAGCCAAAGAATCAAGAGAAGGACAAGCCCAACCCTTGGCTCGATATTCCATTTCAGTTCATCGCCCTCCTGACCTACCCAGAACCGGACGCCAAGACCGGAAACAAGATGACCCTGAATCGTAAGGCCCATCTTCTTTGATGTGATAGTCGAGCTCAGACTGCCATGCTCTAAACTGACCATATTCATCTTCCATTGTTGACTTCACTCATAGTTGTAAGAGAGACGGCGTTTGTTCGACAGCGACGGCGGACTTTATTAATGCTGACAGCATATACCCTACTGGTCCGATACTGCAGCTTCGACTTTTTCTTGGTGGTTCTCTTTGCCAGTAACTGCGCCATGCTGTTCCTGATGAAGAACTCGGGCCGGATGAACGTTAACATGGCCAAAAGAGCCGTTCGACAACGAGTCGGCTGGGCCAAGCAGTGGGCAGGAAGCATCTTTAAGCGAGGCAACAACACCAGCAGCAGCAACGTCAACAATGGAGTGTCAGGGACGTCGACATCACATCCGAGTCGACCTTTCATCACACATCGCCGTGGGGCGAGCCAGTCTGCTCTCTCTGTGAACATGACCCAGACAGAGTCGCTCCAGAACATTCAGACTTCGTCCGGAGGCAACAGCAGCTCGGTGACTGTCGTAGCGGAGACAAGTCCTCAGATGAAGCGCCGTGGTCTCTTTGGCAAGAAAGTGGCGGTAGGAGGCAACCACAGCCACTCGGCGTCAACAAGCACAGTCCAAGGAACGGCATTGACCAATGATAGTGCCTCAGTCATGACAGCCACAACCATGACAGTGCCAACCGCCGCAAAGAGGCGATTCTTCCGCAGGAACCAGAACAACAGCCTCAACAATACATCGACAATGATACCCAATAATACATCGGTTCCTATCCCGATACCAGCACCGAAGTCGCCCTCCATCCTCCCACCCACCTCCAAGACGACCATTCCTAATGCGCCGCTCTCATGCTCACCGTTGACCCAATCTCAGTCCTTACCTCAGCTCCAATTCTCGCCCAAGAAGCCACTCAGTCCGGCACCTTTGTCAGTAGTGGGATCAACCTCGGGCAACCATGAAGTAAATCGTAGCAAGAAGTCGTCCTCCCCCAAGTTGTTTGAGCGTGCACCTGAACTGCAGCTCAACACAAAGCTGCCACCAATGGACCCGGTGTCACATTTGGCCACCCCTTCTCCTTCGACGCCACCACTCTTCTCGGGTCTCTCACAGCTTTTGAACCGATCCTCATCGCCCTCAGTCTCATCTTTAAGACCATCACAACCATCTCCGACACTGCTTCAATCAGAGATCATGGAGCAAGGAGACCGAGGGATGTTACTGGATGTGGAGTCAGAACTGGACAAGATCTTTTCTGAAGTTCAGCATGCTTCGTTGCCTTACTCCTCCTCCTCAGACATTCAGAAGTCTTCAGGGAGCGGTGCAAGCGAAAAATCGATGGCCACGATCCAATCCGTTCTGTAGACATAGTTAATGTCTGTATATATAGAAAAAAAAAATAGAAGATGAGTGTACTTTATTCAAAACGTTTGACCTTTGCGCTGCCCTTGTTTGGTTGCCGCAACGTAGTGTTTCACTGCGGGAATGTATCAATCCATGGAACCAGAGCCTTGGTGAATGCCTTTTCAACTGCTCTACATCGTTCAATGTAGATGTTACGTGTGAACATTGAGAGTTATTCTTGAGATGGAGTATTTCGGGTTCGGCAAAGTTGGCTGTGACTTTGTTAGGATTTAGGGATGCGATAGCGATGCGAGTGGGGCACTGTGCCGGTGATCAGCGAAAATGGGCAACTTCTTCAAACTGGCTCGTGATTCCATGAGTAGCTAAGTAGCAAGGAGAAGATGCACTGTCTCTCTTTGAACTTAACTGATCGATCTTGCTCTTTGAAGACTTTGATTCTGTGAATGAACATCCTAAAGCGACCAACAATGCTTCGCAGCACAAACTCTATTTCGACGGTTGGGGTTACAGCAGAGTGAGCGACGGTGTCGTTTGAGGTTTGAGTGATATATAAACCACGCCTTCATGTGTCCAAGTTTTCTTTTTTCATTCACGCATACGTCCACACATAACATTGCGCCTTGTGTAAGTCATCAGACACTTTTCGCGACTAATAGGGTGTTTCAAACCTGGACTTTGATCAAAAAACATGCGTCGCATTTTTGATGTTGCACAAAAAAAGAATGTGTGGTGGAGAATGCGTCAGGGTTGGACCAGACGCATCTGAAAATGCGGCCTAAATTTTCAAATGCGGACGCATTTTTTTCTCTTTCCCAAAAGAATGCGGTCAAAAAAGGCTAGGTTTGAAACCCCCTAGTCCTTCGTCTCGGAAACAGCCACCATGGGTGAACTTTGGGACTCGCGGTGAATCATATCAATCGACACGGCACAGCACTTTGACATATAGGATACAAAAAAAAAGGCAAAACACAAACGTTCCCTTGCTTGAAATCCGATCCGACCACCGGGGTGCAACAGGGAACGCGACGAAAAGAGACTCGAACAAAACAAAACAAGACAAAAAAAAAAAAAAAAAAAAAAAAAAAAAGAGGGATAACACTGACCAACCTCACTCTTTGCGCCTTTTGGCCATGCCATCCATGGAGATAGCTCTCGCCGTTGAAGATTTCAAGTCCTCTGCTCCTCTCCCAGATCGAAGAACACCTCAAGACCCTGACCGCCGCCCAGCGCAAGGAGCAGGTCTCGAAGGTCAAAGGCGTCTTCCAGTTCAACATCAAGAACAGCGACGGCAAGGTGGCTACCTGGACTTTTGATCTCAAGAGCCGCGAGGGTGCTATGCACAAGGGCACTGTCACTGGCCTCAAGCCCGATATTACCATCGATGTCAAGGATGAGGACTTTGTTGCCCCGGCTGAGGGCAAGGCCAACGGACAGAAGTTGTTCATGTAGAGCAGGATCAAGGTCAAGGGCGCCATCATGATGGCCACCAAACTGGACTCGGTCTTCAAGGGCGCCCAGGAGAGCACCAGCTTTGAAGCCAAGTTGTGAAGAAAAAAATATATGTTTGATCATTCGGAAAGAAACCCCCGTTTCCACGTTTCTCCTTTGGCTTGCATGAGAAGGTGCCCTTTTCTTGATATTATACACCTTCGAAACATCAATATTCTAATGCAAAAGAAAGGCCTCTGTTTCCTCTATTTCGATTTTCTATTTCGAACCTCTATTTCCAAGCGATCTTGGCGACGGCAGCCCACAGCTGGTCATGGTTGTGTGCCGTCGCGGGGGTGTAGTCCAAACGATAGGCGGCTGGGAAGCGTGTAGGGTTGTACTCCAAAGGAATAGTGTCGTTGCCCGAGTAGACGAGGGTTACGCCCACAGCGACCGAGTTCTCGTAGGCCAGGCGCTTAATCGTGGGCTCGAGTCCCAGCTGCTCAAACGAGTCAATGTACGCGTCTGTGTCAAGGACCGAGGCTCCAGGGAACGAGAACATGGACAAGGGTGTGTTCTTGTGTCCTCCTACAGCCACGGCCTTGACGCCATGGCGATACACAAAGTAGTCGCTGGTCATGCCACAGGCGGAACCGCACTGGCCGTCGGTCAGGATAATGATCTTGGAGGGGTCGTTCGACCAAGGGTGAGTGATCGACGAGTCAATGATGTTCTGGTCATAATTGCCATAGACTTGCTGCGAGAAAGCTGCCGAGCGACCGTTGAAGGTCAGGTCAACTACCCTAGATGTGAAAGGGTTGGTCTTGAAGGGCGTGAAGGTCTCGATGTCGGCCAGATTGGTTGGGTCCCAGTAGGTCGAGTGCTCCGCGTCATGAAGATCGGTCTCTGCCAGGCGCTGGATGGCAGGTGTAACTCTGAAGCGAGTCTTGTGGGCATGGACGGACTTGTCGCCACGGATATCGAAAAACACTCCGGGCAAGAGAGCTGAAAACTCTTCCTCGCCGCCAAAGTTGCCGCTCATGTCAATAATAATGTTGGTCACGCCGTGCTTGGCAAGCAGGGACAAGTACTCTTGGATGGCGGGGATCTCGGTCTTGGACTCCATCTCCATGGAAGGAACCACCAGCACACCAATGTGGGGCATGGACTTGAGCTGGTAGACGGCTGTGTTGTTGCTGGCCCACAACTTGGCATCGGGCAAGTCCTTGAGCGACGAGTCTTGCTTTCCATGCTCGCGCTCATACAGCATTCCCAAAAGTGTGTCCAATGCATTTGGATCCATCACATTCTTGGGCTGCGAGTTGACGTCGGGCTTTGAGTGCATGCAGAGGTTGGAGACGAACGATTCTCTGTCGGTGAAGGATCCATCAGGGACGATGGAAAGGACTTCCCATTGACCTCGGAACTTTTCGGCGTACCGACCATCGCATTTGAGCACATAGTCAACGTAAGGCGTCTCGGGCAAACGGGGCTGGAACGAAAACAAGCCTGGAAAATCGAGCCATACTTTGGTCTTGGCCCAGTAACGATGGCTTGCCAGGGCGTGGTTGAAACGGACACCGGCATCCTTGGAGAAACCAGTATTCTTGTCGGCCCAGCTTTGGATGGCTTCGCGGGGGTTCTTGCCATTGATGCGTTGAACCTCACAGTTTTCGAATCCGGACTTGGTGGCATCGTGGTAGACACGAATCGACTAGTAGAAGGAGAGTGCAAAAGAAGCGACAGAGTGAGTGAGTGAGTGAGTAAGTTGGTTGATTCGAATGAAAGTAGAGATCTGAAATGAAGCAAAAGGTTGAGAATCGAGACTTACCTGGGTGCCGTTGATCACGGGAGCATAGAACTGCAGTGGTTGCAAGAAGATGTGGCTCGAGTAGCATTGAGCTGTTATTCCCATGTATCAGAGACAAGATATTAATTACCAAGGAAAGGTGTGTGAGGATAAGATATTCGAAATGAATGCATTAAAGCGTGTGATAGTCACTTACGTGCATAGGTGGTATGAGCATCGTTGAACGACATGGCGAGCAAGGCAAGGTCGTGGTGAAAGTCAAAGTCGTTCTTGTACTGCTTTTGGCCAATCTTCTTGAGACTCGCGATGGCATCGACGGGTGATGTCGTGAAGGGAGCCTTGAGGTTTGGGGTCATGGTCACATCGCGGAACACAAAAGCATCATTGTAGAAAGTGGTCAGGGTGTCGATGGTCTCTTTGGCCTGCTTGAGGTTAAAGTCAACAGAGCGGTAGCAGTTGGCGACCTGTTGGTAGGTGATCTGTCCGGGTTGGGCCTTGGCCAGGAGCGAGCAATGGTCAGGGTAGTTGCTTTCTTGGGTAGGAGCGGCGCTGGCGACAGCGGCCAGGGCAGTGGAGAGGAGCAAGAGTTTGGTCAGAGATAGCATTGTTGTAATTGTTTCTTGTTGTTGGTTGTTGGACTGAGGTGAAGATGATGGAGGTGAATGGGGGGTGTTGCTGCTTGCTTTTATATCAAAACGGGTGCCAGTGGCGGTTAAATTATTTGGTGCATTTGCACACTGCAAGAGATGACGATGGGATGGTTCTCAAAGTTCCTGTCGTTCTCTTCTCAGTGTCTTCACTCACACTTCTTGGCGCCTTCCTCCACTGTACAATAAGCATCGGATTGGGCTTTGGTTCCGTCGTCTTGATCGCACTATCCTCACGATCCCTCACTTTGTGAACTAATGGGCTTTGCGATTCGTAAAAAAATATCCTTCCCCGCTTCTATGTTCTCTTTTGACATGCATACATATATACTGTGCCATGACTGTTCTTCATTACAGCATCGACGTCTATTTTTGTTTCCCGCAGGCTTGGCCACACAAACACTATTGGCCGTGCGAACAACGGTCGTCGCCCAACACGCCCAGCCTGTCCCCATCCCATCCCAATCCATTTGATCACAGCAAAAATAATCTCCGCTGGTCGACAACGGCACAATAAAATTGGGCGCGAAGGGATCCACTTGATTGTTTGTTTGTTGGCAATCTTGCATATTGGTATGGTACAAACGTACCATCGCCACTCGAGACGGGCACGTTTTGTCAGATCGATTTGGCAATGTTTGTTTCAACATTTTTACCGAGAAGAAAACCCCCCTTCTTTCATTGGACGCCCTCCACTTCTGTCCTTTGAGCGGATACCCATGAGCCCACTTGATGATGTGCCAGAGCGATGGTCTACTATCTCATAAAAACAATTTTGTCCGTTCATTACCAATGGACCATCGTACGATCACATCATGGCTGAGTCTTGACGATATGATGCAGTTTCGAGGGGAACAACGACCATAGACATTTTCCCTCCAAAATGATCATGCCTGCCAGCAAAAAATGAAGCATTGCATTTAAAATGTTATGTCGACTACATTACGCGAAATCGGATATCTGAACAGGATAATGATAATTTATTTCACAAAAAACAAAGCGCTCACAGTTGAACGAATCAAGACTTTGATCCTCCTTGTCTACATCAATAACGCTCCCAAGACCTTCTAGGGTCCAATTCGACGACAAAAACATAGTCCAATGGTCGCAACTCGAATCTTTGACCTCAATAGCGGCAAAGATGCAATGCACAAGGGCACGATCACAGGCCTCAAGCTTAATGCCATGATCGAAACCAATGTCCGGGACAATCACTTGTTGCTCTTGTCAGGGTAGAGCGAATGGATTGCAAACGTGCATGCGGAATTGAGTTACTCGAGTTCAAGATACGCTGTTTGGTGCTTGTATTTATACCATGTGTTATGACACGTGGATCCTGTCGCGACATGACAGATGACAGACGCGTAGTTGTTTTATAATTGTCGTAGAAGGATGGGGGAATCCATCGCGCGAAATGGATCGTCTGTTTCCTGTGGTCGCAGACCTTTGTTTATCCATTCGCAGAGCTAAGGAGCAACGCCATTCAGACGCAGCAGTACGCGATATCCCTCTATGAGGAAGTGAGAAATTTACCATGGCAAGGTTCGCAAATCGGCGTGCACCTGCACTAGTGTTTATATCCGTCTTAAACGACAAAATATCCTATGCAGCAGGCCGTATCCCAAAGTGCCTTGCATTTATTTCCATGTTTCTTCTTGACAGAACATATGACCTGAACCGGTCTTTATGGCCGTTCGAAAGTAAAAAAATAGAAAAATAAAAATAAGGCTGAAGTTTCATGTACATTCGTGGTAGAACTTGACAGCAACTCGATAAAAACCAAATATCCAACAGGCACCGAATCCTTACAAGCGAGGTAAAAAGCTTGTCGAAAGTAATCATACGGGAACGGAAAAACAAAACAATTCACCCATTTTATCCACGATCTCCAAGACAAGGCGAAGTCCAAGTCATAGAAAACTCTGTCGCCCTCACTGGCTGAAAGAGAAACATTCACAAGCATAGTGAGCTCATTATCGGATATCGTGACTAGTTTAGACCTTGACAAGCAAAAGTTTGCAAGCGTCAAGCCGAAAATAAAGGAAAGCCATCGAGGTTTCGGGGATACCCCGCCGTGGGCTCCAGATGATACAATGTGAGACGTGGTGATCCACGGCGTGTAGCAGGTGTGGAGTATCCCGTCCTTGAACCAGACGAGCTGTTGACCCGGTCCCGCGAGCTTGATGAGAACGGCGGAGAAGGGCTTGTCCCGGTACAGGTCCGCGGCGAACTCGCCCCAGTACTGGACTGGGTACTTGAGCTATTTCTGTTGGATCTGGATTGTGTTGATGATTGTGGTGCGTGTCGTTCCAGCAGCAACAAGCATGAATGAGTTCAGGATTATCCACATATCTTACGTATCTCTATATTTTCTAAACTCAAAGAGGTACGACGGCGAACAGAAACGACTATCCCATGTAACCCGCCCTTGTTTACGTGTAATTTCTGCACAAAAAAGTACGAGAGCATGCACGGAAGAGTGTCCACACACGCTGTGTCAATGTCTGCTTCAATTTTCCACTCAAACAGGCGCGCGAGTACATTTCTGTATACAATCACTCTATTGCCGTTACTTGAAAAGAAGGAAAGGATGCTTTCTTTGTCTTCGCCCACGCAGGGATCTCGAGTTTCATACAAAACAATTCCTGTTGGAGGCCTATGTGGTTGGGCCTTGAGCATTTATCGAAAGAAAGATGCTCGCTAGGGCTAGGTGCCCGAAACGAACACCTTCGCTGGAATTTGAAGAAACCCAAAGAAGTGAAGCGTATCCACGAATCATCAGAAATACAAAGATCTTCGAGGACGGATTCTCAGAAAAGATAAACCTCCGTTGGTTGTATAAATGTTGCCGTCAACTATCCTTTTCTGCATCCTTGTGTAAATACTCGAGACTCTTTTTCATTTGTATCTGTCACCAGGAACCTAATCTGTTTCAAGACTACATGACCACCACCAAAAAGCACAGAGTCTGGCCGTTGCGAATTCCCACATCTTGCTGCCTGTTTTCGCCTTTCCATTGTCTCGATGAGCGAGTACTCGATTTCTTTTTCTTCTGGGTCTTGTTAGTCATCGGTGTACCACGCCGTGGGAATAATCAATCGCTCGAGAAAGAAGATTTGGATCCGAGTAGGAGGAGACATCGCAGCGGAATGGCGTCAATTAGTCGTGGCCATTCAATCCTCTGATACCGAATAAATAGCTTGGGCGACACGCTTCACCTTTTGGATGTTGCTTCACCTTTTGGATGTTGTTGCACCTTTGTGGTTTTTTTTTTTGGCTCTGTCTTAATGTCTGCCCATCGAATGCATAGCTTGTATTTGTAAATTGTGTCGCGTGGGACGTGGGACAAAGAGAATGTGTTGCACAGAGACGGACCCGTCTGTCTCTCTCTCTCAGGTGCTCTTTTGCACCAGACCAGAAATGGAGAACTCTCTCACTCTCGTTTGCTTCGTCTCGTTTCGTTCCTTCTTTTCCTTCTTTCTCACCTTTCCTCTCCTCTTCCATCCATCCCTCCCTCTCTGACTGTGTCTGTCTTGCTCGCTCTCTCTCTCCCCTTCCCCTTCCCTCTCATTCATTCCTCTCATTCACTCATTGTTAACCCCATTTGCAACTCGACTCGTTCTGCATTTCCACTTCACTTGTCCCCTTGTCCCCTCAAAGAAATAACCTGAAAAAAAAAACCAAATAAAAAAAAAAAAAAACGAGGGTGAACCACCAAAGGTATTTTTCCATCCAACATTAAATATGTGACCCGCCCCTGCAACAAGTTGAGGCATTTATGTGATGGATCTCCAGTATCAATTATGGCAGCGATTCTTCCTTCCAGGAGAAGATCCAGCATTACTCAACGATCTATCGACACCACGTTCCACGGTAGTCTCCGCGAGCACAAACGAGTGTGGGGGTGCACAGGATGCAATAGGCTCCTTTTTCTTCTGTTCTTGCGCCTTGATGCATTTTGCATTTGCATGTGCATCTCATTCCATTCGTCTAGCAGAAAGTTGGACAGATGGTTTCTGTTGCTGTGAGCGCCTTGCCTTTTGGACATACATGCCCATATGCTCGTTCTTTCTGACTCTCAAGCACACTCGACTCCACCCTTGTCTCCTCCAACCAGCAGTCTTTCCCACATACATAGCCCTCCCTCCCTCCCTGCACCAACCATATGAGACTTGGAATGAAGAGAAGAGTAGGAGTGAGGAGGCGACTGCCTTTTCTGCCAGGAACAAACTTAATTTCACAGTGGGCGAAATTGCCTTTTCTTTCCTTGTCTCCCTTTCTCATTCCTCTTCCCACCCACCCACAACCACCTCGTCGTTTCGTATCCCCACCATCCCCTTCAGTTATCCAGTTTCTCATCCTATTGAGGATTTCCTTGTTCTCAGCTCTTGTCCTCGTTTCCACTCTGACCTTGCCTCTTTTTTCCTCTTTTCCCTTTCGTTCTCCCGGTGTCTCGTGTTCGTTGGCGTTTGATTGTGTGCGTGCATGTAAACATTTGTTGTGTGTACCTGCAAATAGATACACCCCTCCAATTGCCTCGTCCCGGCCTGCCTCAACATTTGTCTATTCGCTGCACTTCCCAGCTCGTCGTCTTCAGTCCTCCACTTCACTTCTTTCTTTCTATATTTCTTTCTATTTCTCTTCGCCCAGAGAAGTATGCTTCATTCCGCATCCTCATTTAGCCGAACTACCTTGTCTTCACACTCTTCTCTTGTATCCAACCCACCCTCCCATCCCACCACGACACGTACACCTGCTCCACTTCAGTCTTGGTCTTGGTCATCGTCCAAAACTCGTCCTCTTCCCTCTTATTCCACATCCACCGCACCACCTTTATCTCATATCTTCAGGAGAAGGTGCACCGCTCCCGGATCTGTAACCATCCGCCGCCGCATATCCCCTTTCACTACTCAGCAATTGGCTCTTGCAACCTACAAGGCACAACACCAGTCATCCCAAAGCTCCAGCCATATCTGGTCAACAACATACCACATCAAGGTCACGACATTGAGCCGCAACAATAGCAACAACGGAAACAGCTACATCGTCAACAGCGACCACAGGAACAGGTCAACTGAACACCCCTCTTTTTTGGGTCCTCTTCTCTTGGATGACCTCTGCCACCCCCAGATTCTCCAACAGACGGCCTTCCCTTCTTATGCTATGTTCAGCACACCCAAGGCATCCACTGCCGACATAGATTGTAACGGGTCACATCTCCCTCACGAGAGTGGTCTCAGTCGAGGAAAGCAAGGCAAAGGCCGAAGACGCAAAAACAACAAGCTCCACAACAATTCGACGCTGTCTGTGGCTGTTCTCCAGAGCTCCCTCGTTCCTGTGTCGCCGTCCTCTGAACTGTCAGACAATAAGCTGGAGGAGCTCCCATGGGACATCCCCTCGCAAGAGCGATCTTGCTCGCCTGCCACACCGCTCCCTACTGAGAGAACTGTTTTCGATGCTTTCACTCCCCTCGCGTGTCCACCGGACGGCTCCTGCACTCTAGCCAAACTGAACGACAATGTTCAGTCGACCACCCCCACCGATGTCGACACAACTCTCGAGCCCACACCAACTGGCCCCATCACGCCTCGATCACGCCCCAAGCCCAGTCCCATTGCTACTAAGGCTCTCCACAGATCAACGTCCCTATCCCACAGCGCCACGATCAACAGTCTTATACCAGAACCAACTGAGGGAGGTCCACACTCATCGGACAACAGCGCTGGAAATATTATCAATGAAGGTCTTTTCGACCATGACTGCCCAAGCGGACGTGACAGTGGCATCGCGATCGACTCGTGGGGACCCTCTCTTGAAACGGACAAAGATTTGTTCAAGGGTCCTAAGGATCCGTTCCCCAGCTTTGACCAACTGTTCCAGCCATCAGACTTTGGAACAGGTAACACTCCATACCACGTCAAGTACCTGGATACATTGCCCCAACGATGTGGATCGCTAATATCTGATATGGGACGTTGTATTTATAGATCCGTTCCAGGCGGAACTTGTTTGGGAGAAAAGGGCGCGGCAAAGATGCCGATCCATGGTACACCCTTCAACTTTACGACACCAGTCATCTTCAGAGGATCACTTGTCCAGATCCGACATCGAGCTTTCCACTTTGAACACCACATCCACCAACAAGTCTGGCGTCACCAAGAAGGTTCGTAGCAAGAGAGTGGCCTCCATGTCGTTTGTCTCAGGGCCTGATGGCACCAAACACTTTGCGGACATGCTCTCCAGCCATCATGATCTCCCACCAAAACCTCCTACGAACGGAGCCAACTGTTCGTCTTCTTCGTCTGCAGGAACAAAGTCTTCATTCTTCCACACACCCCACTCCGGCGACTCCTCACAGGGCCGTGACCAAGCTGGATATTTCAACAAGCAACACAACAGGTCCACCTCGCTATCATCATCTTCTCGATCATCTTCCGTTTCCGGCACGATTCCGCTGTCTCGGTCTCCATCGCCTCCTATACATCACCCCAACGTTATGCCGTTCTCGAGCATGCTGGATTTGGCGACCGCCAAGGCTGAGAACATCACTGGACTCTATTTTGCAAAGCAGATGAACATGAAGTCGGTCTCGTGTCTACACCCAGTACCTCAAGGACTCGAACGCTCGATAAGTGACCATAGTGAGAGCGACATCACTATCAAAGTCAACTCGCCCTCACCCATCGCCAACGCCAAGCACGCCAAAGAAGCTACTGAGGTTCCCAGTCTACGATCAGGCCCTTTATTTGAGGGTGACCTAAACAACATGTCGACCATCGCTCCACTCTTGGATAGCCAGGAAGGCCTACGTGAAAGAAGAAGGCGATCAAGGAGTAGCACCTCTGGAGAAAGCTTCTCCGAATTTTCATTCCCGCCCAGAGCACGAGCATCAACCCCTTGTGACACCAACAGCACTCTCGCCCCAAAGCAACCCCCGTCAACGCCCTTGTCCCAGTCTATAAAAGGACAACATCGTCGATCTCAATCCGCCTCACACTTTTTCCACCTTTCCTCGCTCAAACATCATTCTCCAGCTCAATTCAACCTTGCTCTCTGCTACGAACATGGTCAAGGCGGCGTAGATCGGGATTTGGAGAAGGCCCTGTACTTTTATCAGCAAGCAGCCGACCAGGGGCACACCAAGGCGAGTTATAACCTAGGGTGCATTTGCTACAACCTAGGTCAGGCTGGCAAGGCCATCGCTTGGTTCGAGAGTGCTGGCAAGTGTTCGATCCGAGGACTCCAGTCTATCATCAATGTGAAGCCACATGGGGCCATGGACTGCCCACTGCCCAAGAAGTTGTCTGGTGGAGGTGATTCGTTCCCTGATAACGAATTGGCAGATATGTTACGTGGTGACCATATGGCGACCTCTGGGCCCTTTGCACCCTACTTGCCTGCCATCCTATGCCTCTCTCTTCTCTGTCGACAGGGCGTCCAGACGCGCGAGGGTGATCTAGTTTTGAAGAAAGATCAGGCTCAGGCTGTTGAGCTACTCAAGGACCTGGTCGGTCGCGCCCCTCCTTCTCTGGCTTCTCGGAACAATTCTACAATCTCCTCGGGACTTTGGACACAGGAACCCGTCGCGCACAGTAGCTTTAGTCTGGGATCCACAGGGCATGACAAAGATGGCTCATCTTTGCTCTCGACATCTTGTCCTTCGTTAACGACGTGTTCAAGTCCAGAGGACGGCGTGGGTACTTTTTTGGGTACATCTCAACGATCCAGGCGGTCGCATGCTCCAACTGTGGAAACAGTGGAAGGCGATGAGGATAATGAAGTGTGTGAGCCAAAACATCCACGAATGCTCAACCAACATTTACCGGCAGCTCAACGGTCTTCACTCTCGTCTCCGGAGCTAGGGGACATGCACGAAACATGGGCAGTGACTCTTTCTCAGCACTTGCTCAAGACTTGGACCAGCCCCAAAACCAGTTCCGGTGCCACATGTCCACCCCCAATCGCTGACAAAACTCAACAAAGGATCCTTCGGCACCACTTGCTGTACATCACCAACCCGACTCATGGAAAAAACCTGTATAATCTCGGCGTTCTCTATGATCTGTATCTTCAGGATCCAGGAGTCGCCGTCAAGTGCTATCGGACTGCATACCACAACTCAGTGAATCCGATTTCAACAGCCAACTCCAACTGCGAGACGAGTTCGTCTGCAAACCTCGTTACGAGGATCAACAGCTCCTGGAATCTAGGTGTGCTCCATGTTAAGAATAAGGAATGGCAGCAGGCCCAGGAGTGGTTTTTGCGTGCCCAGCAGGATGTTCATCTGTACGAAAACGTCATGGAGAAGGAGTGTGTAAGGAGCAAGCCTGTTGCTGGCAATGACAAGGTCGAGAAAGGCCCAGTATTATCCGCATTGGAGAAGATGAGCGAGGTACTTGCGAAGACGAGCTTTTCTGGATCCAATGATAGAGTCGGTGAAGGTCAGAGGCCCAAGGTCGACACCCGCACAGTGAGAAAGCGTTCCCTAGTTAACGTTGTGCCTCATGACCAGGCCGCCTCACCGCCGTTGCCAAGTGATAGTCCTGCACGGATACACGCTCGCGAGCATGGACTTATGATGCACCTTGGCTCCTTACCTATGCCGGGATCTTCTTCCACCTCGCAACGGCTTTCCAATTCCAAGAGAGACAAGAGTCCGAGCAACGCAATGCCAACTCAAAACAAGACTGAAAACCGGGAGGGGATCCGGACTGACGCCAACAAGATCTCCTGGGTTCTCCGCTGGGTCGAATCCAACATGAACTCGAGCAAGTAGCTCGATCTGTAAGATAGCATGTACATAGCTTTTTTGTAACATACCGCTCTGATTTTTTGTGAACGTGACTGACGCCACCATGAGGGTTAACAAGGAAGGAAAAGTGGCAAAAAAAAGTGGCGAAGTTTGCCTTTCGTCATTCACCATTCCCCCTCCACTCCCCACCCCTCCTCACTGTATTCACATCCACACTCATTAAACATTTCACGTCAGATGAACAGCGACCTACGAGCCAGTTTACTCGAACTCGGCTTCAACCTCTCCCAGGCAAGGGCCGCAGTCGCAGCAGGGAACACTACACTGGAAGCCGCTGCTGAATGGTAATCACGCAGCACATAATGCAACTCGCTTGCCTAGCAAATGTTACCCATTAATGCCAAGGACTCATTGAGACTATCATGCTGTGGATATAGGATTTTCACGTACAACGACTCCATCTCTCAACAACAAGGCGCAGGTAACAGAAGTATTCCTGCAGCCAACACTCGGCGACTTGGCTCTGTTGCTGATGATGACGCCATGGATGTGGACCTACAACGCGCTCTCGCCGAGTCGACTATGCCCCTGCCATCACCACCTCCTTCCACCCTAGCCGTGCATGCGAGTGATATGCAGGACGATATCCTGGGCGAGCCAGTCAAAAAGGTCAAAATCAACATCGTTCGCGCTCCACAGCCCTCGCAAGTTATTGCACCGCTTCCAGTGCACTCGCGACACAACGAAGAAGAGAAGATGGCCCAGAATGCAACCCGTGTCGCCGAGGCTACCAAGATCAGCATCGAGGCCAAGAAGCTCAGGATGGAGACTCGACTGGCTCGCGAGAGAGCCTTAGCAGCTGCCAAGGAGGACCGAGAGAAGCAAAAGCTCCGACAAAATCCTACGCCTACTGTCAACCAACCAGCGCAGAATACAGTGCCAGCGCCAGTCCCAGCCCAAGTCCCAGCCCAGGCACCCTCCTCGACTGGCGGATCGTCACTCTCGAATGCAACGGTTCAGGTGTGATCAAATCCAATTGTCTGGTCTTGAAGTGTTATGTTTGTCCATTGTTCTGATATATATTTCTGCCACGCCACGTATATTTAGCTTCGACTGAAAAATGGATCTGTCATCAAGAGAGTATTCGTATCCACAACGACACTGAAAGATCTTTTCGATCTTGTGCGAGCCGAGGACAGAAACATTGGTAGCTCGGACATTAGCCTCATCCAGGTGAGTCAATCCCCTGAGCCGAGCTCTGCCTCGAGCGATCGTTTTCGCGAAATCGCATGATCATGGGAGCCTAACGAGTTTCAATGGAACAATACCTCTCAGCCTTTTCCTAGACGCGAGTTTACAGCGGTGGAAAGCACACTCACGTTGGCCGAAGGCGGACTTTGTCCAAGTTGCTCTTTAAATGTGTTTGTCCAGACTCCCATTCCGGCTCCTCAACCGATCGCTCTGATCACGCCAACCACGACTACCCCAGGAGCATGGCTGACGCCAGAGGGCACCTCTGCGCCGAACCAACCCGAGACTGGGCAAGAAGAAGGACCTATGGATGTCGACGATGAGGAAGAACCTGATCAAGCTGATGAAGAAGATTGGCTAGATGCTGTGGATGCCCATGAAGGTGGCGAGGACGACGAGGATGGCGAGGATGAAATGATGCACGCTCTGCCTGTGCAGTTCAATCCTGGGCACCATGGCATGCCAGGACGTGGACGAGGTCGTGGTCGTGGTGGGATGCCCTTCTCTGGTGCAGGTCACTCACTTTCAGGAGGTTCAGAATCAACGACTGTAGCCGCATCCGCATCTGGAGATGCAGCGACACCTCCTGAAGAGCTTACTGCCGAAGAAGCTGATAGTCAACGGCGGCAACGTTTCCTGGAAGCTATGGAAAACCGAGCCAAGACACAGGAGCAGGATCAAAGCCGAACGATATTAAGCCCAAGCAAGCACTTGAAACCCAAGGAGATCCCATCTTTGAGATCACGGTGCGCGTACGAAGTCGCTGGTACGTTTCATTTCCACTCACAAAGATGAATCACGATGTGTATTCAAAGGCGCTAACACTCCATGCTTACAGTCATGCTAACTAGAAGCGATGCCGCCACAGTCAAGCATTTGAAGACGATGGGCGCGAATGTTGGATCTCAAGTTGCGGAAACCATCGTGCAAGAACTCATCAAGCTGAAGCAGCTGGATCAACTCTCATTCAAAAGACTCAAGCAGTGGTGAGTTTGTCCGCATCCTGTAGTTTGATGGTTTGTTCACTAGCATTGTGCCTGGTTACTGATCCTCCATTGTTTGAATCGATAGTCCCGTTGTCAACATGGTGCTCGATGGTTACTCGCGCTCGACCGACTCGCTCATGTACACGATCGGCAGGTCACAAGCCCAATCGCTGACCTGCCTGAGTCTCAAAGAGTGCACTTTCCTGACAGATAAAGGATTCGAGAACCTGGAGCGCTTTGAGTGGCTCGAGTACTTGGATATGTCGCACTGCCGCATCACAGACAAGACCTTAGACTATGTCCTCAGTACGTACTTGTGGTATGGGAGCTACCCGACCCTTTTGTTCAAGTGACCGTTTTGCTGATATGTTTGGCAATTTTCGCTTATAGATCTTGAAAATCTGGCTACGCTGCACCTGTCGGCAACTAAAGTAACATCTGCTGGGCTGGCAAGGGTAATAGCAGAATCTACCTGGAAGTATGGATTGCACACGCTAGACCTCTCATATTGTCAGGGGATTGCAGGAGCTTCTGTGCTTGTTAACCTCCAAGGTAACGTGTCTTGCGTATTTCCATTCTTGGATCAATCACACACGACTGATATTTTGCTCCAACATTGATCTCTTAGAATTGAGCAACTTGAGAACCCTGAAGCTGAACAACACTCGGGCATTCGACAGCTCGCCGGTGCGAGTCCCGGACAGTCGTGCATTCGCCCGCCTTTTGCACATCGATCTGGCAAGGACACCTATTAATGGGCATGACCTCATTGCTCTTGCGAGCACTTTCAGGCCACTGGAGTCTCTGAACCTGACAGAGTGTGTCAACGTGCCAATTGCAGCCCTTGAGCACTGTGCCGAACGTAAGCCCTACGCGTCTTTCTTGCTTGGTAGTTTGGCTCTTGATCTTTGAATACTATTAACCATCCAACTTGTGTTTTTGTACCTCTCTTAGATTTGAAATCGTTGCAATATTTCAACTTTCCTAATCGCGAGCACGATCTGCTCACTGTCCTTCCATCATCATCAAGTAAGCTTCCTAGACACTCCTTTTATGTTTATCACGCATTCCCCACGGTCGATGCCAATCTAACAACCTAATTTTTCTCATTGTCATGTTATAGAACTTCCACTGACACATTTGGACCTGACAGGATTTGTTTTCGTTGGAGACGAAGCCATTCTGAACCTTGCCTCGGCCACCAGCCTGCAGATGCTGTCACTTTCGGGAACCAAACTCACGGATATTGGATCCTCCGTTCTGGTCCATATGTTGTCCCTGCGTGAGCTGGTCCTAGACCGCACAGACATTGGTGACAAGTCCATGGAGTATATTCGAGGTGCGATATTTCTCTCCTTTCTTGTTGCTGGATATTGCGATTACCACTCAGCAAATATTGACAACGCTTTATTTGTTCAATTTGCTAGATCTTGGCAGAATTGAGGTGCTATCATTGAACCGATGCCGCCGCTTGACTACAGTGGGGGTGTTGACACTTGGAAGGAGCTCCTTCTTCAAGCTGCGACTGAAGCGCCTGAACCTTGGATACAACCAGTACATCCACGACGAGGCGCTCACGGCCTTTACGGTCTGCAATGGGCTCGTCACTCTGAATCTGGAGCACACGGACGTGTCGGAGCAAAAGGCGCTGCTACTCCAGAGTACGCGTCTGTTCTTTGTTACTATGCTTTCGTATTCCTTTGGTTGGTGGCTAGAACTACTTTACTAAATTTGTCCGCACCTTTCTTTCTTTTTTGTCATCATAGACTCACTGCCGTGCCTGACACAGCTGCGGATCCAGGGAGTGACTAACGGTGCCGTTTACGAAGAGAACCCAAAGCCCACTTTCCAATAGGTGGCGACCAAGCAGTAGAGTAGAATATAATGGCATATCGCATAAAACATCCCACGTCTGTTTGTTTGCCACACCGCATCATAAATAATTTTAACTTTTTTGCGCTCGCTCTCTCTCTCTGCTTCGTCCTCACCTTTTGCATCCTTCATTCCTCAAAAGAAGGCACAATCACACTCCCCACTCACTCTCACTCTCTCACGTCCTCACTTTTACCCTTCTCCCTAATCCCATGAGCCAGTACGGCCAACAACAGCAAGGCTATCCTGGCCAGTACAACAACGCTGGCTACGACAACTCGGGGACGTATCCACCTCAACAGCAACAGGACCCCAACTACGGCAATGGGTCAGCACCGCCATACTCGGCTTACCCTGTCGCCGGAGGAATGGGGCAGCCCAACAACTCCAGTCCCGGGGGTGGATACCCCGGCAGCCCAGGCTTCAACCCTTCGGCGGTCAATGGCAGCAATTACAACAACAACAATCTCAATCACAGCAACAGCCACAACAGCCAGTACAACAATGGGCCCATGAACGGCGGATACGATGCCAACAACAACAATGGCAACGCCAACTATGGCCAGCAGTACCAATCCGGCGCACTCAACTACCAGCAGAGCATTTACAATCCATCGTCACATCACCAGCAACAGCAGAATCAGAATCAAAGCCAGAGCCAGAATTACAACCAAAGTCAACAACAGCCTGGCATGAGCCCTGGCACTAACAACGGTCCAGCACCCGTTCCTAATCGAGCACAAGCACCGCAGCCCGAGGGTGATTACCCCGTCGTCATGGCTATTGATTTCGGTAATTGTGACAACCAACTAGAATGTGCCCGCTTTGGCAGTTCTTTTTTTACTTTCTCATTTTTGTTTGTGTGTGCTTTTGTGGGTGTTTTAGCACCCATTTCGGCACACTCCATCACTCCATGTGTGGGTTGTTGTGAAGTGGTGTTTGGAGTTGGAGGTTGACAAAGTGAGAGTAGATGGAGTTTTGGTGTCAATATGTAGGGCTAGTTTGTCATCTGCCGCGTGAACGGGAAAGAAACTAACTCCTCGCTGTTCTTTCCCGATCTGTCGTCGATGTTTGATGCGCCCACTGCATTTTCCCTTCGTATCGTGGCATGCTGCTCTCGTCTTCTGTGTTTTGCACTTTTTCTTTGCTCACCTCGTACCAACTTACAATTGCACAAACAGGAACAACGTTCTCGGGTGTTGCCTATGCTCTCAAGGCGGACGGTGAAGTCCATGATATGACCAAATGGTAAATATGTCGTATCTTTTTTCTGTCGCTGTCTCTCACTCTTTTTTTTGTTCCAGTATGTTCTTTTATCTTTTTTTTTTTTTTTTTTTTGGCAGACAACTCTTTTTTTTTGTCACTGATTTTTTTGTTCACTCCCCTTGATGACTGACCCATGATCAAGTTGATCCACTGTCAACAAACCTCCAATATTTAAACACATCCACGACAAGAACTCACCTGCTTTGCTTTGCATTAATTGCCAACATAGGCCACGTCATTTGGCTCAGTACCCCAAAACCCCGACACTAAGCTTATACAAAAAAGACTCGCAAAAGATCCTTGACTGGGGACATGCTGCTCGCTTGGCCATGCTCAAGCCCTCAGCCAAGGACTTTTGCCTCTTACGCAAGTTCAAGCTGCAGCTCGACGAGTCGATCCACCAGGCACCACTGGAGAATGGAATCTCTGCATTGGATGCCGTCACTCACTACCTGAAGAAGCTTCACGGACACGTCCTGTCAGAGTTGATGAAGGGCTTTATCAAGAACTACGAGCCATCCCAGTTCCAGTACTGTCTGACTGTACCCGCGATGTGGTCGGATGCCGCCAAAAACACGATGCGACGCGCTGCCATTGGTGCAGGACTAATCCAGGAGGGCGACCCACCAAACCGACTCATCCTTATTTCGGAACCCGAGGCTGCTGCCATGTATTGTGAACGAATGGTCGACCGCTTCTCGCTTAAGCACGGAGACCGCTTCATGATCTGCGACGCTGGTGGTGGAACTGTGGATCTGATCGTTTTTGAAGTCAGTGAGCCCCCAGGCCAGGCCCGACATCTCAAGGAAGTCACCCGTGGTCATGGTGCCTCATGTGGATCGGTGTTCTTGGACGCCAACATGGAGCGACTGCTGGAGCGCAAGTTCAAGAGATATCGCCGCGGCATCAAGGCATGTGGATGGGCATCGCTGATGGACACATTTGTGGACATGGTCAAGCCCATGTTCAACGGACAGGAAGATGTGCTGATGCAGATCCCACAGGCGACAGGACTGGAGGACCTTAACGACTCTGAGATTGGACTCGAGGACGGTGTTCTTTGTGTCTCGGTTGAGGAAATGAAGGCCGAGGTCTTTGAGCCTGTGATTTCGGATGTCCTGGATTTGATCCATAAGCAGCTGCATCAGAGCCAAAACTGTTCAGCTATCTTTTTGGTCGGAGGATTTGGCTCGTCTCGATACCTGGAGGAGCGAGTCCGCCAAGATTTTTCACATCTGGTTGGATTGGTGGCTGTTCCTCAACGCCCCGAGCTGGCTGTGGTCCGTGGAGCCGTGTATGCAGGACTCAACACCAAGACGATCAACATGCGTGTGGCTCGCCGGTGGTACGGAGTCGACGCCAATATGCCCTTTGAGGAAGGTGTGGACCCCGAGTCGAAAAAGATTATCTCGCACGATGGACATATCCGCTGCAAGGAACGGTTCTCGGTCTATGTGCGCCCTGGCCAGCAGATTGGCGTGGATGAGTGTGTTTCGAAAGAGTATGTCACTTGGTCGTACCCTAAAGGATTGGACTCGCCTCTCTATGTCTGCAACTCGCCCAATCAGCCAAAGTATATTACGGACCCTGGCGTTCAAAAGATTGCCGACTTTCATATCCCCATGCCCGAAATCCCAGGTGCTCAGCCCCGCACCCGAGTTGTGTTCAAGCTCAACATGTACTTTGGTAAGTCTCTCGGATGTCTTTTTTATTTTTCGTCTTGTGGTTACTTGTGAGGCCGTCGTTGTTCATGCTGACCCTCTTTGTTCCTTTTGTGTGACAACTCGTAGGCTTGACAGAGGTTCGTGCTGAGGCTGTAATCAATGGCAACACTTACACGACCATTTGCTCTTTTGGTAGCCGTTCATCATAAAACATCAAATCTTTTTTTTTTTTTTTTTTTTTTTTTAAATCGTACAATTCATATCCAGTTTGAACAATAAACAGCGTTTTGAAAACAAATATGGATGTCATGTGAGTCATGGGAGTTTTTATTATACAACGTGATGAGTTGGTAGTTTACAAAAAAGAAATTATCGTGGAAGGATGCTTAGTAGCGATGGCGGTGATTGTGATGATCGTGATTGTGTTTCTTTTTCATGGCAAGGAGTCCGAGCAAGGCGGCCACCTTCGACCCAGTGTGGTGGTGCTGGTGGTGGTGGCGACGACCGTGTCCATAACGACTACGGACTGGAGCGGTGCGAGTGGCACGAGTATGGCGACGAGGGCGCAGTGCTGCCTTGATGCGAGCCTTGGTTGAGACGTGTCTCCTTGTGGGTGCCACGCCAGCAGCTCGACGGGGCGTGCGGTGGAACAGGCCGGCACCATAGACTCTTCTTCTCGGTGCAGGCGCGGCTGTACGGCGGTTTCTGCGGGGTCCTGTGGCTGTGGTGCGGGCGTGGTTGGACGAGAACATGGCTTTCAGGCGGGCCATGGCCGAGGGTTTGTAGTAGGTACGCTGGACGGTGACGGGTTTGCTGTGGAATAAAGACATGGTGGAGATGTTGTAAAGTTTGGTTTGTTGAAAGATGTGTTTGACGGATTAGGGACGGGACTCTTCGTCTTTTATACGTCTTTTAGACTTTGTTATTCCTTCACGCTTCCTGAGTTTTCCACAGTCTCTCGTACCATTAGATGACATTTAAGAACGAACGCATAATGACATCATTTTGGACGTTTTGTGGGGTGAACAAAGCAGTCTAAACCGCTCATTTCGCCAACAACAAACAAACAAACAAGCAAACAAACAAACGCACGAACACAAACATGCACTAGTACTTAGCACATCATTCAAACAATGCTTCAGTGATGCAATGGCGTAGAAGATAAGTCATCATCATCATGATGTCTGCAGGGGGAGTGGTTCAAATATGGAAGCCAGGGAAATCCATTTTTTTTGCTTCCCAGAGACCACAGTTGGTGTGGGGGACATAGCCAGCAGATTCTAAACGTGTATTCGTCATTACCAGTCGAGTAGAAGGACCAACAGAAAGTATTTAGTGGCAACAAGAGACAAGTCTGCTGGAAATAAAAATAAAAAAAGTCGAGTCAGCCTCATTTCCGGCAACAAAACCATATATCTCTCTCTTCTACCCAGCAACGTGGATACCACTTGGAAAACCTCATTCAGCAGCAAGCTGACAGTTTGGTTGCGTTTCTCCTCTCCATATATGTATGGGTAGCCTGCCTCATTCACTCCCGTATTCCTGCCTTGTTTGAGTACCTCTCGCGTTAACGTGGAAACATAACCACAGCGAGTTGCGGGGCCGATTCAAGGATGCATGGCAATTGAAGCTGAAGGCCCATATGACCGCGGCCAACTCTCGCCGTCTCTCGCACTCACTCTCACGAAGAATTTTTTTTTTTTTTTTTTTTTAGAAAAAAATTGCTCGAGTAAGTACTCTTGACAAGAACTCATCTCCAAGGGAGTCACCCCCGCTAGATTGGTGTGTTGCTGTTGGATCTCGATAGTGAAGCGAAGTTCATATCTAAGAATGCGGAAACTCAAATAACTGCTCTCATTTACTCATTTACTTGCTGCAATAAGGTTCCAGGTGTATTTTCCGCAAGTGTGGAGCAAGCGTCATCAATCTATGGGTTTGCTATGAAAAGTAAGCAGAAGGGAAGGAGATTGCCAAACCGCAGTCTGGACAACAAAACCATCGGCATCACGCGCGTCACCCTCGCGCGGTTAATTCAATGGCTTTCCAGGGGCCCGTTTATTTTTCTGCATAGTCTATGAGTGGCCATATTAAGGATACCGATCTAGGCGAATCCTCCACCTCTACCTCTGTACCTCATTCCTCAACAAAACGAAAAGTAACGGAGCACCTCTGCTTTCTCTCAAGTAATTTTTTGGTGCTGAGAGCGACAAGGCAGGGTAAGTCGGAAATGATGTCAGTTGTTTCACCTCTCACAGAACTTCGCCCAGAACGTTATTTCCTTGCCAGGTCTCGCATTTGATCTCACGAACAAAATAAATTAATAATGCCAAGACCCTTCCTTTTCTTTTTTCCAATCCTCTTCCGTCTTTTCTCCACAACACAAACAAATACACCGCCACCACAACCATGTCCACCAACACCCACCCAAAGCCCGACGCCAAGCCTCAGAAGAACCCCTCGATCGGCAACCACCAGAAGGGCGAGTTTCATATCCTGCCCATCGACGAAGACAAGAAAAACGCCCCTCCACCCGCAGGCAAACACCGTGAGCAAGAACCCGATCTGCGCAGTGAGTTCCACGTCGGCCCTGCTCTCATGCCCGGCGCATTCATGAACTCCATGGGCACCAACGCCACAGCCTTTGAGCGCGAGCACCTCCAAAAGGCAAAGAAGGACTAGAGCCAAAGGTCTTAGCAGTAGTTTGTACATACATGTAGCGCAATAAAAACCAAAAAAAAAACGAATCTCACAAAGGGTGACCATCGTTGAAAGCAATATTATTCTTAATCGTACAGCCCAGTGTAGGCTGGCCGGAGCTGCCGCTGGATATAATTCGAAAAAGTGCTAGCCGGTGTACCGAAAAACGCCGCAGACTTGGCTACGACCATGGCGTCGACCATGGGGATCAAGAATTTGGCCATCAAGGCTCCGTCCTCCGGGTTACGGAACTGGTGCAAGGGCTCAAGATCCTCAGCAAAGTCGTCCAGTGTGAAGATGCAGTCAAAGGTTTCAAAGAGCTTGTCAAAGATTGGGTTGGCTCGCGGACGATGGGCATCTGTGGCGAGGTAGATGGGCGTATACTGGCCGTTGGATCGCCGTCGAGGTGGAGATGAGGATAAGGATGAGGGCTCGAAGAGCTGCTCACGGTGGTTGAGTGCGCGGGACCGGCATTGTTCGATTGAGAGACGACCTTTCTTGGCACTAGAAGGCCCCGCCTCTGGCTCTGAAGGGTTCTTGTTGTTGAATGTCTCTTGATGTTGCTCAAAGTGCTCTTCCATGCCAAGCATGTCGTCATGGACACCCCCTTGGCCTTGATCTTGATCCAGAGACATGCCCACCTGCCACATAAGCTCTTGCCGAATATTTTCGATTGTGTTGCGTGCACTTAGTGAAAAGTGTCCATCGGACATGCGGATATGGATCCCAACAAACCCAGCGTCCATAGCATCTACCAGCCCTGCATGACTTGTTTGCGTGGCACTCTGGCCGACACCGCCAATATGGTTGCTGCCACTAATCTTTTCTGCGATTCGTTGGCTGGTTGTCTGCAAGATATCAGTGTTGAGGATCAAGTGGTCCCGGATCTTGATCAGCCACGCTTTGCTCTGGAGCGAATCGATGCTGACGCGGCCAGTGCCAAAAATGGACCCCAGATGGATAAGTTTCTCGGGACGATCGTTGAGCCACTGGATCGTAAATTCTTGGCGGTACTTGGAGCGGATCTTGGCAGATTCGGGCGAGTCAGGGTTTTCGGAGAACATATAGTCGTACAGGCTGCTGTCGTCAAAGAACAAGACGTCTCCCTCAGTGCGGAGCAGTGGTGGTGGCTCTTTTTCGCTGTCGTCTTCCTCTGGACCGTCGCTCTCGGCAGCATCCTTGTCATCAGCATCTTGATCTCCATCTTCCGAGTCGCTGTCTGAGCTATTGTCACTTGATGTGGCGTTGGATGTCGATGTCGGCTCTTCTGTCTTGGGAAGCTGGATTCCAAACTCACTCTCGAGGTACGCCATCGACACGGATTCTTTTGTAGCAATACGGACATACCGGCGCAACGGATTCAGGTCGAAAAAGAAATCCCAGTCTGTCATTGACCAAGATTCGTACTGCAAACACTCCGAGGGCAGCAATTTGCGATGCCTAGGCTTTAATTTCTTGGCTGTTGGCTGGGGCGGTAAAGGTGGTTGGTATTGCCGCTGCTCTTGTTGAAATGGATGCTGCTGTCGCTTCTCCAAATCGTGATCTGTTTGCGCGAGAGCTTCCTCGTTCAATGACCGCTTCCGATGAGACCTTTTCCACACTCGAGGGTTCTGCTCAGGTAAACTGGCATCGATCGGCATATAGAGTGGCAGTGATGCTTTATCCATGTCCACTTTGTCCTGGAGCAGATACCGACCACGGGTACGACGGCTACGATGGTGGTGGTGTTGATGAGGGAGAACAAACGAGCCTGGCCTTCTGACGGGTATGTTGTGCTCATTGTCGTCATCATCTTCGTCCTCCTCCTCCCATGGTCCCCCATTGATAATCCCTACGCGTATTTGATCCCTACTCTTCCCTTCTTCGTTGTCCTCCACGGACTCCCAGTCTTCAACTTCAGGCTGTGCCTCTTCGCCAGATAGGTCGTGCCTTCCGTCCAGGTCTACTACTCCGTAGGCACCATCTCCTGTAGCAATGATGACATATGGGTCATCCTCATCGGCCTCTTCTATCCACGACGGCTCCTGATCGTCGTCGTCTTCAGAATCTCCTTGCAAGTCGTCCTCGGAGTCAAGATCGACTTCCTCACCTTCGTCTGAGTCTGCGTTGGGATCGTTCGGTACGATTTGTTCTGTGATTACTGGAACTGTATCTACGGAAATGTCCCTCCACGCTCGCTCCTTATCGAAAAGTTCCTTTTGCTCCATTGTTTGATCGTCCAGAATCTTTAGAGGCATCTTCTCTAGTTGCTGTGATCCACCATCGTCCACCGAGCTGCCGGGCATGTTCACCTTGTCAGGGGCTGCGTCAACCGGACTATTCGCCACAAGCGGGGCATCCGCCACTTGAGTGTCTGGCGGCGGTATCTTTTTGGCAGGAATCGGTTGGTTCATCTCCTCGAGCTTGTTGACAACTGGCGCTTCCGCTGATGCAGTCTGTAGAATTTCCTCTATATCCTCGAACTGGTCATCGATCAGGGCTCGGCAGTGTTCCAGCCCGGTCTTTGTCTGGTAAAGAAGCCGAGAGTGCAGTAGGCTGAACGAGAGCCAGGGCATGGGCGGACCGAGGTAAACCTTTGGGATGATGAGAGTCCTGTTCAGTAAACGAGCCAGTACCAGTGCGTTCTCCAGTTCCGAGCGCTGGTTGTGGAAGCCAGAGTGTGGGAGAAAAGTGAGATACTTTTCTGTAGGATCCAAGGCTTCTCGAGGCTCGGTATTGTCGGTTGCTGTGGATTGACTCTGGCTTGCGAAAAGGTACCCTGGTTTGTAGGTTGTGATGAGATGATCCGGCAAGGGTTTGAGGTGCACACTCTGAACAAGCTGGCGCTGCTCGATCAAAAAGTTGGATCCGTTAGTGTCGCCGGTGATATTGTTGGATGTGCTAGTGAGGTTATCGTCTTCTTGTTGGTGTTCCTGATAACTGGTCTTGCCTCCGAAGCTAATATGTTCGATGGTTTCATGGCCATGAGGAGATGGTGGGGGTGAACGCGGTCTGGAGAGATGCTTCGGCAGCCGTGGTAAGGAAGAAGGCGAAAAGACAAAGAGAACAAGAAAGACAAAGTTGACGACGGGCACCAGCAGGATCAAGAACCGCCGCCTGTAGGCAAGATACGACATTTTTTTTTGAACGTGCAGAGGTCGGCGTTGGCTTAAAGTGGGCTCAGTAAGCCACACGTGGGAATGTGAGATTTAGATTGTAGCAAGAGATGCAGACAAGCAAATGGAATGGTGGGATGAGACTGTCTGCATGAACGATGGATGGAGTGAAGAGAAGAGCAGAAGTCTATCTAAAGTGGCCAAGGGAGAACAGAGGACAGCCAAAGCATGATCCCACCCACTTTGGAATGTCTCCTGAAAGCAAGGAAAGAAGAAAAAAGGAGCACACCAATCCACGTTCGTCGCAGACGCATCCTCAAAGGCTCCCTTTTTCGATGTGTGCGCGTCTCCCTGCCTTTGTCTGTGCATGTGTTATTAAACGACCCTGATCTGGAATCTACACCTCTAGCTCCGGTCTGTCGGTGGGTGCGATGCCCATCTTGCGGTCCCGGTGGTTCAGGGTCATGTAGTTGCTCAGGAACCAGATATTGCCAAAAACCCAGTCGTCCTCGTCGCTCTTGCTCGCCTGGATGCCCGAAAAGCACAGGTTAAAGATGCCGCCAACGACAGGCACACGCTCACGCACCAGATCTTTGCCAGTCACCTTGAACCTGTACTGTGAAGGATGCGACGGGTTGTCTGTTGTAGTCGCGTTATCGCTGTTGCGGATAGAACTAGTCCTGTTGCTGCGGGAGACGTATGCAGGTGAATTTGAGAGACGAGGTCCAATGTCAAGTAGACATCCGTGTTCAGGGTGCAGGGGATCGTGTACGAGCCGGACAAGAAACTGTATCCCGAATACAGTCCAAAGAACAAGTTGTGAATGTACCGATGAGTCGCCGCAGCCACTCTTGGTGGCAGCAATATCAAGTTGGATGAGGTGTCAAAGATGATGTTGGGCATGTCCAGCTTTGTGCCTGAGCCGATGCGGCCATTCACCTGAAGTGGTGGTGCCGGTGGAGGAAGAGTCCTTGCTGAGGTTGGAACAGGTGGTGAAGGCGAAGTATCAGTGGTGATGATGACCTTTCCACTTGTCCCAGATGCCTTTAAAGCAGGTGCCGGTTTTGGTGGGGATGGAGGGGGTGGAGGGACAACGATCAAGGAGTGGACTGGCACAGACCAGTACACAGATCCAACAGGCACGTCATAGTATGTGAGTTCGCCAGTGTATCGAGAAGTATCCAAACACGAGTTCTCCGCCTCGGTTCCCGGATCCCAGCCAGATACCGATCTACCTTGTCAATGTAGACACAAGACGGTCAATATTAAACAGAGGGCACTGTGTTCTATAGCGCATTCGTACACACAGGTCATACCTCAGGCTCCATTCCAGCTTGTTCAATCATATTGTCCATGGGTGCAGGTTTACCTGTGTCCAACAAATCGAATGAATTCGAGTCAACATCAAAGTTCTGTTTCCAGAGAGTCGCTTTGTTCCAAAGGCACTGTTACCTGTTGCGGACAGCTCTGACAAACCCAGTCCCAGAGACCCATCGATCCCATTATCCTTGAACCCGAAAAGAGACTCTCCTACGCCAAATACTTGGCGGTCAATCACAAACCCTGCTGCCTGAACCACGTCTGTGTGCAAGTTACCAAACACCCTCGACTGATCACCAAACTCCAGACTCCAGGGTGCATTCGGGGTTTTCTCAAATGTTGAAGATCGATTTGGATGGAAATACCGTCGATGTGGAGGGCAAGGTCGCACATCCTCGTTAATAGGAGTGCAGTTGACTTTGGTGATTACGACCCAGGCATCAGAGGATGCAATATCGAACTGGAGATGAAAGTACTGGGGAGGGGTGCCGATCCCAACATTGCCTATGAACTAGCATATTTGGTTATAAGTACCTGTCCTGTTTCTCATAACGTTTAGTGAACATGCGTTCGAAACTGTGTACCGCAGTCTGAGATGGGTTGTACTGGATGGGCACACGCTCTGCGTCAATCCGTCTAGGCTGAGGGGGCTGTTCGACCCTTGAGAACGGCCTTGGTGATGTGCGCTGTTCTCTTGGTGCTGAATCAAACTTCGCGATCATGTTTTCGACTGCATTTCGAGTGCTTTGTCCATCAAGATTCTCGACCCTATTGACTGTTACTCTGTATTGGAGGAGCGTCAGTTCGAAAAAGAGCAAGTTTTTTGTCGCTGTTCTTGGACATCTTTCGACACCTGAAACTTTGGCCGGTACCGATGAAGTTTGGATTCTGCACTAAGAGAGAGGATTGTCGAAAGAGTTGCTATGGCTATCAGATATTTCATCGAATATGGTATATGATGTATGGTGGGAGGCGATGAGATGGCGATAGGGTGTTGTACGTGGATGTTAAGGAAGAAAGATGGCATCCGGTCAAATCTTGAGTATTTTGACTTGCTCAAGTCTGAAGACTAGGGATTAGTCGAGATGAAGATCGATCTGCTCCACTCATTTTTTGTCAACGAAGAGAGAATAAAGGCCTCGGAGCAATAACAGCGGCGACATCTTCCTACGATATTCCCATTCTCACTCGAAAGGAAAAGAAGCCCTCGCACTATGCCGTGACAAGACAACGCGAGAGATGCTGAGTACGCGCACGCGATTGGCTGGATCCATGACTGCTTTTGTGTCCCCAGTGGTCCTTGTCGCTGTATTGATGCATCGCAATTGTGCAAGCATGCTCTCGTCTACCTGCATTTCTTCAATCGACAACCACTCGAAAATGACATTCAAAGCCAAGCAGAAAGTAACACCACTCCCATTCGCATACCAGCTCTTGGCCGGGACCATGGCAGGATTCGCCGAAGTTGTCTGCATGCATCCATTCGACGTCGTCAAGACACGACTCCAACTCCAGGCCTTTCGCGGTCCACTGGCTCCGAAACCATCGACCTTGGTGCCCTACACATCCATGATCGACTGTTTCTCCAAAATCATCCAAAGCGAGGGTACCTCTCGACTCTATCGCGGAATTTTCCCGCCCCTCGTAGCCGAGGCTGCCAAGCGGACCATCAAATTTGGAGCGAACGAACAATGGGGCTTTGCCGTCAAGAAGCTCTTCTCGATCGATAACTTTTCCATGACCCAAGCAGGATTTGTGGGCGCATTAGCAGGAGCAACGGAGGCCTTTTGGGTGACCCCATTCGACCTGGTCAAGGTTCGGTTGCAGGATCGAGGCAGTTTGCAACAATATCATGGGACTTTGGACTGTATGCGTAAAGTGCTTGCGCAGGAAGGTATCATGAGTTTTAGTCACGGTCTGGAAGCTACGATATGGAGACACGCTTCCTTCTCGGGAGTGTACTTTATGATCATTCACGGATTCAGAACTGCATTTCCACAACGACCCGGAACCACCAAAGATGAAGCCATGCTCAGGAACTTTATTGCAGGCACCATGGGCGGGTTTCTGGGAACTCTAGTCAACACTCCGTTCGATGTGGTCAAGAGTCGGATTCAGAACCAACGCAAAGGCACGCATACTTACGGATTCACCTTGCCGAGCGTTGTCAAGATTTACCGAGAAGAAGGGTATGTGTTTTTCACTGATTGCTTCTTGTCAACGTTGTCGACCCTTTGATGCTTACACTTCGAGATTCCCTTTTTTTCCGTAGATTTCGGGCACTGTATAAAGGGTAAGTGAAGTTGTGGAGCTTGGGGCAACACATATATTATTCGGATCGACTTCTAACTTTGACATTCGTGGATAGGTTGGCACCCAAAACTGTCAGACTCGGCTTAGGCGGAGGACTGATGTTGGTTGTATTTGATACCCTCTCGGATCTCATGCGGAAACACATATCACAACGGCCGGCACTGAAAGCAGCGTGAATCGCTAATAAACTCACAAGGAAAAGAAACAAAGTGACATTTTATTTGTGAAGGAGCAAAGAACTTGTCGGATATAAATGGGAACAGAAAACGAATGCAAGCAGAAAAAAGAAAGAGTTCTATATATGGGGGATCCATTGTGCTTAAGCGCTTCCGGATCTTCTGGCGCGACGCTGACGGACACCTTCACGAAGATTATCCAAAAGAGCGACAGTATTCTCCCAGGAGATGCAGGCGTCGGTTACAGACTGACCATAGACAAGGCTGTGTGGACCAGTGGCAGGGATATCCTGGCGACCTTCCTTCAAGTGGGACTCGATCATGACACCCATGATAGCGTCTCCTGAGAGAGTAGAGCTACCGAGCTGCTTGGAGATATCCTCAGCAACAATCATCTGGCGGGCGAAAACCTTGGAGCTATTACCGTGACTGCAGTCAACCATGATGCGGGCAGGAAGCTTGGCCTGGACCAACTTGTCAGCCACGACCTTGACATCGGTCTCTTCGTAGTTGGGTCCCTTGGAGCCACCACGCAAGATGACGTGACAAGAGTCGTTGCCCTCGGTTGACACAATAGCGGACAGACCCTGCTTGGTGACGGAGAGGAAGTGATGGCCCGAGGAGGCAGACTTGATGGCATCGATCGCAACACTGACACTGCCGTCGGTGCCGTTCTTAAATCCAACTGGGACAGAAAGACCGGAGGCCAGCTCACGGTGGATCTGTGATTCAGTGGTGCGGGCACCAATGGCGCCCCAGGAGACAAGATCACCAACGTACTGAGGAGAGATGGTATCCAAGAACTCGCATCCTGCAGGCACTCCCATTTCGTTCTGAATGATACAAGGTTGAGAGATAAATGAATCAGTGGTGATGCTCGAGCGATACAAAAGCGATTGGAATAAGTGACACCACTTACAAGGTCCAGGAGCAATCCACGGGCGACACGGAGTCCCTTGTTGATCTGGAAACTGTTGTTCAGATGAGGGTCGTTGATGAGTCCCTTCCAACCGACAGTGGTTCTTGGCTTCTCAAAGTACACGCGCATGATGATGGCCAGATCCTGCGAGGCTTCAGCGGCGTAAGCCTTGAGCTTTTGAGCTGTCGGTAGTGGAGAAAGATCAAATCCGGGTTAAAAGTCAGTCGGATGCGGGGCACAGCGCATTTGTGGAGTGGAGTGGAGTAAACAGTCCATCGAAAGCGGATTCTTAAAAAATTAAAAAATGTACCATATTCAAGAGCAGCCTTGGTATCGTGGATTGAGCAGGGGCCAACAATGACCAGCAGTCTATCGTCGCGTCCCTTGATGATCTCTTCAGCAGCCTGGCGTCCAAGGATAATGGTCTGGGCTGCTGCCAGGGAGAGTGGCAAGTCCTCCATGAGAATCTGAGGGGGAATCAATGGCTTGATCTCGCGGATTCTCTTATCATCGAGCTCGTTGAGGGCTATAGAGTAAAAGCGGGCGGAAAGTCAGAAATAGTGATCTAAGCCTCTTTTCCGTCCCAAGCCAAGGATGGGCCAGCCTACTTACCATCCTTGAAGCCGATCTTTGCTACTTGTTCCGTGGTCATGTTGTATGTGGATATGGGTGATATGGGTCGATCTATGTCCAGTGCCAAAACAAAACAGAAGACGGAATGAGTTTGGTATGGCGTTGGTTTGCATTGGGGAATGAGACAACTCCATGGAGAATGTTGCTTACCTGAAGAGCGATGGGTCGAGCTGTATGAGTTCGAGTTGTTGTTGGTGCACTGAGTGAGTGTGGGTGAGTGTATGTGTGTCTGTGTGTGTGAAGAAGAAAAAAAAAGAGAAACACCAAAAAAGCCGAGATATCGATCCTCTTTTAAAGTGTCGTTGCCTCCCCTCCACAATTGACCGAGCACTCAAAAAGATGTGACTCCATCCGTTTTGGTGCGAACCTTAATTCGTCTTGACTGGGTTGACACCATTTTTTTCGTTGTTTTTTGATGACTCGACGAAAAACTGAATGTCCGTGTTGCACAGACCTGCTTTCGTCGTCCAATTGCCTGATGCATGTGAAGAGGGACACGCCCGAAAAAAAAGAAAAAAAAAAAGACTAGCATCTGTTGGACCTTCACCCTGCCTCGTTTATTACAGTGGATCGTCTAGCTCTTATCAAATATCCCAGTCATCGTGCGAAGACACACCAAGTGGATCCATCGCATTGAGCTCCTCCACCATGACCTCTCGCGCCAGAGTCTCCAGCTCCTTTGATACCGTCGTCAGTATTTTCTATAGAGAAAAGAAAAGATAACGAGTCAGCACCTCTGCTTGTTTCTTGATCCATTATTCAAAGGCAGATAGATACACTTTTTTTTTTTTTTTTTTTTTTTTTGTTTCGTGGCATTTTTTTTTTTTTACCTTGAATCGAGTGTCAATCTTCTGAAACATCTCTAGGTTTGTCAAGGACCAGACCTGGTCGGACGATCCAAGCTTCTCATACGTCTGTGCAATCATATCGCAAAGCGACGTGAATGTGATGATGTAGTCCAGATGGAAAGGCTATACAACAAGGAGGAAAAGCAACAACTTGGTCGTTAATGGGACAAGAATCTAAAGGAAACAAAGACGCATTCATCCTTAGCAAGTCGCTTGATATCTTACCAGGTTCCTGACTTCCAGTAACGAGTACTCTCCTGTCTCTTCAAACGACTTTCCTCCATCCAACACACGGCGCCCAGTATTCCTGAGAAACATCTACAGAAAATAAGAAAAAAGTGACGTTAAGGAAATTGAGCAATTGTATCTCAGGCTATGTATCCAGAACTAGAAAAAAAATAGTTACAATCTTGGCCTTGGATTCGGACATGGTGAGGGCGTCGTATTCCTGGATGAGATTGTACATAGCTCGTAAACAGTCCGCCGCGCTTGGGATCTCTAGGATGGTGGCTAATGAGGTTCCCAACAAAAAGTATTGCAACGTCCTAGTAGCAAACCACACATGACAATGCATACCAAAATTAGCGCATTTAGACAAAAGGGGGAAGACCACACTGTGACACCATTGGGCCTTCCATGTTGCGCAAAGCTAAAAACACAGCAGCCCATGGAACAAGAAATGTCGCGAGTAACGAGAAAACAGCCTACCTGCGCTGAATCTTGTCGTCAGATGGGCCATATGTTTTCCTCAGCTCTGTCTCCGAGAGGATCGCCGTGTTGTAGAGAACGGTGCCGCCTTGGTACACTCGCTGGAGGTACCGCCAGCTGGCGCTGCGTTTCATGACAAGCAATGGCAACGAGTCTCCTGATTGTGTCTGGAAGTGTTGGTGTGGATTCAGGGCAGTCTGGAGATTGGGCACTTGTACTTGTGGCGACATGGCAGGAGCAGGGACTGTCCCTGGGCTCGAGTTCATGGGATATGTGTCGAAGGAAAGGGAACCTTGTTCAAAAGTCGAGACTATGTCGACTTGAGCAAAGCTGTGGAAGGTATCTAAGGTTTTCAGTGCAATGGTGTCGACTCGCGTTTGCTCGTGATGTATTATGTATGGCACCAGTGATGGGTATCCAGGTCAGCAAGGGACAAAATTTAGATGGTGAAGAAGATGATGACTCGACGAAGAGAGTGAAGAAATGATAGCAATGGGATGGGGTTCATTCAATTGAGAGCACAAACAAAGATGGCGCCCAACTCCAAGCAATAAAACCGCTCAAATCACGTGGACCCCTATTTTTCAAAAAAAAAAAAAAAAGCCTCAGTCTAACAACCTAGGACATATGGAAGAAAAAGGGAACATGATAGTTTAACGTTTAACTGAAGTCCAAGGTCAATGATGATTTTGGCAAGGAGAGTCTGTGTTCACACAGATCCTTCCTGCCTTTGAGTTCAACCTCAAGGCTGATAAAAAACACAAGCAAAAAGTTGTAGAAAGAAATGGGTCGCTATAAGTCCACAATAAGCCGCAAGGAAAGGGTCCACAACAAAGGGGCTGGGACCAGGGAGAAGACTCAGGCGGCCACCGCGATACGATACTAAGAGGTCACATAGGCAGCACTCCTTGCTCAATTGAGGACACCTTAACTCTCCTGGATTTTTCAAAGAGTGGGCTGAGGGCGCATGGATGGAGGCAATGTTAGCATCTCAAAGACGCTTGGAAGGGTGTTGTAGTTGTACAAGTATTGGGCGTCTTTGGAATGTGCAAATCGCATCAACACCAGCGAAGCCCTTGCTCCCCTTCCTTTGGTTGCATGTTGCGATGCGCGACCATGGCATTGGTGGTGAGCAAGCGAAAAATAAAAACAAGATTTTATTCGATCAATTGTGCGAATGCCGACATGGACAACGGAACTATAATTTTGCATCCCCGGGGTCTGAGGTTTTTTAAGGTCGGTGTCGCGCCATTGTTTTCTGTTTCACGAAAGTATTCAGGATGGATACTCAGTGAGTCCTCCCATTGAGTCGAAACAGTTAGTCAGTCCAAAGTACAAGAGTCGGGCGTGCATAATCTTTTCGGCGTATTTCGCGACGCCTCCTTGTAAAGTCACGACACTGTCCAGCGCAGATCGTCAAGACTGAATGCGTGTTCTTGATTACCGGGGAACCGGCGATTGTCGTCATATTCTTCTGAGTGATGGATGACTTCATGGTGTCTTCTCGTTCATATTTGATTTGTACACACCCTTCACGCATGCACTTTTGAGTTCAGTTGTGCCTGCTCACAATCTGTTCTTTCAAATGCAGTTCTCTTTCTTTTTGTCCCATAGACCGGCAAATCGTTGACAACGCAACCAACCAACCAACAGGCCTCACTAACCAACCATCGCCACACTTACAGAGTTTACCAAGGACATCGCAAAAAAAGGAAAAGCTCTCTTGGTCGTGTGTGTGTGTGTGCATAAGAACATGGATCGATACATGATTGTGTGTGTGCGAGAGCATTTGTTTGCACAGAACCGATCCCCCCGTGTTCATTCTCAGAATTCCTTCTCAGAATAGACAGAACAGCCGGCGCAGACACGCAGGTACTGTACAGCCCCGCACTTTTCGCAACATATTTTGCACTGTATGCATGGTCTCTCCTGACACTCCATCATACTATGCTCTCCTCTGTTGTTGTTTGTCTGTGTCTCTGTCTATTTGGTACATTTGTCTCGTTGGGTCGGGTGGTGTACGAATACAGTATGAATGTGTGAGCGAGATGGGGATCGTTACGTGCGTGTGAGTGAGTGTTCAATCTTGTGCCTGTCTTCGTGATTTTCGTGCATTGAGTGTCCTTTTGATCTGTGTCTTACCTTGCCGTCTTTGGTCGGCTCAAAAGTGTATAAAGGAATTGGTCATTTCGGCATTCCCCAACTCTTTGCACTTCGTCCCTCGCCAACTTACACTGCCTACTTTTTATACCCCCCCCCCCCATCCCTCCTTCCTTCCCTACCTCGTCCTTCCCGGCCTCGCTCTTCTCATCAAAATGCGTTTCCTCCTCCCTGGCCTTATGGCCCTTGCAACTACCGCTTTAGCGGGATGGTAGGTACTAACATGGAATTCCTGTCAAGTTCACTCTCCCTCACACAACCCACCAACCCCAAACGCACCGACGATCGCCAAGCCACTGCCAAGAGTCGAAATGAGGCATTTTCTCGATACTCAATCAACCTCCCTTCTTCTCTCTATTGTCTTGCTCATCACAGTGACATACAACGTCGTCGGATTCCCCGATACCCCTGGCGGCTCGTTCGCCGTTGAGGTCAATGGAAAGACCCACAAACTCACCACCACACCCGCCACCTTCCCACTGTGGTCCGCCAACGTTGCTGGCGCCTCTGCCTCATCTGCGTACAAATATGTCAAGCTTTCAGACACTGGCGTTGCTGTTCAGAAAGAGTCCTTCAAGCGCTCCTTCGCCAACAAGAAGGCCACTGCTACCGTCAACGAATTCTTCCAGCGCCAGATCACCCAAAACAACCTGCCCAAGGTGCCCCAGGTGTACAAGGATGTTCGTTCCAAGGCAGCTCCCAACTTTGACGAAACTCAGATTGGCACCATTCACGTTACTGCCGACCCCGCCATCTTTGATGACATGGTCAAGAACCCCTTGGATGAGGAGCGCAAGGCCATCAAGGCCTCCTTCCGTTTTATCAACGCCAACAACGTGTATTCGGTCGAGGAGGTCAAGATGAAGGTGTCCGGTCACGGCTCTCGCAAATTCAAGAAGCTGTCCTTCCGCCTCAAGTTTGACGACGATAAGGGCGAAACCTTCTTCAATCACCCCATTATCAAGCTGCGCTCTGAGGCGTTCGATCCTACCTTGATTCGTGAGAAGCTGTACATCGATGTTTTGAACTCGGCAGGTATCAGAACCACCCAGGGCACCTGGACTCGTCTCTATGTTAACGGTCAGGCCTACGGATTCTATTTGATGGTCGATGATGTCGAGCCCCCATTGCTGTCCAACCTCTTCCACAACGGCGAGCTCAAGCCCAAGCAGCTCGGATCCCTCTACCAGATGGGATCTCACGTCGCTGGCCTCGAGGCGACTCTGCAGTACAACGGCTCCAGGACCGCTGACTACCACCCCGGGACCTACGCGAACAAGAACTTGGGTGCCAACACCAAGGAGGAGCCCATGGCTCAGTTGATCTCGTTCTTCAAAGATCTTCAGGACTTTAACCCCGCTCTCCCCGGCGGCGTTGCATACTGGAGCAAGCGCCTGAACCTGGAGGATTACCTGCGCCAGATGGCTGTCGAGTACCTTGGCGGCTCCTGGGACATGTACTGGTGGAAGGGTAACAACTTTTTCATGTACTTCAACCCCACGACCAACGTTTGGCAGTGGGTCCCCACTGACTTCGACTCGACTTTCAGCAACGGTAACCTCAAAGATGTGGAAGTGCCTTATAAGCAGTTCGCCGCCTCTCGTCTTCGTAGAAAAGGCAAAGATCACCCTTTGATTACCAAGCTCATCTACAAGAACAAGGAGATCAACGGCCAGTTTGAGAAGACTTTGCTCACCTTGGCCAAGGGTGTGTTCAACCCCAAGGCCCTGGAGCCCAGAATCAACGCATATGAGAAGATGATCCAGGACGAAGTCAAGTGGGATCTGTCCATTAACCGATCCAAGAACCCTGGCAGGACCTTTGGCTACACCCTCGATGACTTCCACAAGTCCATCACTGGCCCCGTCAAGACCGTCAACAACGGCATCAAGCCCTGGATCAGCTACCGCGCCAAGGACGTGCCCAAGCAGATTGCTTCGGGCAAGTCTGCCTTGGCATCTCAAGTGTTCGAGGAGGATGAGTTCTAAACCCAAAATGGTCCCTCTCCTGAAAACCATTACGATACCAACCCAAAAAAATACCATGCCCGTCTATCCATCACGGCCTATCACCCAACATCATATCGACTGAAGCATGTATGTAATAATAAAAAAGCATCGGCATTTCGTACTCTAAACCATGCAAGTCGCAGATCAGGTACTTTTCTATGAATACGATTACACAATCAAAGCACATGGGCGAACACGAAAGGAAACGGCATAGAATGGACGTAAAGGAAAGTGCTTCGTGCACGACAAATAGCGCTAGTGTGATTCTAATTCAAACTAGCGTTCAGGACGAGCCCAGATTATTAGAACTTATCAGGCTAGATCATCTTTTTAGAGTAGGTCTGCAGATTCTCTTTTCTAGTCTGACAACTTCTTTGTTGCTCTTCACGACTACAGCAAATCAATGATGCAGACACGAGGGAAGGTCAACAACGTAACGATAATTTTCAAAAAGAGTCGGAGGAAGTCATTCACATTGGACCACACGGTAAAGGAACCACAGAGAAATATACGCACCAAATAATCACAGGCCCACATACTGTTTTTACCCTCGTATTCCATTTTAAACTCGCATTGCAGCACAAAGGTCGATCCACCTCCATCGCTTCAACAGTGTCAACTTATGGGATCCATAGAGTACTTGCAATCTCGCTGTCGGTGAGGATCAGAAGCATACTATGTTACATGAAAAACAATCTGTGTCTTTGTACCCATCAAAGATGTAGTGTGTCATTGAGGAATAAATACAACTGACCATCATATAAAGCATCATTGAACTTTGGTTCGTCCGAACATGAACAATGTTATCTCCAAACGCTTTGCCCTCGGCAGGCTCGAAAATGAGCTCCTCCTTGACATCTGTGATATTGGCAGGAGTTGTGAATAGGAGTCCAATGGATTATTCCTGTGGAATCATGGAGTTCGATCATTCGACGTATACATTAAGGGCAGGGGGCATTTATTGACCAAAGACAACTTTTTCCAAACCTTGCGATCGCCAGATCGATGTGAGAAAAAAAAAAGTTTTCTGAAAAAGTATCTATAAGCAGGGAGAAAAATATGCAAGAGAGAGCAACAAAGAAAAAAAGAGATATAGAACTCGGAACCAGGGCACCGGAAGCCGCCTTGAACAGACAATCATCGCCCTCCCTTATCATATTCCTCGGTCACATAAAGTGTTCAGTATTAGGACTCCACCAGAGATACGGAGCGTGCGTCTTCAACCATACGTTATCCCGGTTGGAGAATCGACGAGCCCCGACACGGATGATGTTCAAAGTTTTGAGGTTCTGGAGACAAAGCTCCATTGCCTGTAATCCAGTGTTCAGTGTAAAATCGAAACTCAGCGTTCAGTGGCCACCCTGGGTGTCGTTAGCAATGTCCAGGTATTTCAACCGATTCAGGGCGCCAAATTGCTCATTCACATGTGCGATCTCGATCCGTCGCTCCTGAACAGTCTCGTTCTGACCTTCCTCAGTTGTGCGACATCCAGGGTAGATGCTCGGCATGATTTGTCTAGGTCTGCAGTTTGGTGCAAAATTCGGCCAAACGAGTCGAAATAGAAGTTCATCAGTCCTTTGCATGTTTGCAGCGCCGAGGAGAGTTCATACAGGTCCAGTATATTAGAGACCCAGTCGACAGCAATGCTGCAGAGGTCGGGGCTCTTGCGGGTGAGGGATGGTACCATGCTGTGCTGCTCCATAGGAAACCTGTCCAGAACCAAGACCAAACTATTCAGTCTCGTGAGATGGGCGGCCAGGAGTGAGGGAAGGCCGGTTTCACCGATGCATAAGTGACGAATGTGAGAGGAGTTTCGCAGAAGGGATTGCTGGGCGAAGGGGCCACTGATAAGGAGGACTACGCGTCTGGAGCACTGCTTGACTCCCGGATGGTCTTCACGTTCTGTGTACAGAGCGCGTCTAAGGACATGTATGAGAGCAATTCTGTGCCATGAAGTGTTGATGCAGAGGCAACTGAGTTGATTGTTACGGTCAATGAGGCCGACGATATTGTTGATTATCTCCGCGTGCGATATGCATCTCTCGGGCTGCTGTCATGGTTGCCGATGGATGCCGAGGTGAGTGAGGATGCGAGATTGATGTGTAATTGTTTAATGTGATCGACGAAGAAATATTTTCATTTGCCATGCGCCTTTTATTATTACTATTGTTATTATTGGCAAAGCACCTCCAAGCGCCTAAGTCCAGGCAAATCGACCTTTGAACACGACATGTTTTTTCATAGTTCGCGCCTTTACGTGTATATTCCCTAATTTGATCATGAGCACAAGAATGAGGTCCCGGGCTGATACTTCGCTTTTCCTCAATACCATTGTTGCTATGGACAATCAAACTATCCTCCAACACACACACTCCTTCACAATTTCCGGCCTTCGCCACCACCCATTCCTATTTCTATCACCTTTTTCTCTCCTCTCTTCTGTGTCCTCCACGACTCAATCTCTTGTCTGCGACAATCGTCAGATATAAACGGACGCCAAGGCCATGGCAGTAGTATCACCCACACGACACCTAGAGTTACAAGTGCCCTCGCCAATTGGACGTTAGATTTTGCGCGATTCCTCTTTTCATTAGTCATTCCTCAATAAATGACCGCGGGAACTGGGATGCATAAGCATCATACAGTCAAGCAACTTGAATCCAAGTACCTCTAATGAAAAGTATATTCAAAGTTTTCTCTGTGGAGGAAGGCGCCAAGAGGTGTGAGTGAAGACACTGAGAAGAAAACGACAGGAACTTTGAGAACCATCCCATCGTCATCTCTTGCAGTGTGCAAATGCACCAAATAATTTAACCGCCACTGGCACCCGTTTTGATATAAAAGCAAGCAGCAACACCCCCCATTCACCTCCATCATCTTCACCTCAGTCCAACAACCAACAACAAGAAACAATTACAACAATGCTATCTCTGGCCAAACTCTTGCTCCTCTCCACTGCCCTGGCCGCTGTCGCCAGCGCCGCTCCTACCCAAGAAAGCAACTACCCTGATTATTGCTCGCTCCTGGCCAAGGCCCAGCCCGGACAGATCACCTACCAACAGGTCGCCAACTGCTACCGCTCTGTTGACTTTAACCTCAAGCAGGCCAAAGAGGCCATCGACACCCTGACCACTTTCTACAATGATGCTTTTGTGTTCCGCGATGTGGCCATGACCCCAAACCTCAAGGCTCCCTTCACGACATCACCCGTCGATGCCATCGCGAGTCTCAAGAAGATTGGCCAAAAGCAGTACAAGAACGACTTTGACTTTCACCACGACCTTGCCTTGCTCGCCATGTCGTTCAACGATGCTCATACCACCTATGCACGTAAGTGACTATCACACGCTTTAATGCATTCATTTCGAATATCTTATCCTCACACACCTTTAATTGGTAATTAATATCTTGTCTCTGATACATGGGAATAACAGCTCAATGCTACTCGAGCCACATCTTCTTGCAACCACTGCAGCTCTATGCTCCCGTGATCAACGGCACCCAGGTAAGTCTCGATTCTCAACCTTTTGCTTCATTTCAAGATCTCTACTTTCATTCGAATCAACCAACTTACTCACTCACTCACTCACTCACTCTGTCGCTTCTTTTGCACTCTCCTTTTACTAGTCGATTCGTGTCTACCACGATGCCACCAAGTCCGGATTCGAAAACTGTGAGGTTCAACGCATCAATGGCGAGAACCCCCGCGAAGCCGGTTTCTCCAAGGATGCCGGTGTCCGTTTCAACCACGCCCTGGCAAGCCATCGTTACTGGGCCAAGACCAAAGTATGGCTCGATTTCCCAGGCTTGTTTTCGTTCCAGCCCCGTTTGCCCGAGACGCCTTACGTTGACTATGTGCTCAAATGCGATGGTCGGTACGCCGAAAAGTTCCGAGGTCAATGGGAAGTCCTTTCCATCGTCCCTGATGGATCCTTCACCGACAGAGAATCGTTCGTCTCCAACCTCTGCATGCACTCAAAGCCCGATGCCAACTCGCAGCCCAAGAATGTGATGGATCCAAATGCATTGGACACACTTTTGGGAATGCTGTATGAGCGCGAGCATGGAGAGCAAGACCCGTCGCTCAAGGACTTGCCCGATGCCAAGTTGTGGGCCAGCAACAACACAGCCGTCTACCAGCTCAAGTCCATGCCCCACATTGGTGTGCTGGTGGTCCCTTCCATGGAGATGGAGTCCAAGACCGAGATCCCCGCCATCCAAGAGTACTTGTCCCTGATTGCCAAGCACGGCGTGACCAACATTATTATTGACATGAGCGGCAACTTTGGCGGCGAGGAAGAGTTTTCGGCTCTCTTGCCCGGAGTGTTTTTCGATATCCGTGGCGACAAGTCCCTCCATGCCCACAAGACTCGCTTCAGAGTTACACCTGCCATCCAGCGCCTGGCAGAGACCGATCTTCATGACACGGAGCACTCGACCTACTGGGACCCAACCAATCTGGCCGACATCGAGACCTTCACGCCCTTCAAGACCAACCCTTTCACATCTAGGGTAGTTGACCTGACCTTCAACGGTCGCTCGGCAGCTTTCTCGCAGCAAGTCTATGGCAATTATGACCAGAACATCATTGACTCGTCCATCACTCACCCTTGGTCGAACGACCCCTCCAAGATCATTATCCTGACCGACAGCCAGTGCGGCTCCGCCTGTGGCATGACCAGCAACTACTTTGTGCATCGCCATGGCGTCAAGGCCGTGGCTGTAGGAGGACACAACAACACACCCTTGTCCGTGTTCTCGTTCCCTGGAGCCTCGGTCCTTGACACAGACGCGTACATTGACTCGTTTGAGCAGCTGGGACTCAAGCCGACGATCCAGCGCCTGCCTTACGCGAACTCGGCCTCTGTGGGCGTAACCCTCGACTACTCGGGCAACGACACTGTTCCTTTGGAGTACAACCCTACACGCTTCCCGGCCGCTTATCGCTTGGACTACACCCCTGCGACGGCATATAACCATGACCAGCTATGGGCTGCCGTCGCCAAGACTGCTTGGAAGTAGAGAATCAAAATATAGAAAATAAAACCCATTTTTAGCATTAGAATATATATATATATATTTGGTGGCGTGACAGGACCACATCCCGAATAGTTTCAGTAAAGAGTGAGGTGTGTCGGAGAAGGGTAAAAGAAGTGACTCGAAACCAAGCGCGGCAGAGCGATGATGGAGGATGATCCAAGTGAAAGTTTACCGACCGTTGCTGAGATGTTTCGTGAAAAAAAAAAAGTAAAAACGCTGGGCCAGGACCGTCCCACCAGTTATTGGCAATATCATCACGTTGGGAGAGTGTAATATGTGCTTAATTGAATCTTTATTTCTACACTGCCCTACTGTTGCGTAGTGTCCATGGCTTCAACTTTGATATTAGGTTGTGGCGTTTGATGCTTGTGCTTTTTGGAGACATGATCCACGCGAGCTGCTGTAGAATCCATATCGCCGCCTTCGCCCTCAGCGGTGCGCTTGCGATGAACTCCTTTCTCCAGCGTCTCGCCTTCGTCTTCTTCTTTGATCTCTTCGAGACGGTCCCTCTCCATGTCCTCGTCTTCATCTTCGTCCTCACTCACCGGCATGGATAAAGATCCGTCGGCGTAGGCAGATGTTGTTGGTGGGATCAACAGGCCCATGTTCTCCACATTCTAAAGAATAAAAAAGGTAACCGCATGCCGCTTAGTACACAACATCGGAAGCTCCAGATCATGGCATGAACAAATACAAAAATCTTACCTGTGACAATTTGGGATCCACCAAGAGCTGCTGGTTCCGGGCAATGAAGTGTGTCATCTGGCGCTCAAAGACGATCAGGGGGTACTTGGTTGCCATCTCTGCGAAATGGGTTTCCATAGTCAGACCAGGGCCGAACTCCAAAAACTCGTCCAGGCGCTTCTGTTTCCTTTCCAAAAAGGCCTTGTATTCGGGGGTCTTGCGCCCAAACAGGATGTCATCCTGGCGGTCCTGAGTCGTTACGTCCGGGAGCCCTCCGTTAATGGGATGCGCTGCAGCTGCAGCTGCCGCGGCGGCGGCGGCGGCAGGTCCTGCACTACTATTAACAGAGGTCGATCCTGAAGAGGCTGATCCCGTGGCTGTTGACGAAGGTGAGCTCTGGAACTGAAGCCCTTCCAAAGATCCTGCTTCAGGAGTGGCGGGCACTTCAATCGGTTCTTCTAAAGCATCCTTCGACTTGCCGCTCGTCTCTGGGTCGTCGCCATAGGAAAAGACGTCCAGGATGATGTCGAATCCTGAGGTCTCGTCGCAGAGGTATGACTCGATGACGGCCTGGGTCATCATCTCCAGCAGTAGCTTGTACCAGCCCTCCAGCACTGTCACTTGGGCCAGCTCTGTCGCTTCATGGCTGTCCTTGGCTTCGCTGTCCTTGGCCTCGCTGTCCTTGGCCTCGCGTTCCTCCTGCTCCTTCTTTTGCTGAGCGTTTTCGATATTCCGGTAGCTCATCGCCGAGCACTTGAGGAAGGCAGGGATGGCATCGACAAGTCCTGTGACTTTTGGTGAGTTGTCCATCTTTTTCCCGTGGGTGGCGTTGTTCATGTAGTAGTTGTTGGCCAGCTTTTTCTTGAGTTCCGATGCCAGCTGCTGTTCATGCTGGAGTTTGGCGAGTGTACAGCAGGTTCTCTGGCAGTCCTTGCGGTGGTGGCGTCGACAGTAGCAGGCGGTCGAGGACAGGATGGGGTTGGCAAAGTGGCAGAGGAGCCGTTGCCCGCGTTCCGAGTGAGTGAAGCGGTGTTTGATCGCTAGACGGGAAGCTCCGTGACGGCGAGAATGGAAGGCTGAATAAATGTTGAGTCCCGCCGAGTTGTTGGTGGAGGAGGCGACGTCGAATCTGCCAAAGACCATGGATGTCAGTTGGCAGAGGTGCAGACGGTGCTTCAGGTGCCGTGGGAGTGTCTGCAATGGTCCGTTTGATCGATGTGATTTGAGGATGCCTATTTTTTTCCAGAGAGCAGACAGAAAGAGAAAAAGATAAACACGGTTAGATTCAAGCGAGTGATGAGCCTGCAAGTATTTTTGATTTGTTTGTTTTCGTTTGCGGAAACGGAACGCTGAAAATGGAGGAGGGAGTGGGGGTACGAGACACGAACTATCCACACTATCGTAGGGAAAGGGAAAGGGACAAGGAAAGAGAAGAAGGGAGAAGGAGTGTGCGTGGTGGGGAAGAGACCGATGTGGCCATTTTGGGACAAAATGACCCATTTTCTCATTGTCTCGTTCTAGTTTTCCCAGCCGAAAGGAAAGGGAGAGACAGATACACACAGACACACACAAACAGCATTCAAAGACACAGAACCCACTATTTTTTTGTTTGTGTTGCGACGAGGCTGCTCCAGGTCAAACAAATGTCCTGGATGACAAACGGCAGGAGAATAAACAAACCAAACACACCCCCACCCTTTTTTCATTTCCTGGCCACAATGTCGACAGGCCAAATGTTTATAAGCTTACCATCAACAATAGCCTCGACGTTGGATCCCTTGCGTCCAAGGATCACGGCCTCGTCCACAAGAGAGCGCTGTCTCCGGCGCCAGTCATCTTGCTTGAGGGGAGATTGATGCTGTTCCACTGCCTGTTCTTGGGTCGACGCCAGGTACTGGGCCTCGGCCTGTTTCAGCCGAGTCTCGATCGAAAGATGGAAGCAGTGGTCCAGGATGCGGTGGTGTGTCGACGGAGTAGATCCGCTGGCATTGGAAGACGAGGGAGGCGGCGATGATCTTGAGGGATGCTGTGGCGATCTAGGAGACGACGGTCCGTTGGAGGAGGGTGAGGAGGGCGTTGCTTGTGCTGAAGAAGATGTTCCCGATGAGGCAGGGACAGGGGTGGATGCGAGCGTAGGGGGGGTATAGGTTGCTGAGGGAGGGTAGAATGTCCAGGACGGATTTGGGTCGTTGGCTGGGATAGGAGTTGAGGATGCTCCAGATACTGCAGCTGGGTTGAAAGGCGACATAGATGTGTGGCTAGTGTAGGCGGTTGGGACAGTTGGTGCTGCTGTTGATGTGGATGTGGGTGTCATTGTGCCAAGAAGGTCGTGAGTCGTAGGCTGAACTTCCATAGGAAAGAAACAAATAGTGTGTCCGTGTGAAGAAAATATATAGTATATAGTTGAGTGTGTCTGAGCCGTATTAGATAATAAGGAAGCTTGGGTGGGGGGGTTCTTTCTTTGTCTACGAGCTGTGTGTTGTCCAAGGAGGAGGGAGTGTGTGTGTGGTGATGAATGAATGGATGGAGTCGAGAATGAGAGAGAGAAAAAGTAGTTGAGGAAGAAGGATGGGAATTGATGGCGCCTTCGAGTTGGGACACAAAGTATTTATGCGATTTTTCCTACGCACTCGACCCAAAGATGTCCCACGAGGAGGGGCGAGATAACGATTTTTTTTTTTTTTTTTTTGCGGTTCCGATTCAAGACCACTTCCGAAAAAAGTGGCACTTTGCAGAAAGCCTAAAAGAAGGAGCGATGCGGGAGACGGAAGAGCAAAAGCGCATCTGATTGGCTGCCTTTCGAAAAGGAAATTTTGCGATCCGCATCATGCGAAGCAAGCATTCGCTCATGTGGACTACGTAGATACTCTTCTTGTTCCTGAGCTGAAAGTTATGCACCATGCAACCTTGCTTGCCATTACTCACACCACATCAACAACAATAACAACAGCAACAACCAGAAAAAAATTGCATGAATGAGAAAAACCAAACTACTACTATGCTTTAATAATCAGAGGATACTTTCGCTACTCTATTCTTTGTTCTTCAGCGCACTGCTGACCTGCAAGCTGACGGTGCGGTTAAGGATCAGCTTCTTGACAGAGTCCTTCAATGACTTGGTCTTTGCAAAGTCGCCCAGATCAGACTCCTTGTCGACACAGAAGTAACCAATACGGGTCAGCTGGAAGCGCATGGCCTCGTAGTCGGTCTTGCTCTCGCTGCTCTTGGCCCAGCGATCCATCACATCCCACAGACCAATCTCGACAATGGCACCCTTCTCAACACTCAAGCTGTCGGGGTTGACATCAGTCAAGTAACCGCCGGGGACTTCCTTCTTGTCCTGAGGGTTGGCGTGGTTGAACAGGCGGTCAAACAGACGCACCTCGTCCAGGCGAACAGGAGAGCCGTGCTTAGGGCTCTCAGCAACCCACTGGATGTAGGTCTTGGGTCTCTTGAAACCAGCAGCATCCTCGTAACGGGCACGCAACTCGACAACCTTGCCAGAGGCATCCTTGATCACATTGGTGCAGGTAATGGGGCAAGGCACGTTCAAAAGACCCACAGTCTTGCCTGGTGCCAAGCGGAAGAAATCCTTGTCATCCACCTCTCTAAAGTCAGAGCCGTCGATCCAAACCTCGCGAGTGAAGGGGATGGTGTGCTCACCCATGGCAGGGTCGCGGGGCTTGTTGGGGACGGTCAACATCTGCTCATAGCCCTCGGGAAGGTTCTCGATCACCACCTTGATGGGGTTGAAGGCACCCATCAGACGGGGAGCAGTTTCGTTCAGGTAGTCACGGATAAAGGCATCCAGCTTGGCGACCTCGATGACAGTATCAGACTTGGTCACACCCAGAGTGTGAACAAAGTTGTTGATAGCCTGGGGAGGAACACCGCGACGACGGATGGCAGGAAGGGTGTACAGGCGAGGATCGTCCCAATCGAACACATGCTTGTTGTTGACGAGCTCAGCAATCTTGCGCTTGGACAAGATAGTGTTGGCAACGTTCAAACGACCATACTCCCACTGTACAGGCTTGTAGACCTCGAGAGCATCACACAACCAGTAGTAAGAGTAGCGGGACTGCATAAACTCCACGGTGCAGAGAGAGTGGGTAATGTTCTCGAACGAATCAACGAGACAGTGTGTGTAATCGTAGGTGGGGTAGATGATCCACTCGGATCCGGTGCGGTGATGAGGGGTCTTCAGGACACGGTAGGCGACCAAGTCCCAGAACTGAGGGTTGCCGTTCTCAAGGTCCATCTTCATTCTCAAAATTGCCTCGCCCTCCTCGAATCCACCAGTCTTCATCTTTTCAAAGAGCTCCAAAGACTCGGCAATGGGGCGATCACGGTGAACACAGGCAGTACGAGGGCCACGCTCTGGACCTCCGCGGTGCTTCTGGATCTCTTCTCCTGTGCACTATTGAAGAACAAAAGTGAGCGTGAGTTGGAAAATGTTTGCTAACCTTCAATCCTTCATATCAATGTGGACAATCATAGCTTCAAACTTACGTGGCAGATGTAGGCCTTGTCCTTCTTGATCAGCTCAATGGCGAGCTCGTACAGCTTCTGGAAGTGGGTCGAAGAGTAGGTGACCTCGCTGGGGGTGAATCCGAGCCACTTGACAATCTCCAGGATGGAGGTAAAGTATCTCTCCTCTTCAGCCTCGGGATTAGTGTCGTCGAATCTCAGGTTGCAGATACCGTTGTGAGCCTTGGCGAGTCCAAAGTTGATGTTGATAGCCTTGGCGTGTCCAATGTGCAAGAAACCGTTGGGCTCTGGGGGGAAGCGGGTGACGTACTTGCCGCCGGTAGCCTTCAAGTGCTCGACCATCAGCTCGGGCTTGATCTGGGGGTTGCCTCCAGGGACGTGCAGCTTGGCGAGCTCGCCCTCAAAGAACATATCAGGTGCCTTGGTGGCGGAGGTCTCCTCGACCTTCTTTTCCTCCTTGACCTCGGGCTTGGTCTCCTTTTTCTAATTGACATTAATATGCAAGATAAGGAAAACCGAAAAGGTATGCATGTCAGGGTTGTTGTTTCGAGAAAAGTTGATACGAATAACAAAAAAAAAAAAAAGTTGTCCTCGTGGGCAAACGAACAGAGTTGTGCATGGGCTCACTCTCGATTCGATTGTTGTTCCCTTAAGCGAGAGTGTGTTCAGTGGAGTGGGATGCCAAAAAAAGAAAACCAAGGGCAGGCCCTGATCTGGCAGAAAGAAAAAAGTCCGTGTTAGGACAATAGTTGGTTGGGTTTACCTTCTTGACAACGACATCACGCTCGTCCTTGGGTCCAAGGACCTCAAGCATCTTGGCGTCGACAACCTCCTTGATATCACCACCGTTGGCCCACTTCAAGCTAGGGATGTTCTTGGCGCCTCCAAAGAACATGCCAAAGAACTTGTAGCGATCCTTGACAAGTCTATCCTTGACAGTTTCAGTGTACTCATCAACAGCCTTCTTGACATCCTCCTTGGTGACAATAACGCCTATTTTTCCATAAACAGTAGAACATAATCATTGTTAGGAATTACAAAGAAACCATAGTTCCACAGCCACGCGATCCTTTGCTTCCTGGAAAACTGCGTCACATACCAACACCGCACTCCTCGTTGAATTTGGCTTCGTCAATCTCCTTCTTGTCGTTGACGAACTTGATGGCAGCTACAATATCGAAAGAAAGAAAAAACGCGTGAGACATTCAGGACAAGGCACACAACGACATAAAGGGACGCAGTAGCCACGTAAGCATGAGTCAAGAGGATTACCGGAAACCTGGTCGGTTGTGTTGAGTTTTCTATTACGATCAAAGGCAAAAGAAAAAAAAGGGTGTGAGTCTGCTTGTTTGCAATGGAGGAAAAGGTGTTACAACAAGGACAAAAGGACATATAAAAAAGCCAACGCACGAATCACGAATGGCCCTGGCGAGGTAATCGAGATGGGGCGCAGCGCCAGGAGTGATGGTGGAGGCGAGAGCGTAGAGAAGGGCGCCGGTACTCTTTTCACTGTGCTTGTCCTGGAAGCCAGCCGAGTGGATGACCTTCTCGAGGGTGGGGGCCAAGTTCTTGTTCTTGACGGTCTCCTTGGCCTTGGACTCGGTCAGGCCAATGTTCTGGAGGAGCAAAACCAGATCTTCCGACATGACTATGTTTTGATTTCTCTGTGATTAGGGGGGGGGGGGGGGGGGTGAAGGTGTGGGTATGAGGAAGGGTAAACAACGATAATGAGGATATGGGGATGAGTGAAAAGAGATGGGTAATGAAAATGAAAGAGTGTGAGATTGAATGGAAGGAGAAAGAAACAAGAGATCTCTTTTTATGTTTGGGCAGCGAGATTCAAAGTTGTGACTGGGAGGAACGCACTGTAGCCAGTGGAAACAAAGAGGTAGTTAGTTCTCTTTCCCATGCATTCAAGGACAGCACAGCACATGGATTCCAAGTATCTCCCAACTGAGTCCTTCCGCTGCATTCCTTCGCGGTGACCATTAATGCATGGATTGTGGTTCATTATTCACAAGCTAGATTCAACACTGTTCAGGCGAAGCTGGGTCTAGCCAAATATGTATTTCGATTCATTATGACACCACTCCCGTACGACAAAGCTGCTCTAGCCCCGATAAAAAAAACTTGAGGTTGGAGTTGGTCCAGAAGTCGATATTGAGACTCTTGAAAAGTGTGGCCCACTGGCCTTGAAGACGTTGTGGGTCAAAGTGAAGGGATCTGTCGTCGGTATTCCTGCCTTTGAATTAGTCCTCTGTCCTCCTTGCGCAGATATTGTACCCAAGCAGAGATCTTGCTTCTTTTGAATCCCTGGAGGGCACTATGGTCTATGGTATTGGGCTTGGCGCCTTGGAATTGCTTCTTGATGGTGATATGGTGGTCGATGGATAGCTGTGAATTCAGTTGTTTTATTTATGCTTTTGGAAAAAGGAAAGAAAGGTACATGTTTTGGCCTGCAAAGCTTATTCGTCATCCTCCACCACAGTGGTACGCTTGCGGACAACGGGCTCCTTCTTGAATTCTTCGCTGCCCTCGTCGGATCCATCCACCTTGGAGTGGTCCTCATCGTCGGCGGTGGCCTCATCAGTCTTCTTCTTGGAAGCGGCGGTGGAAACAGGAGCTGCAGAAAGGAGACCCATCAAAATCAACAACAAACCAAAGCTGATACCGACGGTACCGGCAAGGATCGCGGTGGCAATGGGGCGACTCTGGATGGCGTTCATAGGATCCTCGCGAGCCAACTCAAAGAACTCCTTCAACTCTTCGACAACAAACTTGATGGGGTCCTCTTTGAAGGTCAAAGCTGTGGGGTCGCTCTTGGGGCGGGGGTTGGCGAGCTCCTCGAGCTTGGTCTCTGCAGCGTGCTTAATCTTCCATGACTCGGCCGCGAGGGCCTCGGCGTCGTTGACCGAGTGTCCGATGTAAATGTTGTCAAAAAGAATATCCTTCTGCATGGTCCAGATCTCAAAGCCGACAGCGCCAATCTTGTCAAAGTTGGAAGGGTGCAAATCCTCAAAGAAGTCAGGGTTGGCGATCTTGCGAGGAGCCCACACGCCCTTGTAGGTAGGGTTGTCAATCATAGGTGCTGACCACTTGCCCTTGTAAGCAGGGTTTGAGATCATGGGGCGGACCCACTTGCCACATCCGTTGTCCTGGCACTTGGGGTTGGGAACAGAGGCAGCAATCCAGTCGCCATCCTCCTCATCCTCCCAATCCTCAGGCTTGACGGCCTCTGGGTCGGGGATCTCTGAGGGCTCATCCTCGAGCCAGTTCTCGGGCTTGGTGGCAGTCTCGTCCGCGATGCGGGCAGGAGCGTTCTCGTCCCAGTCCTCAGGTTTTGAGGCAGTGGGGTCAGAGATCTTGGCTTCCTCAACCCAATCGGCGGGCTTAGAGTCCTTAGGATCGTCGATCTCCTTGAGAGGGTTGACGGCAGGTTCGAAGTTTTCCAAGAGTGATCCATTTGATGCGGTCTCACCATTGATCTTAATTTCAAAAGTCTGGTCAGGCCTAAGCGGACATGAAGAACACTCAGGTTAGCCTCTGATTATACCTGCTGAATAAAAGAAAGAGAATGATATCCACACTTACTTGACAATCAAGGTATAGAGGTTGCTGAGGGCGTTCAACTGGGCAAGAGGGGCAGACTGGAGGTGCTTCTCTTCGTAGACACCAGTGATGGGGTTCTTGTGGCGGAAGATAAAGTGAACCTTGTTGGTGCCTCCACACTTGTCAGGTCCAAACATAATGGTCTAATTGGAGAGATGCTCGATGTGTTAGTATCCGTGATTTTGTTCACCATTGCATCAATCAATTATTTTCCGTGGGAAAAGCATCGCAAAACAAAGGAACATACGTAGGGGGTGTCGTTGGAGAACTCCTTGAATTTGATGCCCTCGGGAGAATCGGTCAACAACTTCATGTAGGCACCACCGCACTCGAGTCCATCCTGTGCCTTGACCTCGTATCTGGTTGATCATGAAGTCCAGAGGTCATGGATATCAGTATGTAGTCAATTAACATCCGATAGGGAAGGAGATGAGAAAAGCACTTACTGGACGACAAGAGTCTTGTCCTTGTTGTCAATCACTTCGGGGAGAGAAGCAGAAATGGCGTGGTGAGTAGCAGCCGACTTGGCAACCAGTCCGAGATCGCCCTTCAAACCAGGGTACTTGTGAGGCTCCTCGACAGCCCACTGGCCGACATAGCTGAACACTTCGCCTTCAGCCGAAGTCTCCTTGGTGGCCTCGCTGGCAGTCCAGCGGTCTGACCAGTTGTTGGTGAATTGTTCCAGGAAAGGTGCCTTGATTGTTGTCGCCTAAAAAGTTACCAGAGTACGTATTTGACAACAGTCAGGTTCATGTTTGCTAAAAAAAAAAACAAAGGCAAAAGAGAAAACAGCCACGCGTATGGCAGGACCTACCTTGAACTCGGTAATATCAATGGCAGCATCGGGGGCAGTGAATGCCTTTTGTTCTTCTTCGTGATGGTGACCCTCGTGGGCATTGACCATGCTGACGGCAGTGGACAATGCCAACAGAGTAACGAGGCCCAATGAGATGCGAGTCATGACTGTGTGTATGAGTGGGGGAGATGGGGATGAGAGATGTCGAGAAGAAAGGGAGGGAGGGGAGAAAGATGATGCTGAAGAAGAAGAAGAAGAAAAAGAAGACGTGGAAACATCCAGAAATAAGTAAGTGTGTGCACAAAAGAGCCTTTCACACCGCATCCACACCATTCACCAGGGGGAGGAGGGAACCAGTGACGTGTCAATCGATGATGAGCTATTGGATATTTCATAATTGGGACCGCCACCAAATCAGAGCAAACGAAAGGCAACGGCAAAAATAGGCTGCAGAGCACTCACGCATCCCATTGAACTCGTATAAATTGTATTGTACATTTCCTTGGAGGTTGATTGTCCACTCTTCACTGTCCAGCGTGCCCGCCTTATAGCAATTGCATCCGTGGAGGGAAGATATTCCCCGAGGATAAAAGCAATTTGCGCCCAAAACGAGCTTGACCTTTTAAAAGTCAACTGTGGGAAAATTACCACATTGCAGATCCGTTTTGTTCTTTTTGTTGGGATGTTTCCAGTGAATACATGCCTCAGGTATGAAAGTATGACGAGATGTACACATGTAAGAAACAGACAAAACGACTAAGAGCAAGACAAAAGTCATCGAATCAGACGCACATGCATCCATTGCGCCGTGGATCGGATCAAGCCCTCTCTCCTCGTTTTCTCGTGTCTTGCGTGATTTGTTCCGGCATACAACAAAAAAAAAAAAAAAAAAAAAAAAAAGGGAAAAGGAAAGGATAAAAGCGATCAGAACCTCACTCCTCTCTTCTTTTTCATTGCGCATTTCTTTGTTACATTCCACTCTGTTCTACTCTTTCCTCATTTTCATCCATCCATCTCTCCACTCTTCACATTCATATTCACATTCCTTTCTCTCCTCTCCTTTCTACGCATCTCACATACATCCATAAAAATGCTCCGCTTCACCTCGTCAGCAACCTCGCTGCTTTCACAGTCACCCGCGATAGCACGCTCCTCCTCAACATCCTCACAATCGGCTGTCCACCACCTGGCCACCACTCGCACCCTCTCCAAGAGACGCATCAACACCAAGAAGCCTCTCTTCTTCTCTGGCGCCAACCGCAATGCCCGAGATCTGGTCGCCAACCAAAAGCCTGTGGGGACTCCGGCCAAAGATTCGATCGAGAAGGCCAGGAATGAGCTTCTTGATAAGCTTGGCAGCAACTCTTCTGGTACGGTGATTGCATCTGGAGGTGAGTGTCATCCTCGGCATTAAGACAATGCATGCGCACAGGTTTTCTCGCCCATTCTTGTGTGTGTGTGTGTTTTGGCAAGCATACACAACGACTGCTTCGTGGATGTGCTTCTTGCCTTGCATCTCTGCGTGCCCACCGCCTGGACTGCAAAACAGCATCCCAATGAATCATATTTTTTTTTTACTTTAACCCGCCCCAGATTGCCTAAAATGGAACATCCTTGTCACTCCCAATCTTTCCCACCCTGTTCTTTTTTGTCTCCTCAAAGATCGCTCTCAACTGCCAATGGCTCGTTCGATGCCGACGTCTTCTCTCTTTCACGTCTTCTCCTCTCTTCATTCTGACATGCCCAATCTCTCTTTTGCGGAAACAAATACAACGTAGGCCCTACATCATCTGCCACCTCCTCCATCTCGGCTGCCGCTGAAGCTGCTGCAGCGCGCAACTCGGCCTTGCCTCATGGAAAGGTCTTCACCGTCAGACCCATTACTTCCTGGATCGACAAGCTGGCTAATCAACACGGATCGCCCACTGGTACACACAACCCTGCCTCCAACATCACATCCCCTTCTTCGCCCCCAGAGCCTGGCAAAAAGTACAACAAGCGTGATCTCGTCCTCAAGACCATGCAGGATTCGTACACCGAGATCATCCTGCCCTTCAAAACCGATAAGGCGCTGCTGGAAGAATACATCAATGTGGGCGGATCATTGAGGTAAAGATACAAAAAGAAAAAAAAACGTGGGTCGGCTGTCCTGCATATTGCCCCAATGTCGGTCGGTCTTTCTGTCTATCCTTTGAGAGCGAAACGTGTACCCCATTGTCGGCGGAGAAAAAATCTTGGAAGGTTCATTTTCGAACTTGCATGAGAGAGGCGCCATAAGGACCGTTTTTTTCTCCTTGTGGTACGATACTTGGTTGGGTCACCAGTTATATTACTTTCTGTACTAACGGCATTTGGACGATCCATCGATCCTTCGAAATAGACACGGAAAGATCATGGAGGATTTGGATGCGTTAGCGGGAGCCATTTCTTACAAGCACGCAGACGATGGCAAGACCGACAGTTCGCCTTTGACCATTGTCACCGCTTCAGTCGACAGAATCGATCTCTTGAAGCCCCTGGGCGTCTGCGATCTGCGTCTCTCTGGACATGTCACATACGTCGGATACAGTTCCATGGAGAGTATGTGATCATGCAAGTTTTTTCATGCTGGAGGATATGTCATCGCACTACGTAAAATACTCACGGCACCAACATTCTAATAGTTTTCATGAAGATGGAAGAGATTTCAGAGGACAAACCAGGACACCATGGTGATACCATCTTGGTAGCACGCTTCACCATGGTCGCCAGAGACGCTCTCACTGGAAAAGCTGCCCAAGTCAACCCCATGCTGCTCCAGAACGACACTGAAAAGAAGCTCTTCCAGATGGGTGAAGGTACATGTCCTTGAACGCCTTATCGCCTTTATCTCCTTTGTCTTCATGTGCTATTTTGGAAGAAATCTAACAGTTAAGATGAATGAACGATACTTTTATAGATCACAAGGCAAAGAAGCGTCTCGCCACAGACTCTGCCTTGACCAAGCGACCACCCACACAGGAGGAGCGTTTCTTGATCCACGATCTGTACTTGAACTACTCTCAGTACGACGACCCTCAGTCCAAGACCAAGAAGCCAGACGATGTTGAATGGTTGGCTGACACCAAGATGAGCGCCATTCACATTATGCAGCCCCAGGATCGCAACATTCACGATAAGGTACTTATGTGTTTGACATGATAACGAAGGCAGTGGACACTCGTTTACTCACGTCTCTTATTCTGTTTGCACCTCGCTAGATTTTCGGTGGATACTTGATGAGACTGGCATACGAATTGGCCTTCTGCAATGCGTCGGTCTTTATCTCTTCCCGCCCAACCTTTTTGGCTCTTGACGAGATCTCGTTCAGGAAACCCGTCCCAATCGGCACTTTCCTGGCTCTCGATTCTCAGATTGTGTACGCTGAGGGCGGTGACCACCACTCGTTCCAGGTCATGGTCAAGGCTGATGTCCTGGATGTCAAAAAGGGATCAAGGGAGACGACCAACACCTTCTGGTTCACTTTCACAGATCCTATCAAGGGCACGCCCAAGGTCATGCCCCGCACCTATGCTGAGTCGATGCTGTACCTCGAGGGCAAGCGCCGCCGCATGCTCGGAAGCCAGCTTGCAGGCTTGAACCGCAAGAACTTGGGTCTTCAAAAATAAAGATGATAAGCCATGGAGACGGATGACAGAGGAAATATAGATAGAGATTTGATACCGATCATAGACAGAGCCTCATACAAAGCATTATATATTACATACTGGCACAAGCGGGATTGTTGTCAATTGGTCACATCGTTTCCTTACCAAGAAAAGTGCTCTGAGCGAGCTGCACTTTAGAACCTGAGCATGGATTTCTGCATACATGGAGCACGGCAATACCACATTTACGAGGGTGACATATGAATGGAGACCCAACCTTGACCGTCTCAAATCTAGCCAATCGCGGACAAGAGCTTGGTGGGATATGGTGTCCGAGTCGGGAGCACAACGAGAAGCTGAGGTCGTTTACCGACTGCATAAGTGATTTGTGGGAGATACAAGGGTCAGGAAGGATTGAGCATCAAGGATTTCCACGTTGGTGGCGTTTATTGGTTCCGTTTTTCTTTCACATCATTGTAATTGCTCGTCAGGGGAAAATGGTGCGATGGTGTCTATTACCCTTGGAGCTCTTATTGGCCATCAACTACTATTTTTTATTTTGTGTTGTTTATTTCCTGTAATGAATATATGAATGTTTTTACAAGCGAGTGAAAATAAGACAAGAGAAGCTAAGAAACAATACGACAATGCTGGAGGGTGTAAATGGTAACGGAAAATGGTATATAGAATAGGTCGAACTTTTGTGCTCAATTTAGAAGGGATATTTTAGCGACGGCCGAGCTGTCCGAGGGGCAAGGTATAGTAGGAGTTGGAAGAGTTACTGAGATCCGCCATGGCGCAGTACCATGCGATCGAAGAAGTGATCAAGCCCATGCCTCCACCAATGCGACCAACAACGTTGCCAGGTGCGAGATGGGCGAGTGAGGAGATGGTGCTGAAGAGGTAGGTCATGCCGAGACAGAAGAAGAGAAGGGACGAAGCTAAGTTGGACTTCCAGGTGAGAGTCCACATCAAGAAGGTGAAGATGGTCCAACCAAGGAGGTAGGTGCCCACGGCGGTCATGTAGTCCTCGGGAAAGTCGGCGTAGGCGGCAGCGACACCGAACGAAGGAATGAGCAAAGTAGCATACGAGATCCAGTAAAGGCCTGTGAAAGAGAGATGGAAAGACAATAAACGAATGAGTGCCTGGCTTGCTGTGTTTGCAAAGGGTTGATTGATCTTCTAAGAGGTTGTGACCTCACCATAGGAGCAGAAGGTGGTGCCTCCGAACGTGTTGCCGTTGCGATATTCAAGCAAGCCAGCAATGACCTACAGTAGATGGATCATACAAGGAAGCAACGTGTGAGGATCAGGGTCTTTTCTTGTGCTGTGGTTGTGATTGTTACTGTGTCCACCCAGTCGAAACGCGTCTGTTTTCATTCTCTCCCCAGAAAAAAAAAACTGGGAGGGTAAAATGAAGTGGAAATCACCCCACCAACTCTAAATGAGAGCTTCCGGGAAATGAACTGCAGGGGCTATGAGAAGGGAGAACCAATTGGTCAATTGGTCTATCGGTGCACTGGGTGCAATGGGTGTGTAGAGTGGATGTCCGTGTGCTCATTATTATTTGGAATAGAGGCTTTATGGGCAGAGGGAACTTAGAGAACAGAAGGAGCATCTCGGGTGAAATAGAGGAATGTGTGGTTCTAAATTGTGCGCGCAATAATTTCATGGGCACACAACCACAATGGCAACTAAGTTCCCCGCAAAAATAGGCCCGCAGCTCAGAGATGCGATGAAAGAAGGACAGCTAGAAGAAAGGATAAATGAATTGTCCTAGATGTAACAAACATTAGCCCTTTCGCATGGGTGCGTGCGTGTTTTTTTTTGTTTTTTGTTGATGTTCTTTGTTGTTGCATTTCGAGAGGGCGAGAAAAAGAGGAGCGGACAATGATTTCGGATACATGAACCGAGAAGTATGCCAAGGAAAAAAATTGAGAGGCACCAATCGACAAATGCAAAAGCGAGAGAAAGACAAGAAAAGTACAACAGCGCCTCTTCAAAAAAAACCAAAAAAAAAAACCCCCCAAGTGGATTTGCGAAGAGTATCGTTCTCTTGTCCCTTCTTTCCGAAGGATAACAATGAACAAGTGCTGTGGTATTTACCATAAAAATACACAAGAACAACTGCCACCTCCCGAACATGACGTGATAGTTGAAACATAAATAGTTTGAAGATCGTTTTCGTTACCTGTCCAAGTCCACCATAGAACATGGCAGTGCCAGTGATAAAGTTGCCTGGTGCATTTGGGTCGACTCCAGCACGGAGGTTGTAGAGGCCCATGCAGAAGGCAGTGAGGGCAAAGGCACAGAGGCCAAAGGGACCAGGGTTGGGTGGAGGGGTCGAGGACTGGAGAACGTTTAGAGGAGTGTTCATGTTGACGTCCATTTGGAAGGGCGAGACACGGACGTCCTCGGGTTCCAGATGGGCATGGAGAGGGAGCTGTTGTTGGGTTTGGTGTTGTTGGATCTGCTGAGAGTGGGATGCTTGAATGGATTGCTGGGAGAGACGGTGCATGGGGTGATCGACAAGCTTGTGCTGCTTCTCGAGGTCGTAGGTATCGTGCGCGGTAGACATGTGTATGGTGCTTTGACAGAGGGTGGAGTGTGGAGAGGATGGAGCGTGGAGAGGTGGTAGTGAAAGGTGATTTAGTTATGAGGAGAACAGACGTTTCTTTTCTTTTTCTTTCTTTCGTTCTTTTTTTGCGTGGAGTCGAAGGGTGGAAGGTATATAAATGAGGCAACAAAGTGGACAGAGCGAAAGATGGACACAGGATGAAGAAAACACGAGAGAGGCGAAAAGTGGAAAAATAAAAGTGTCTGCCATATTTAAATAAAAGTGGCGCTTCCCCGTCCTCGACTGCTCCACTCCAGGGCTTCGATCCTATTTCTTCCCTCTTCACAACCTTCTTTTTCAATCCCAGCATCGCAACCGGTGCAGCTTTCTTCACGAATGTGCCATGGGCCATCTTCTTGTGTTGTGGCGCACGCATGAATTGTCGGACAAATGAAGATCCCCTCTTTTCCTTTTCTTCTTCTCCTTCTTCCATCTTGTGCAGGATATGCACAATTGCATCCGCTGCTCACTCCTCACTCAGGTTCCGAACACCAAAGTAAAGATTCAACCTCAAACCAAGACTAACCTCATTCAGGCACCAAAACTGCTTCCCTCCTGGCTCGAGAACCAACACAGAAATAGCACTTCAGGTCGCTCCACTCACGGTGCCTCGTTTGAAACAGAGGAACGTTGTGCTCCGAGTTAACGAACGAGCCAATAGGAACAAAAGGGTCCTTACTCTCCACATTGTTCTCAGGAGTCAAAACACAAAACAACAATAATGATGAAAATCGACGCGTGGACATAGGAGCGTGGAAAAGGGGAGATCGCAGTCAACCCATGCTCACAAAGAGGACGCACCAATCCTATACTCATCCATCCATCCATCTCGACCTAGAACAAAATAGATGGACAGTGCCCTAGGCTCAAGGGGAGGCAAGGGTAGATCTCTCTCGTTTAATCTATCCCGTGGGCAAAAAGAGGCCCAGTCTGCAAGATTCTCACCTCTGGTTGCAAAATGGCTTTAGCAAAGGTGTTCCGTTGTAGCGTATTCACTGAAGAGAACGGAATAGCTGAGCACACAAAGTCGGCTAAGAACGCACAAGAACGCCTCTGCGAAAAGGGTATTTGGGATGAATAAATGAAAACTATGGTGAGATATATATGAAAGAGGATATGGACGGGAGTGAAAAGTGTCAATGAGCACTATTGGTGTGCGGTGGACTTGGTGTGAGAGAAGAACAGAAAAATAATGGATTTGGGGTGGGAACCAAAATTTCATCTCTTTAAATAGTGCATCGATCAGCAAAACTCAACCGTATCCGCATGGGCGAATTAAACCCAGGAAGTGCGATAGCTCGCCATGAACATCCAGTCATTGTTTGAAATACTCACTGGACCAACTATTCATCCACCTTGTCTCATACCCACCCGTTTGGTGCACTCTCTGCACAACTGCACAACTGCACGTCAAACATCTAACATCTTACTCAATCAAGTCAGGTTGAGCGAGGTGCTTTCTTTAGCGTCATCTTCTTTACATCAAGTAGTGGACAAAGCGGGAAAAAATTACATGCAAACTTGCAGAACAACCAGCTTGGCAGGAGGAGGGGGGGGAGTTCACCGCTGGCATCTTCCTCGGCCTCATAGTTTTCCATGCAGGTCGCGCTTCACGAAAGCCAGCCATGCAAAGTACTCTTAATATATAGCAAGCAAAAAATTGTGTTATTTATTTACTCTCCACAAACATAGAAAAGTCCCAAAAGATTGACACGGTCTCGGGGCGAACATGTTCTCTCACCAATTGATGAGTGTTATCGTTTTCCAACCAATTGGCCACCTGTTTGTACTCGGTGGATGTGTGTGTCTATGTACTCGAGTTAGAGTGATATCTATTTTGCGCTGGTGATAATTTTCCATTTTTTTTTGGCATCATATCAAGAAATTTTCTCCAAGAAGCAAACCTGATGAGGGTTGATGTTGATCTCGACCTCTGGATGGGACAGTCATAGTGGCAAACCGCTGGTAATGGCAGATCTGCCGAGCAACAAAGTGGGAGACAGAAAATACATGGTTGGAAAGTAGGAGTGTTGCGAACGGCTTTTTTCCGAGGTTTGTTTCGCACGACTCACACCTCTTGTCGCTGTTGCCACCAACCCATTATTATTTGCTCACGACTCATCCTCCCCGAAAGATGACGACCTTGCAGGTGACATATTCGTGCCGTCTGAGTATCAGAGGGGCAGGAGCTGGGTTCTTTCGGATATTGCATATGGTTAATAGTTTAATACCATCGCTGTTCTAAAGAAATGCACCAATGATTCCTAGAATGGACCCTTCCTTCACTTCCTCCTCTTCCTGCAAGGACCGTTTTGTACATGGAACCGTTGGCGCTTGTCCAGAAATAGCTTTCATCACCTTGCCTTTTTTTCTTTTCTTTTCAGCGATGTGGAACTGCAGGACGCGTTGGACATGAAAAAGGGAGACAGAGAGAGGAAGAGCCGATGCAGCTTGGTCTGACTGCTGTCTGTTGACTGTTGGTTTGTTGCTTGCCCATCCATTGGACTCGATCCCATCAAAATTTCGAGTACATACGGCACATACGATAAAAGCGCGAGAGCCAGGTTGTGCCAACGTTTGTCCAACTCAATCCACAATCCATCCAATCACCACACCATCCCTTCCAATCAATCGAAAGTCCCATCCTCCTCTTGATTAATGTTGTGCTAGAATCACACTTCTCTTTCTATACATACACCTCGCCTGTTCCCATTTTTGCTACGTCGCTTCACCTACCCATCCAATCTACTTTCGTGATTTCAACACCTCCCACCATTCATTCTCGCTTTTATTTTCTGGTTTCTTTTGACTGTCCTTTCATCCATTGTACCATCGGCGGCCAGTGACTGACCTGACTCCACATGCTCCCATGACCATGGCAACCCTATCACCCGTGACCCTATCCCGCCTAACAGCCGATCTCAAAGCATCGTACGAACCAACACCAACACCAACCCATGGGAATGGGCATTGGCGGAGAATTGCTTTTGTTTTATGGTTTTGTTCTCGCCCTCTCTCTCTCTCTCTCCACAAACCAACGCAAGGCGTGTTGGTGTTTTCTGGATTCATATCTCACCTCGGCTTTCTTTTTCCAATAACGTACTAGACTCCACAACGACAAAGCCAGGGTTCTTGCGACCGAGGCACTGAAGTCTTATGTACGGATATCGATGTTACGGAGCATACACACCACGCTATTACTCCCATGCTTCATGGATGAATTGATGTTCGATATTACTCACAGTGACACATGCTCCCCTTCCTCTCCTTTTGGTCAACCACACGTAGGTCACACTCTCTTCGAGAGAACTGTCGGGTCCGGACCTGACAAAGTTTTATGGCGAAGTCAACGGTATCATCCGCGCCTTCGTCCTTAGCGTCGACAACGACGACAAACTGTGCGGAGCACTGATCATTGGTACGAGGGCATGGGATACTCTTCCTATTGGTTCACAGAAGATGACCATGTGCAAAATGTGCAGGGACAGGATGAAAATGCATCGCCTCTTCGAGTTGTTGCTATTTTATCCGCAACCCACGGAAGCAAAAGCTAACGATTGTTTTCTCTTTTTTTATTGCATCTGTGCCTTTGTCCATATTTGGGACTGTCCGTTGCGCCAACAATTACCTCGTGCATCACACGACACGACTGCACATTTTCCAGACAACCTTATCGGCATCGAGTACGAGAACAACACCCAGGAGACACGGTTCGCCAATTACCTCCGCCAACTCTTCCCTTCCGATGTCCCCATCATGACAGTTGCTGCCCGCGCACTCGGTAAGCTATACAAATGACTCTTCTGTGTTGACATCCATTACATGTCGTGGTGCTATGGTATGAAATCTAACCCAGGACATCACATTGTATAACCCATCCAATCCTTTGCTCGGGATAACAGGAAAGTTGGCGCAGAAGGGAGGCGCATACACGGCGGATCTCGTTGAGTTTGAGATGAAGAGAGCCATCGAGTGGCTCGCAGGTCAGTTGTCGCCTCCAACCACTGTTCCAATTTGATTTGTGTTAGCGACGTTCGTTCTCAACAGGAGATTACTCTCGTTTGATCTATCTAGGAGATCAACAGGAAGCACGGAAACACGCCTCAGTCCTTATTTTAGGAGAGCTTGTACAGCACGCCAGCGTTATTGTATACCCCTACTTCAATTCCATTCTTGAAAACATCTGGCCCACATTCCGCGAGCACAGGGTAAGCTAAAGGCAGCTGCATTATCTGTGCTTGAGCGACATAACACAAACTTACATGTATTTCTTGGGCGCTGAAAATAGCAAAGTCTTCGGGAAGCAGCGGCGGATGCACTAAGTGCTCTTCTGGTAGTCATTGAGGGACGCCATAGTTCACAAAGAGACGAGTGGTATGCTCGAATCAACGAGGAGGCACAGCGAGGAATGCGGGTAGTCAACACGGATAGCATACATGGATCTCTTCTCATCTTCCGAGAGCTGATCCTACATGCTGGAATGGTAAGGCGAATACAAGTTCGATACTGTTTTTTACCCCGGGTTATACTATCAGAGTACTGACAGTGTTGTGTCTTTTTCATTCCAAACCTAGTTTATGGAGACAGGGTTCTTGGACGTGTGCAATACTGTACTCAAGTTCAAGGACTTCAAAGATGGACTGGTTCGCAGGACAGTCATCAACTTGATACCCGAGTTGGCCAAGTACAACCCAACCGATTTCATTCACTACTATCTTCACCGGGCCATGGTTCACCTTTTGGGTCTAGTGCAGATCGATCGGGAGCGACCAACAGCGACCAAGGAGATGGAAAGGTCACTAGCCTTCTTGGCTATCGGCAAAGTGGCGCTGGTAGTCAAGCATGACATGGAATTCTTCCTGGACGACATCATGTTTGCCATCAAGGATAGTCTGCGTGCAAAGAGGTACTGTTATCAACAAAAGAGATATCGAGTTTTTTTGTAAACTATTGATCACTATGTTAACGAAGTCAGTTTACGTTTCATTTCTTGAATAGCAAAAACCGCACAGCGACAGACACCCCCATCTTCAACTGCATCAGTATGCTGGCTCAGGCAATTGGATTGGGAATCACTAGACACATGTCTGAGCTTTTGGATCTGATGCTGGCCACCGGACTGAGCGAACCAATGTGTCAGTCACTCACCGATATTGCCACGCACATACCTCCTTCACTTCCTGTCATTCAAGGTATTTTGCGGCACTTTGATTACTGGAAGCCACCTTCAATATCTCTGGCAAACTCACCGGTGACTTTTTTTCTAATAGATCGACTGCTCAATATCATTTCCATCGAGCTGTCTGGTCGGCCGTTCCGAGCGCTGGGAGAACCACCATCCAAACAGGGATCTCATATGCGACGAGAATCACAACTCCACGGAACAAGGAATGTGGAAACAATCATTCTTGCACTCAACATCCTAGGATCATTCAGCTTTGCAGGACACGCGCTCAGTGAGTTTGTTCGGGACTCATGCCTTAGATATCTGGAAGACGAAAATACCGGTGTCCGACGAGCAGCGGCGCAAACTTGCACCAAACTGTTTTCTGAAGACAGCATCCTCAACCAAACCAGCCAGCATGCCGACCAGATCGTGAGCGATGTTCTCGAGCGACTTTTACTCGTAGGCATTGCCGATCCAGATTCTAGTATCCGGCACACAATTCTTTCCGCGCTGGATGACCGGTTCGATCGACACCTTTCCAGGGCCAGAAACGTTCGAACGCTTTTCATTGCATTGAACGACGAAATATTTACGATCCGAGAGCTTGCCATTACGATCATCGGAAGAATTGCATCCCTCAACCCGGCGTACGTGGTTCCTTCACTGCGCAAACTGCTGATCCAGTTGCTGACAGAAATTGAGTACTCGGGATTGGGCCGAAACAAGGAGGAGAGCGCAAGGATTCTGACTCTGCTGGTAGTTGCATCAGAACATCTTGTCAAGCCCTATATTGAAACGATCATGAAGGTGCTTTTGCCCAATATTCGAGATTCGAGCCCAGGAGTCGTATCGAGTGTTCTGGAAACCCTGGGAGAAATAGCAACAGTTGGTGGCGAAGATCTACTGCCATATATGGATCAGCTCATGCCAATGTTTATCGATATTCTTCAGGATCAGAGTAGTCCAACAAAACGCAGTGCAGCGCTCAAGACCCTCGGACGCCTGGCACGAAACACAGGATATGTGATCGACCCGTACATCAAGTACCCAGTCCTCCTTGATATTCTCATGTCCATCATCAAGACGGAGCAGTCGGTTCGGATCCGTGAAGAAACGATGAAATTGCTCGGTGTCCTTGGAGCATTGGATCCATATCGGCACAAAGTAGGTTTCAGTGTATTTCTATCTCATCATGGGGCTTAGTTTGTTCGTGTATTGACCTTCGATTTTCTCTCAAATCCCCTGAATAGCAAATGACTGTAGGTTCTGGAGACCAAAACCAAGCCGAAAAGTCAGACAACACCGACGTTGCATTACTTATGGCAGGGGTGGATCCATCGTCGGACGAATACTACCCAACCGTGGTCATTACGGCACTACTCAAAATCCTCAAAGATCAGTCTCTCAGCCAACAATACCAGCCAGCTACGCAGGCCATCCTAATTATCTTTCAGGCACTACAGTTGAAGATGATACCCTTCCTACCTCAGGTAAACCATCATCTATTCCATTATTTCTGAGTGGCATCGATTTGAAATGAATTGGATATTGACATCGTCATTTCAATTCCCATTTTTAGATTATGCCAGTCTATCTCAACATCATGCAGTCTGGAACAGTCCACAACCTCGACTTTTACTTTGAAAAGATGGGTGTGCTAGTCTCAATCGTCAAGCTTCACATTCGCCCTTACATCCCCGACCTCATGCATCTGATTCGGGAGCACTGGGGTCACACTTTACTACAGGAGCGAATCATTGGTCTTATCGAAAGCATCGCCTTCTCGCTTGACGGCGAGTTCAAGGCGTATATGCCCAAGCTTCTTCGGTCCATGTTGGCGGTCCTAGAGTCGGATATGTCGGAGCGACACGGTGCATCTCTGAGAGTCCTCCAAGCGCTGGTCCGGCTGGGACCCAACATCGAGGAGTACATGCATCTGATCGTTCCTGTTCTTGTCAAGATATTTGATCGCACAGATGCACCGACCAACCTCCGGCGAGCTGCCATCAGCACTGTTGGAGCGCTTTCTCGAAGGATCAACCTTTCCGACTATGCTTCAAGGATCATCCTCCCTCTCGTGCGGATATTGTCGCTGCCGGGAACCGAGCTCCGACCTGTGACCATGGATGTCCTGAGTCTGATGGCCCTGCAGCTTGGACAAGACTTTACAAACTTTGTGCCCCTGATCAGCAAGGTAACATATGCTCATGAACAAATTTAGCCATAGACAATGAACACTTTGCTGACATTTTCACGCGATACACTAGGTGGTTATCAAGGAAAAGATCCACCATGCCAATTACAACATGGTGATGACGAAGCTGCTCAACAGGGAACAGCTCCCTTCGCTCTCTGATCTGGTGGGCATGAGTGACGACCGATATGTTGTCACATCAGACGTTCCGCAGGCGGAATCCGACAACAGAAAGCTCCCAGTCAAACCTGTGAATTTGAGGAGGGCGTGGAATACAGACTCTCGCTCGACCAAGGATGACTGGGCTGACTGGATCCGACGTTTGACACTGGAAATGCTCAAAGAAACTCCTTCTCACTCTCTCCGTGCATGCGGCGAGCTGGCCAACTCATTTCAGCCCCTCGCCAGAGAGTTGTTTAACGCTGCGTTTATGTCCTGTTGGACCTCGTTAACGGAACAATTCCAGGTAGGTTTGAGATATCTTTTTGAGCATTTAAGAGCATGAATGTTGAAACGAATCGCTAACCACAGCTGATTCTGAACAGAATGAGTTCGCCGCCGCGCTGAAACTGGCCATTGTCGAGTCAAACTCTCCGGAAATTGTCCAGACGATCCTCAACGTTGCGGAGTACATGGAGCACGACGACAAGCCACTGCCAATTGAAATCCGTACGCTCGGCAAGTATGCTTTCACCTGCCATGCGTACGCCAAGGCCTTGCACTACCGAGAGCTTGAGTTCATGACGGACCACTCGACCAGCAATATTGAACATCTCATCACCATCAACAACAACCTCCAGCAACCCGACGGTGCCGATGGTATTTTGACATATGCTCAACTGCACCACGATATCGAGCTCAAGGAATCCTGGTACGAGCGGCTTCAACGCTGGGAGGATGCCTTGGCCGCTTATGATAAGAAACAGCTAGAGCAGCCCGATAATCTGGAATGGACGGTCAAGCGAATGAAGTGCCTGCACAACCTTGGAGAGTGGGAGGCACTCTCTACTCTGGCTCAATCCAAGTGGACTCTTGCACCTGCCAAAGTCCGCAGCAAGATGGCCAAATTTGCTGCGGCCGCCTCTTGGGGACTGGGTCAGTGGGACGTACTCAGCGACTACATCTCTATGATGGAGCATAGCCCCAACAAGGCCTTCTTCAAGGCTGTTCTTTACCTTCACCGCGACCAGTACCAGCTCGCCGAAGAGGCCATTGGAGACACCCGAAGTATGCTAGATACGGAGTTGACCGCCTTAGTGAGCGAAAGTTACAGTCGTGCCTACGAGACTGTCGTTCGAGTGCAGATGGTGGCGGAACTAGAAGAGATCATCTCATACAAGAAATACGAGCAACAACCCGATCGCCAAGCAACCCTCCGAAAGACATGGATGAAGCGGCTGATAGGCTGTGAGCGGAATGTGGAGATCTGGCAACGCATGATCAAGGTACATGCCATGGCACTCACCCCGGCCGAGGACATGGATATGCGCATTAAGTACATGAATTTGTGTCGCAAGACCGGCCGCCTCCGACTAGCCGAGCAGGAAATGGCAACACTGATGGGGCCCGAAACGACCAATATGAGCTACACGGATCTGATCAAGGTGACGCCGCCCCAGATCGTGTATGCCAAGCTCAAGTACATGTGGGCAACTGGAGAGCGAAAACAGTCCCTGGTGTGCCTGCAACAGTTTGCAGATAGGCTTGCCGCTGACCTTGGACTTGGAGGAGCCGATGTGTATGGACCTGCCGCCACAGGACTCTCCCTTGCCAAAGGTCACGACGCTGACTTTTCAAGATTGCTAGCACGATGCTTCCTCAAACAAGGCGAATGGCAATTTGCTCTTCAAAACGGCTGGCGAGATGTAAGTTAGTTCATGTTGAGTGTTCCAGCTGGTGTCTGTTGCCTTTGACATTTTCTAATGACAGTGGTATATCAATTGAAATAGGACTCTGTGGAGCATATCTTGGTACTTTATCAATATGCAGCGCATTTGGGCAAGGACTGGTACAAGGCTTGGCACACATGGGCTTTGGCCAACTTTGATGTAATCTCTCACTTTGAGATGAACCCGTCGACAAACGCAAGTGGATCCGGCGATTTGATCCAGCGCTACGTGATTCCTTCTGTCGAAGGCTTTTTCAAATCGATCGCTCTTTCAGCCGGGAACTCGCTTCAGGACACGCTGAGACTGTTGACACTGTGGTTCAAATACGGTCATCGATCTGATGTCAGTGAAATTCTCGCCAAAGGCTTCGGAACTGTGAGCATTGATACCTGGCTGCAAGTAATCCCACAGTTAATTGCCCGTATTCACGCACCCAGTCAAAACGTCCATCGATTGATCCACCAATTGTTGGCAGATCTGGGCAAGGCCCACCCTCAGGCCCTGGTGTATTCACTCACGGTTGCATCCAAGTCTCCGAGTGTGTTCCGAAAAAAGGCTGCCCTAGCGATCATGGACAAGATGCGAATGCACAGCCCCGTCTTGGTCGACCATGCGTTGTTAGTCAGTCAGGAGCTTATCCGAGTCGCGATTCTGTGGCACGAGATGTGGGAGGAAGGCCTGGATGAAGCTCGTACCAACTACTTCTCTGGCGGACGAAATATTGACGATATGCTTGCTCAACTGGAGCCGCTCCATCAAATGATCCAGAAGGTATGTTGTCATCCTGTACTCTTTTTCATTTGTGAAGGCCATCTTTGCCTCGAAAACTAACTTTTTTGTCTTACGTTCAAATCGGAACTTTAAGCCACCAGAGACGCATCACGAAGTGTCGTTTAACAAAGCATTTGGACGGGACTTGAAGGATGCACACGATTCTTGCATCCGATACCGCAAGACGCGCGATGTGAACGAGCTTAATCACGCCTGGAACATTTATACCCAAATCCTGATCCGAATCAAGAAACTTCCCAAGCTGAGCACTCTGGATCTGCCGTATGTCTCTCCACAGCTGCAGGGAGTCCGCGACCTCGAGCTTGCGATTCCAGGCACCTACAAGAGTGGCGAGCCTATTGTCAAGATCCAGTCCTTCTACCAGACCCTGACCGTCTTGACCTCGAAGCAGAAGCCTCGCCGTCTAGTTATCAAAGGCAGCGATGGACGGGACTATGAGTTCTTGCTAAAGGGACACGAGGATCTCCGTCAGGACGAGCGTGTGATGCAACTGTTTGGCCTTGTGAATACGCTGCTTGCCGATGACCCAGAAACGTTCAAGAGACATCTGTCCATCCTCCAGTATTCCGTTACCCCTCTCTCGCCCAACTCGGGACTCATTGGCTGGGTGCAGGACACGGACACGCTTCATAACTTGATCCGAGACTACCGTCAGAGTCGCGACCTGCCCTTTGATATTGAGCACCGACTACTGATGGAGATGGCACCGACCACGACGCCTGCTCCCGAAAGAGGATACGACTTGTTGACCGTTTTCCAAAAGGTGGAAGTCTTTGAGAGCATGCTAGAACAGACGGCGGGCGATGACCTGTACAAGATCCTGTGGCTCAAGAGCCGCAACTCGGAGATGTGGTTTGAGCGGCGCACCAATTACACACGGTCTTTGGCAGTCATGTCGATGGTGGGGCATATTCTGGGACTGGGTGATCGGCATCCGTCGAATATCATGATGGAAAGAAATACGGGCATGATTGTCCATATCGATTTTGGAGACTGCTTTGAGGTAAGAAAAACACGTCCTTTGCGGCACTGCTTAGAGCAACAACACACTGGAAGTTGGATTGCTAAACATTTGATCCTCAATGACATATATTAGGTTGCAATGCACCGACCACAGTTCCCTGAAAGGATCCCGTTCCGGTTGACACGTATGCTGGTCAAGGCCATGGAAGTGAGCGGCTTTGAGGGCAGTTTCCGGAACACGAGCGAAAATGCGATGCGCGTGCTGCGGGAGAACAAGGAGAGCGTGATGGCGGTGTTGGAAGCCTTTGTGTACGACCCCCTGATCAACTGGAGGATTCTGAATACTCAGCAACAGCCACCGGCAGAACAAGCTCCGGCCCGTAATGGAGGAGCAGTCGTAAACGGAGGCGCCACTAACGGGGCGGCCAACGGTGGTACAGTCAAGGCCCTGGTCGCAGAGTCGTTCCCCAAGGATCAGGCTCGTAGTCTCAGAAGGCCACTCCCGAGCGAACAAGAGTTAGTCAATGAGACCGTCGATGGTAAGGCACTTGTTTTTACTACTTGACTTTGGTTGATTCTATGTGTGGGTCGCGTACCTAATTCTTTTTTACTCCTGTTCATTATGCAAAACAGATATGCAACCTGAGCAGCTCAATCAACGGGCGGTGACAGTCCTGAACAGAATCACCAACAAGCTCACGGGACGGGACTTCAACCCAGATCAGACGCTGGATGTACACTCTCAGGTCGAGAAATTGATCCGCCAAGCGACATCGACCGAGAACTTGTGCCAATGCTGGGTCGGCTATTGTGCCTTCTGGTAGAATAGCTTGCGTTTCTTTTGTCCGCTTTCTGTCTCAAAACCTCGTTTATTTGTCGACGGCAATGTCGTATTTCCTATTGTATTACTTTTAGCTTCTGCAAAATATCCTCTATTCATTGTCGCAACGCCATGTACTTTAAAGTGTCATTTGAACCCGTTCGCATTTTTATGTAATGGCCGACTAATCGTTACCCTTCGCCACCCTTCTTGGCAGTTGCAAGATGACTTGTTTTATTCCACGATATACTCCACCTATTTGTAATTGCTGCACTTGATCTGTCTGAAAAAAAAAAGCATAGTAAGCGAGAAGTTCACTATGAAGGATACATACGCAGTAGGTGACCTCATGCACTATCTGATGCACCATTTCATGTACCATCTCATGCACGTCATACACTGGACTGTGAATTGAAAGAGCTAAAGAGGTGGAAAGAGTCCTACCGCCATCTGAAACACTTTTCTCTTTTTTCCTTGCAATTCGTTCACCAGATCCTCAAGGCGCTTTTCGATTTGGCCCACCCTCCTCTATGTACTTGCTTCTAGACTTGGGACACGGTCTCCACTGTCACCCGAACCCACTGCGATATCTTCATCCTTGAGCATCCTGTCCTTGTATCGCTTCTCCTGCTCGTCAGTCGTCGTGTAGTAGATCTCCCTGGGGAACTGGTCGTACGTTTGGCGGAACCCTAGAATTTGCAGAGATTTTCTGCCCCACCGCCAGCGAAAGGCCACATATTTTCCTGAGGCTGAGAACGAGTAACAGTGATGTCGATGTCATTCTTGAGGGTGAGAGTAGTGCAAGAGACGAGAGGGCCTGAGTAGCGATCGGATCATAAAAAATAGTTGGCCAGGACTCGAATGAATGAAAAAGCAACAAAGGTGTTGAGTTCGTCCTGAGAGAGAGGGCGGCCGGGGCAAAGATTTCTGTTTGCTCCTCGTTTTTTGCTTCGCCCAACCGCAGCTCAGGTTGTCAACGTTTCGTTTCTTTTTTCTTTTTTTTTTGTTTGGACACAGATGATACGAGATAGCCCCCCTCCACATCCATAAAGACCAATTAAGTCCCTGCTCTGCCCTGCTCTGCCTTGTTGTTGTTCAGTCATTCAGTCAGCCAACAATGGTTCTGCTCATATACTTTTAATCTTTCGGTCCGCCGAAAAATCATCTTTGTGGCAACTCATTCGACCAACCATGCCGATTATCAAACCAGTAGTAGTAAAACATTGAACTACGTTCTTCTATACGATCTCTTCTACGTTGAATAAAAGACATGAAGTTGAGGGTTCGGACGAAGCTCATGCTTTAGACCCCAGTCGTCCATTAAAACTGAGCCCAATCCACTTCCGATGGGTGAAGGGAGAGATCATTCAGAGAAACGTTATGTTGGCGCTTGATCTTGCAAGGTTCATATTTACACGACACATCTGCTGAAAGCATCAGGTGTAGAGAAATCATACTTTTACTTTCGACAAAGAAACAAAAACTCAAAACAAGACAGTACCAGAAACAGGGCTAAGGATTATTAGGTTTCCTTCAAACGCTTCAGCATTTCCTCGAAACCCTTCTTCACTTGCTCGTCCATCATTTGCTGAAAAATGTTAAATTGCGCTTCGACGTTCCGGGTCAGAGCATCCAATTCGGGGTTCGTGACTTCCCGGCTTTTACTGTCATCGGATGACTCCTTGGTTCTCTCGTAGGTCTCGGTGCTCTCCTCGCTCGTGCCCATCTTGTCCATGTACTCCTTGACCTGCTCCTCGGTTGCAGTGTAGTAGATCTCTCGAGGGAAATAGTCGTACGTTTGGCGGAACCCTTTTTTTTTTTTTTTTTTTTTTTTTTTTTTTTTTTTTTTTTTCAAAACGCAGCGTCGAGAACTGTTAAAAATGACTCAGTCAAAAAAAAAAAGAGGCCTCGATGAGTGTGTACAAAGTCGCAATGAGACATACCTGGAATACGATATGTCATGTTTTCAGCACTCTCCACGTAGCGCAAGCGGTTCTCGAGCCATACGAGCTTCCAGTTGCCCTCACCCTTGCTGAATCCATTATTGATGAGTGCTAGAATCGTTTAAAGAGAGGGAGTTTAAGAAGCTCAGAAATGGAACGGAGAAACAGAAAGAAAAACAAGTAGTCATCCGTCGCGAGCCCTTACCAATGAGCACATTAAGCATCAAGATGACCGTGAAGAAAAAGTAGATCACGATCATGATGTGCAGCGCCCAGTTCGTGCTCTCAGACAGCTCTTCGTTCACCGGGTCGTATCTCCCACCCTATTTTTTGGGCAGAAAAAAATAGATCAATAGGGGTGCACACAGAACAAGACATATTCGCAATTTCCGGAGACTCCTTCAACAACTCACCATAATGAAGTAGGTAGACGTGATAGCTCCAAGGAAGTTTCTCGGGAACTCAACTCCATCCTTGTCCGTGCTATTCGAGATATCCGTGCCATTAGTGGCGTTCGGGAACCAACCAGACGCGCGCCCACGTAGGATATGCTCGATGGCCAAGGAGAAGAACAAAATTCCGAGGGCAAAGACGCCAAAGAACACTTTGATCTCAGAGAAGATTCGGAGAACGATCGTGACGTATTTGCAGACGACTTGAGTCACGCGGAGCTCGGCCAACTAGCACCAGGAACAAAACAAAAACAAAGAGTGGGGGAAACACATCAAGTAAGTCGATTTGTCTGTCAACTAGAACAGCAGGAACAGGAAAGGGTGTATATCATCTTTACCATATGCAGGAACACAATCACGAGGGAAAAGCTCAAGAGACTCACAGCTCGGTCAGGAACGTCTTTGTTAATGTTGTCCACCTGGAATGCGCTTGCGACCAACGGAAAGCCGAAGGCCAACAAATCGAGCCAGTTATATTGCGATCTAAGAAAAAAAAAAGAAAGGAATTAGTTAATTGGTTTTATCACTACGCACTCAACTCAAGAACGAAAGTAAAGAAAAAAACGACTCACTTGAGGTATTTGGGAATAAAGGGGCGCTTGTACCACCGCCGCTTAGAGAATATGGGACCATTATATTCCTGGAATACTTCCTTCACACTGTGGAGAAACTGGCGTAACTCTTGCAACAAGAACCAGACTGCCAAAGCGATGATGGCCACAAATACATCGTGCAAAACTTTCGGATCCTCAGTATAGACCTGTACACAGGCAGCGATCACGATCAGCAGGTAGTAGACACACTGAATGGAGAACCGGGCGAGCCACAACAAATATCCGATGGTATTCCTATGTCATAATTGAGTAGAAAGATGAGTGAGCAATTATTATAAAGCATTCAAACGAAACATTGAACTAGAACAGAAGCACTTACCACTTGTACTCGACTAAAGCTTCGATGGCAGGGTTGTCGAGCATGTCCAGCGTGTAGTACCGAGGACGAACTTCATCATGTAGATGGAGAGGGATGAACTGAGTGATGACGACATGGAAAAGAGACTTCCACCAGTTTGTCTCGCCTACCATCCGAACCATGATAAAGTCGCGGTCATAATTTCGGGGCTGCTTTTGTTTCGGCTTGCGTGCATCAGATCCCTTGCCTGTCATCGATACGGTGGAAAGTGTTCTCGTGGGTGCCGCCTTGCCAGTCTCGGAGACCTTGTTGGGATTTTCGGGCTCTTCGGTGGACCAAAGCAACGAAAACGGGGCAACAAAAATCTTCTCACTGAAATACGCCTTTTCCTTGTCCGGCTTATTCGGATCGTGACGGAACTGGAGGGTGGGGTTCTTGCAGTCATAGATCTGTGGCTGTTCAGAAGCACTTGAGAATCGGCTCAGGAACGGTGGGTTGGTGATAGTATGGTTGTCGATAACGACCTGCCTATCCCAAACGGGAAAGTACGCGAACAAATGAGCGACTTTCCGTGCAATGCTTGGATGCAACGCTTGCAACTCGGGCATGCATTCGATCAGGTAACGCAGATCTTCTGGTCTTCCCTCATTCTTTGCGCGGTCAAAGCACATCTGGATGATTTCTACAGCAATCAGCACTAAGCCTGGTTTCCTTCTTGAGACTCGGATTAAGGTCGGCATGCACTCCAGAACAATGTAGATGTACTTGATACATTTCTCATCCTTTGCCTTTTGGTGGCACCATCGGACCATCTCTTCGGCAATATCCAGAGCGCCGTCCTGTGCCTCCAGTTCATTCAGCACAAGGTCGAGAGGATTGCTTCCTTTTGTGTACTTTTCTCGCGGCACCCATCCGTTGTGGAGCAGACCGATAACCAGATCTTTGTTTCCGTTGTAGTCGTCCTTGCGGGTGAGATTAACGTCTTTGTAGATCCTGCTGCAGAACACTGACATGGTCAATTTGGCGTCATTGCCTGGGGATGGAGTCGAGTTGATGTGGGTGCCTAGATATTGAATGACGGCATCTCTGAAAGTCTTCTCCGTTGTTCCAGCGAATCGGGCAGAGATATGATCGACTCCTGCAACAAAGTTGCTTTGACGCCGCTTGGTGTAAACTTGAGACTCTTCTAGTGAGATATCGAGTGTCTTTTCACCGCCCTTCATCTTGTTGTTCGTGTACTGCACTCTTGTATGTACGCCACAAGAGACATTGACAGAAAGTTGTTCGTCTGAAAACGCTGCAACTGGAAAGCCCGCCCAGTGGAGCAACAATTGGCAGGGTTCTTCTTCTCGTGTAGGAAAGCCCCATATCGAAATATGTTCCGGGCCAAGGATGATCAAGAGCGGATGGTTTGGAAAGAGATAGGCAGAGTCGGATCCTTCCAACTCCATCTTCAAAAGGAGCTTCCCGCCAGCGTCTGCGAGACGGATGTCTAGTGTGTTTTGTGATTTTCCATCTCTAGTCTCGTTCCAGGTCTTGATGTGGAAGCGTAGTCCTCCTGGTTTCTCTGCTTTTTCGTCAGAGTCACAGTTTTTCAACGGCTTTTTCTCGTCACACGGTCCTGAACAGGAACGTTGCTCTGTTTCGATTGGTGCTGAGGTGATTGCCTGCATGCGACGAATCTCCAGTTTTGAATCCCACCGTAAGGAGATGAAGGCAGGACTCTCGGGTAACCACTGGTAAACCCCAAAGCAACACTGAGGCTCTATGTTTAATACATCCACCAGATTACTGATGTTCGGCGCAGGAAACGCAGGCATGCGTTGGCCGTGACCATCTGTACGCAAGTCGAACTGTTTCAGCATCTTGTTCAGAGCTGTGGCCTCTTGCCCATCTGCAATTAGTTGTGAAAGCGGCTCCGATTCCTGCTCCTGCCCGGTTTCAGCCGAGAACAAGATCGGTATGTCCAGTTTGATACGTTTGGTAACCGCCACTCGCAGTGCGATGGTTTCGTTCGCAGAGTAAAGAAACTCTACCTTTGACGGAGGTGCGGCCTTCATGTCATCCAAAGTCAGTCCTTTCTTCTCGAAGATTCCTAATCCGAGAGAGATGCAGGACACCATCGAACCGAGCTCCAGGTCCCATACGGACACGCTCCAACCCTTGTGCCAGAGGAAGTACTCGCCTTGTGCACTCTCAACGGCGAATCGCGCCAATAACAACCTTTCATCAATGAGTTGTTTCCAATGCTCACTGGCGGCAGCAAAAAGTTCCATTTTCACTTTGACGGCTTGGAGCTTTGCCAATAGAGGACCCTCGACATTATGTGGCAAATCCGGTGGCAAATCAGGGGGCGTCAAGAGTTGAATCGAGTAGAGTTGCTGCCAGTTGTCTTGAGTTGAGTACAACGAGACAAATTCACCATCGCAAGCAATGAATCGCTCGTCTTTTTCTGTAATGACAAACTTTGCGTACCCTATGAATTGCTGCAGATCTTGATGTAGCTTATATTGTTTCCGACCATCCAATGATATCGATGTAGAATTTTCGTGGTTGAACAGGCGGAACTTCTCGCACCCTCTGTGACTGTCGGACACAGTACTGAACATGGCGATTTGAGATCCATCTCTGGACACAGAAACTCGGAGACCAGGATGGAGGTCGTTCTCGACAGCAGCTACAGACGCCTCTGCAGTAGTGTCTCCATTACTTTCTGGTGTTTGGGTCGAATAAGTGAAGCTCCAGGTGGCGATTGATTCTAGAGTTGGCTGGGACGAAGTTGTTGTGGTGAGAGACAATGTGACGGAAGATTCATGTTCGTTCAGAGCACGGATATCCCAGAGGTCAATCTGTGCTTGGCCGTGGCCGTGACCGTGACCGAGGGACAGTGTCGCCACAAAGTCTCCTGAAGCCGAGACAGAGTAGCAATGAATTTTGAGAGGCCCGCTTTGCTGTACGCTGGAAGATGTGGAAAAGAGAAGAGATTGACGTTCTAGCACACAAACAAATATAATGAAGATCAGACAAAGTACCATGTCGTGTCAGAGATACGCGGAAGCAAACATGGTTCATGTAGTACCATGTGTCCCATTGCCAATTGCATCCGGAAGGTCAGACTGGGCTGGTTCAAAGATTCTTTGAATGGCGGCAGTGAGGAAACCTCTCCTATCTCGAGTACCTGTACGTGCGAGGTAAGTATTCTTTGCAACTTAAAATCGCAGCATGATATGCCAAAAGTATATTTACCATCGTTTGCTGTTGAATTTGATTCCAGATCGCATCTGAGACCGCTCATGCTGTTTGTTGAGGTTGTTTGAAAAGATGACGTATGAATGAGTTGCGAAGGGTTGCAGGAAGGAAACATGGAAACGACAAAAAGACAACGAAGAAGAAAAAATGGTAACGAGCAGGGCTAAGCGCAGGAGGCATAAAGAGAGATGTTGCTTCGCCAATTTCGAAACCTTACTTGACGCCTCGCAAGCAGTGACCAAATCAACGAAACTTAGGCTGCATATAACACCCACTCCCCCTTGTCCATCAACACATCCATCTACCCCATCTAGGGGAAAGGCCACTGCCGATGTTATGCATGATTTGACGGCCCATTATGCATTTCAGTGCCTGCCAACGACCTTGGAGGGCAAAGCAATCTCTTTGAAAAATAGTCTATGCCCCGCTCTGTTCGTTGTGAGAAGTCGACTTGCTCATGCTCCTTCGCCCTTTTGCACTGGCGACGACTGATCTTTTGTGGGAACTCATTCGACTATCAAATAGTATCAACTGCAACTAAAAAAAAATCGTTAAAACACGCTCTATTACTCTATGTCGTGCGCCATCTAAACAAGGCGGGTGTTGTGCTTCAAGTGTGTTTTAGGCCCCAGGCGGGTTGGGCCTCTGCCGACTTTGACGCCGTTGAACCAAGGTTCCTGCTGTGTAACCTGTGTTCGAACGTGATCCACCTCCGGGGCGCTGAACGTTCACAGGATGGATCTCTTTCAAATTTTCAAGTTGAAACGGCATGTTTGCAGTAAGCTTCAAGCATGGGAATCGTAGTACGTGCTGGACGAAAAACAAAACAATAAAAGAAACGTACCTGAAATTGGGCTACTCATAAAAGTATTTCTCGGGACTCGGTTCAGAAATTCCTCCAAACGCTTCACAATTTGGTCGTCCATTTGTTTTTGGAACGCGCTCAACTGCTCCTTGATTTGATTTTGGGTTAGGGTCTCTGACTCAAGATCTGAGACGCGGCGTCTGCGAGTATCGTCTACAGTAGACTCATAGGATCCAGAATTTTCTTCGACCTTGGGCATCCTGCTTTTATATTTCTTGACCTGCTCCTCGGTGGCAGTGTAGTAGATCTCCCTTGGAAACCAGTCGTACGTTTTGCGGAACCCTAGATTTTAAAGTATGAAAGGAAAACAGTTAGTCGAAACATGTTGGACCATGAGAGGGAAAGAGAGAGGTGTTATTCTCATTTTCAACATCAAAGGACAGCAACAAGTGCTCACCTGGAATACGATAAGACATATTTTCGGCGCTCTCCACATAGCGCAAACGATTCTCCAGCCAGACAAGGTGCCAGTCGCTGTCAGCTTTATCGAATCCGCCGTTGATCAGCGCTAACAGGTTGTGTAACAGAGAATGCATGAGAATGAGGTGAGGTGTGAGTGAGCGAGTGAGAGAATGAAGGCTGCATTACAATAATCGTATCTTTGTATCTCAGTCATTTACCAATGAGTACGTTGAGCATCAGGATGACCGTGAAGAAGAAGTAAATCAGGATCATCATATGCAATCCTATGTTTTTATCTTCAGACAGATCCGTATTAACAGGGTCGTATCTTCCACCCTATGCACGAAAGATAAAGTTGAGTAAATAGGCAATGCACATTATCAAAGTGACAACTCTTAATTTCAAGCAATACACTTACCATAATAAAGAAGGTAGATGTGATGGCACCAAGGAATGGTTTTGGAAATTCGATTTCGTCCGAGTCCGTACTGTTCGAGTCAGTAGCGTTCTTAGCGACCGGGTTCGGGCCTACGGAATGCCCACGTAGGATATGCTCGATGGCTAATGAGAAGAACAAGATTCCGGAAGCGAACACGGCCATGAACACCTTGATCTCCGAGAAAATTCGGAGAACGATCGTGACGTATTTGCACACGACTCGGATAACACGAAGCTCTGCCACCTAATGTTATGGAATGCAAAAACCAAAAAAAAAAAAAAAAAAAAAAAAAAAACAACCGAGAGTGAGGAAATAATATTACATGTTTGTCGTCGAATTGAACAAAACTCACAAAATGAACGAAGGTAATCGTCATTTTTTACCATATGCAGAAACACGATGATGAGTGAGAAACTCAAAAGCCACCCAGCCCGGTCATGCACACCTTCGTTAATGTTGTCCAACTGGATCTTACTGGCGATCAGCGGGAATATGAACGCCAACAAATCGAGCCAGTTATACTGAGACCTAAGTTGCCAGTTCCAAAAAAAATGCGTAGCATTAGTATCAACTCTTGCATCTTTCAAATCAAACAAAAAACGGGTTTCGTGAACATTGAACTCACTTGAGGTATCTGGGAGTATACGGACGCCTGTACCACCGCCGCTTCGAGAATATTTTGCTACTGCGAATCTGCAGCACTTCTTTTATGCTCTGGACAAGTTGACGGGCCTCTTGAACCAGGAACCAGCCTGCAAGGACAATGATGGCTACAAAAACGTAGTACATAACCTGTGGCTCCTCAACGTAGACTTGTATAAAAGCAGCGATCACGATAAGCAAATAGTAGACGCACTGAGTAGAGAACCGAACCAGCCACAGTAAATAGCCGATTGTGTTCCTGGTAAGTAAGAACCAAAAAAAGAGGGTTGAGACTCGTGTTTGCTTTGCAAGTCAGAGCTGATATTTAAGATATTCAAGACATTCTTACCACTTGTACTCAACCAAGGCTTCAATAGCAGGGTTATCGAGAATTTCGAGCCTGTAGTATCGAGGGCGGACATAAATGTGCTGGAGTGGGATGATTTGACTTGGGATGAGAAGGAGGAGGGACTTCCACCAAGACGTCTCTCTTGACATTCGAACCATGATAAAGTCGCGATCATAGTTCATCTTCCGCTTCGTTTTCGACTCGGATGCAGCTGGTGCTTTTTCAGTTCTGCCGAACTCCAAGATGGACGTAGAGCTTGGTCCCCTCGATGTTATTTCAGCTATAGCGACCTCCGCGGTGGTCATAGAGTTGATTTCATTTGATATCTTGTCAGAGTTATCGAACTCTTTGATGGACCAAAGCAGCGAGAACGGGGCAATGTAGACGTCCTCTCTGAAATAATCTCTGTCCTTGTCTGGCACATTGGGATCATGGCGGAACTGAAGCGTCGGATTCCTGCAGTCGTAGAGTTGCAGTGGCTCCGAGCTGAAAAATTTGCTCAAGAATGGCGGGTTGCTAATGGTATGGTTGTCGATAATGACCTGTCGGTCCCGGGCAGGAACATATGCGAACCACCGAGTGACCTTGAGAGCTATCACTGGATACAGGGCCTGTAGCTCTGGCATGCATTTGACCAAATAGTTCAGGTTATCTGGCCGGTTTTGGATCTGGGCCTGGTCGTAGCACTTCTGGATAATTTCGTCCGCGATCACCACCAATCCTGGTCGTCTCCTTGATATTCTTAGTATACTTGGCATGCATTCTAGCAGGATGTGGATGAACCTGAAGTCATTGCGATTGTCTGGCTTTTCTCCCTTGGACTTGCTGTGGCACCATTGGACAATCTTCTCTGCAATATGAAGGATGTTTTGCTCTTCCTTGTCGTGCTTGTCGTCCCTCTTTCTCTTCTTGAATACGACGTCAAGAGGATTGTGGCCCTTCGTGTACTTCTCCTGGGGGACCCACTCTCCGTGCTCGTCGAGAAGTTTGGTGATAATATCCTTAATGCCACTACTGTTGCTGTTTGGCGCCTGGAGATTGATGTTGTCATGGATCCTGTAGCACAAAACAAACATTGTCGAAGTGGAGTCGTCGCCTGGAACTGGGACCGCGTTGATGTACTTTCCTAGATAGCGGATGATTGCTTCCTTGAACGTCGATTCCCCTGACTTCGTGAAAGCATCAGCAATGTCCTTCACGCCTCCAACAAACAATTTTGCATTGTCCTTGCTGCAGACCCTTGGATCTTTCAAAGAGATGAGGAGGGGGCGTCCATCATTGTACTTCTTATTCCTGTATTCGATTTCCTGCTTGTTGTCGCATTGGATTTCAACGGAAAGCTCCCCAGATGTGAAAGAGCCCGGCGGAAAGCCAACCCAATGCAAAAGCAACTCGCACTGTCCATTCATGGTAGCCGGCAATTCCCAAATAGAAAGATGGTCAGGACCTTGGATTGTCACGATCCAAAGCTTTGGAAATAAATTAACATACTCGGATCCTTCCATCTCCATCCGCAAAACGTTCCTTTGGTCATCTCCTATTGGCCGGAGATCGACTTCCAGAAACGGTTTGTCTTTCATTGTATCCGTCCTGATTGCAACCACGACAGGTGGCCGGCCTGGCGCTTCGACAGTTTTCCTGTTCCCATCGATGCTCAGCAATAGTTTGGTGGGTTTACAGCTGGGCACGCAGCCCTGATGTTCTACTGGAGTTGATATCCCCATACGACGGATTTCCAGCGCCGAACCCTGCTTCGAGGCTATGAAGGTTGGACTGTTGGGCGACTGTTGGTATATTCCGTACTGGTGATGAGACTCCTTCATGAAGGCACTCATAATGTTGTCAATGTTGGATCCAGGCAATGCAGGCATGCGGAGAGTGCACCCATTTGTGTACAAGTCGAACTTCTTCAGGACGTTGTCTAGAGTCGTAGCACCCGGTTCACTTCCTGACAAATCTGAAAGTGACATAGAGCCCAGCTCCTGTCCAGATTCTGCTGAAAACAACATCGCCATGTCCACGTTTATACTGCGGTCAACCACAACCCTGAGTGCGATGGTGTCGTGGTTGGAATAAAGAAACTCGACCTTGGCAGGTGGTGCGGCCTTCATGTCCTCCAACGTCAGATACTTTTTCTCATCTCTCTCGTCGCTCTCGTCCTTCTCCATGAAGCCTAATCCTAGGGAGATGCAAGAGGCCATCGAGCCAAGCTTCAGATGCCAGACCGACACGTTCCAGCCTTTGTGCCACAGAAAATACTCGCCTCGTGCACTCTCGATAGCGAATCGCGCCAATAACAACCTTTCATCGGGGGGCGCCATGAGTTGAATCGAGTAGACCTGCTGCCAGCTTTCTTTAGTTGTGTACACCGAAACAAATTCGCCATCGCAGGAAATGAAACGCTCGTCTTGTTCTGTGTTGACGAACTTGGCATGTCCTATGAATGACTGCAGGTCCTTGTGTACATCCTGTTGCTTCCGTTTATCCAATGAAATCAATGTAGAATTTTCGTGGTTGAGCAGCCAGAACGACTCGCGCTCTTCACTATTGGGTCCAGCACTGAAAACGACGACCTGCGACCCATCCCAAGAGACAGACACCCGGAGATCTAAACGGCTGTGTTGGCGAGATTCGGATACAGCAACTTCCAAACTAATAGAGCCTCTGGCGATGGGTTGTTTGCCTTGGTGCCTGGTAAGGGCGTTCACGTTCCAGAGTTTAACTTCCACCTTGTCGACAGTGAATGAAAGTGTCGCCACATGTTCTCCTGGGACCGAGAACGAGTAGCAGTGAATTTCGGTGTTGTTTCTGAGAGTGAGTATAGTGTCAGAGACGGTAGGGCCTGAGTAGCGATCGGATCATAAAAAACAGGTGGTCAGGACTCGAGCGGTTGGGATTACAGGAACAGATCTGAGAAGGGCTGTTGCTTACTCGTTGGAGCTGAAGAGATGGTTGAGCTGCTCAGGCTGGTTTGCCTCTGTGCCTGAGTCCGTGTGGGCAGTTGGCTCATGCTAATGGTAATAGCACCTTCCAGAAGAGGATCTCGAACAACTGGGTGTGCCAATGCGAGGATGAGGTAAGTAATGGAAATCAAGTCAAAAGCCAGCCAGACAGGCATCGATCGGGACACAAGATCACTTTTTTACATTGTTCTCTCATCTGATCCGGATCCAAAGGTGAATCTCTCTCGGTCGTGGTATGGGAGGAAAGAAATGTGGGTGTGTGGATGTGATTGAGAAAATGAGTGTATGAGTGCTATGTGAAAGGTGACAAGGTCGAGGGAAAGCAAAAAGAAAGAAAAAGAAAAGAACAGAAGGAAGGAAGAGGTCAACAACGAAAGAAAGTTTTTGCTCTCCCTCCAATAAATTTGAGCTGCAGGAACACAAACAGGTACACTCCAATGGTGAGCACACTAACCGAGAGGGCGCCCATGCACATTGGCAAAGTCGATATGTGTTGCTTTGCCAAAAAATAGGCTTTCCGCGCTCTTTTCTTTCTTCTCGAAAGCAGTGAGGGAGTGCCCCCCTGCTTCCCATCGGTTACAAAGAACTGGACAAAGTGCATAAAAATAGTGTCGCCCTCCCCTCTTCGTCCATCTTGGCAGGGGCATTAGACAACCATCTTGACACGAACGCTGAGCATACACACATCTCGAGGGTAGCACGCTTGCATGTCAAATAGGCGGTCGGTCATGCAAAATCTACGTTTCAAATGTGCTCCTCTTTGCCCTCAAAAAAAAAGGCTTCGCCCTGCCCTGTTTATTTTGAACCTTCTTCCTCGCTCGTGCCGTCGGCTTCTAAAGGTGGAAAGTGCTGACAACAGAGCTAAAATAGGTCAATGTCACATAGTCCGGCCTGGTCTTGACAATCTGCCGCAATACTCCAATGTCACCACTGCCCTTTAGCTCGCGCTCAATGTCCTTTCCAAAGCCCTCTGTCTCAATCGCTGTCAACTCCACCCTCAAGCGATCCGCCTCTCCCACTTCGTCGTCTTCAACACGATACGATAGATCTAGTCTCCAACCATCGCTTCTGTAGCCTCCTGCATTCCTAACCACGTAATGAAACTGTTCCTTGGACGGCACAGGGATATTCAGGGACCATGAGACAACTTCGGCATCGAACGAGCTCACCGTCCAGATATAGTTGGGATGTGTGCACAGAACCGTCATGCTTCGAACACCTGTCACAGGATCATAGCGGATATTTTCAGCCACCAACTTGGGTGCATCCTCGATCAACTCTGTCAGTGGCTTGTCTGAATTAGCAATAGTCTTGTTGGTGGTGTGAGCCCGGATATAAAGTGTCGTGTCGATCACATAAGAATCCAAGAACTGGCTGAACGGATATACCGAGTTCCAGTCATTGGGGTGCTGGCTCCCGCTCCTGAACGTGGCCTTGGCGTCAAACGTGGCTTCAACTTCGGCGACATAGGGCAAAATCGGACCCGGATCGGCGTGGGCCACATGCAATAGCGATTCTCCTGAGGTCAAGTTTCGAAGATGCTGAACAAGTACCCGTTTTGGGTGCATGGTGTCGTACACTGGAAGGGTTGCCGCGCTGATCAGCAGAATAGCGAGTTGTGCAACCGCCAGACCGATCAAGATCCGCATGAGTACCTTGCGACCAAATCGATGAGCGAATGCCATGATCGCAGGACTGAAACTAAAGGTCCCAAAGCCAGTGATCACCGCCATGACATTGTCCACAGGTGCGTCCACGCCCGTCCGTCCGGTCAAAGGAACAACAAGATCCAGAAGGCTGAAGGCAAGGTAGGTGAAGTATGGGGTCTGAATAGCTGAGGCCACGAAATATGTTCCGTAGTCGACTGTTGCTGTCACCGCATTCTGTCCACCTGATCCAATTGAACGTGCCTGAACTCTCTGATGGTTGTAAATCAAGGCGACGCTGGCAAAGAGTGAGTACATGGCCAGGAAGTAGCTACTGGCCAGGCCAACTGAGGTGCCTAGAACCAAAGCAGCGGTGTAGAACATTTGGATCCCCGACAGTGTACTGAGTTCATTGGCGCCGTTGCTTGCTTTGGAATCGTGCGCGATGTACTGCACCAAGAATATGCCAAAAGCGCTCAGGGGGCCAAAGATAATCAGGGAGTACCACTCGTGCGTGAACCAAACCATGGAGCTTCCGAGCAGCTGAAGACCAATGGCAGTGACGTTGGGTACCAGCATGGCCGCAATGCAGGATATAAATACTGATCCAACCGAGCGAAGAGTGGGACGCGAGGCACCAATGATGACAGTCCACAAAGCGAGTAGACTCAGAGCAACATGGGCTATCGTGGCGGTCTTCATCGAGTACATGACGAAAAAGATTCCAAATACGTCAAAGTAGACGACGGACGAAGTCTTATCCAAGTCCTCCAGCGAAATGTTATCCGCAAGATAAGTCGCCAGAGCTAAAGTGTTCTCGCCCATATGTTGCGGAAGCCCCTGCTCCATGTGCTCATCCAAATCAAGGTGGGTGTGGTAAAGATAACTGTTCTTGTAAACAGCCATGTCCAATCCAGTCAGCTTGCCGTATTCCACAAATTGTCGGAAATCTGTATCGGAGAGGATCACGCCTGTGCCAAAGAGATCGTTGCCCATGACTGTTCCGTGGGGATATGGGACACGGCCATAGGCCTCGACCATGGGTCGCGAGTTGGCCTGGAAGAGAATCTCGGGCCCTGTTGTTCCACATCCCTCTAGGTTGATGACAGCCTTGACCTTGTCCTTGAGCTCGTGGTTAGTGATGAATGAATGGGATGCGTCCTGAAGCGACTCTTCTCCGCCGTTGAATACTAAAGACATTTCACACAGCCGTCAGTTGGACATTGCCCATTGTTTGTGTTTGACTTGAGAAAAAAAGCCCAAAAGCGCAGCGCAATGTTCAAGTCCCAACTTACAGAAAATAAGACTGTTCATCTTGGGAGCTGGTCGCTGGCTTATGATGCGGATAATTTCGAGCATGACGCCAATTGGCAGCGCATCGTCTACTGCACCGGGTGATCCTAGCGTGGTGTCGTAGTGTCCATTCAGCAGGATCGCGTTCTTGTCGCACTCTGGCCCGCACGATAATCGCACAATGATGTTGGTCATGTTGGTGTACATCTTCATGACCGCTACGCAACAAATAACAAGAATCTCAATGAGTATTAGGGCATTGACATGGATATCGGAGAGGGTCCAAGCGTTTTGCTCATAATCACGTTTCGTATTTTTGCATCGACAGATAAATACACTGTGATGCACACTCAACACAGGGGCAGAAAAGAGGAGAGGAAATAAAGGGAAAGACAGTAGAAAGACGGGGATGCGGAGGGGGCGAGGGCATGTGGGCAAATGAAGCAAAGAAAACAAGACACGGTCAAGGATTTGCTCGGATAAACGGGATCAAATGTTCCTTGCCAGTTACCTTTGGACATAAAGTCAAACTGGTGTGATCCATCGGCCGCCTGGACCCAGGTCTCGAACATTGGCAGACCATTCACACCCCTCAGTGCTTGCACCTCAGCTTGCTTCTCAAGTGCCTTGATCTCTGAGAGCAAGTACGTCTGAGTCTCCTGGTCCTGCTCCGTACCCACGATGCGGTAGCCAATCTCCTCGGACAGATGCTTGACAATCCTTCGGACATTGCTCTCGGCGAACTGAGCCTGGCCAGTGGTGGGATTATAGAGTTCGGAGACGGGTGCTGGAAGTGCGTAGTGTGCCTGGAAGGCAGCGCCGAACAGCAGGGCAAGGAAGCCGATGTAATAAAGCCATGCGGGGGCGGCTTTGAACAATTGAGTTGTGGATAAAGATGTGTTGGACAACAATGGCTTCTTTTCGTCGGTGCCTGATAGAGTATCATCCTTGATGTCGTGAAGCCCGGCGGTGGGGGGAGTGTCCGATTGATGGTTGTTGTTGGGATGCCGCTGTTTGAGCACAGGAAGCGCATCGCTATGGGCAGCCATATGTGTGTTTAATGCGAACGAGAAGGATGGATAAAGGAAAGTAGAAGAAAAGGGGAAACCAAAGCGACAAATAATAGATGGACAAATTACAGTAGGTGACTGTCGGAGGAGAAGGCTATCAACGGATTCAATGCAAGGGAATATGATTTTATTTCTCAACAGTGTATCTGTATCTACGAAACTGTAGCGTCTCTTCAACCAAAGTCAAGTTATGTAATGTACCACACTTCGATACATCGACATGTTACCTTGCCTGGCATCTTCATCTCTGAAGAGAGAGAGAGACGCGGATATCTCTTTATTCATCATAAAAACCACAAAAGTCGGCTATCGCAAAAACATCAACACACGCGCACAACCCAACAGAGCAGGTATTGACAACAGTGAGCCCCGCACATGCCAGCTGAATGAATGGTTAGATGGATGACTACAACCCGAAGGAACACAAACGTGTACTCCCGAGAACATTTTGCCAGCTAAGTGTCTTACGTGGCACCAAAGATGTCCTCGATCAATTGTTTATATGCTCAAGTATTTGCAAGCACAAACAAGGTAGATATTCACTCATGTGTGAACAGCAGTTTATTTGATCAAGAGTACCGCCCAAAAATGACTCGAAGGCGGCGGCGGGTCTTCAAGATCCAGCGGGATACATGAGCCGTTGGATGAATCCTCGTCAACCACATACTGAGCCCACAGTTCTCGAATTAATTGGACCTCTGCCGGGGCTTTTCGATCAAAATCTTCTTGCTCAGGCAGTTGCATGTTTTCTGGAGGCACCTTTGAAGATTCTGGCGTTTGGGCTTTATGCGGAGGTGGGGAGGCAGACGAAGGAGACAACAGTGTCGCATGGGCGATTGCTGATGGAATCGGTACTTTGAATTGCTGTTTCTCCACACGACTTCTCTCTTCAGATTGCTGTTTTAGCTTTTGTTGCGCCATCCTTTGTTGTCTCGCCTCCACCCGTTCTTTCTGTGCTTGGCTCTTCGTTTCTTGGCGCTCTTCCTGCTTCTTTTTCTGTCTCGCCAAGCCCTGCTCCTGTTGCTGGATCCGGTTGTAAAACTCTTGATCCTCTTCTGGAAAGAAGTGACCCTCCCGCTTGAGACGTTCTCGGCGCAGCATTCGAAGCTGATCGAGCTTCTGCACCAAGGTCAGCAACTTTTTCTCCTCAAGCACCGCCTGCGCTTCCTTGAGCTGCTTTAAGCGAGTTCTCTCCTGTCGTGATTGTTGCTAGTGTTTGATGAAATGAACATAAAGTGTCAAGACTCGCAGTAGTGTTTGAGATAGGATGGCTGTTCCGTATATGACAGGTTACCTTCGCCTTCTCTTTTTCTCGAGCAAGTTTCCTCGCCCACTCTTTGTCAATTTCCGCGTGCAGTTTCTCTCTCCTTGACTCTGTGCTGTCTCGATACTCTTGCATTTCCTTGACTTTTTTCTGCTTCCAGATCTACAATTTTTCAACAATGAGTTTGTGCTATAGTAAAACGCCATATTAATTTAGTTTAACAAGAACGTTCCATGCTCACCTTGTGTTTCTGTGCCTTCTTGACTTTTCTTGCCACTGTAAGAAGGTTCTCTGGAGTCAGCTTGGCCTGGAGTGTTGACAGTTCCACCTATCAATCTAAAGCCGATCAGTCGGTATTTAACGATAACACCTCGATGCATTCGCGTTCCTGCTTCCTTGTCAATACCTTGCATCGGTCAGCTTCTTGGCGCGCCATTGAAAACACCTCGCCTTGCTGGTCCCCGCTTGTAACTCCAAACTCGGGCTGTGTTTCTTGCGAGCATTCTTTCATAACATCCACTAGTTGTTCCAGGGAGTCGTGGAGGATCCGCATCCGTTCCTTGATCTGGTATAGCCCTGATGGCGTTAATGACGGACGTGGGACTTTCTGTCCAGCTGTGTGAACTCGAAATCCTTCAGCTCCTGTCTGATGTCGAGGCAACTTAGGTGTTGGTGCAGCGGAAGGTGCAAGAGTGGGGACGGCAAATGCTGGAGGAGGTGGCCTCATGGGTGATGCGTCTGATCCTGTGAGTCCATAAATGGGCTCCAATCCATGTCCATGGTACGTTGCTAGATTCACCCCAGGCGGTGGCAGCCATCTTGGAGTCCAATGCGGGTGAGCCATAGACTGTGATGCATGTCGAGCAAAGCAGGAAGGATTGAATCATTGGTCATGTTTTAGCTTTAAAAGACACGTGCAGCTGGGGACGGCTTGCCACCAAAGAATAGAAAAGGTACTGCACCTGTCTTTGCAGCTTCCAACAACAAACATTCACGATACAATGAAAGAGAACTCGACCAGTGAGTAGGGAACAGTACGTCATTGCCGAAACTTCATGGCGGCAGAAAATCAGGAAACTTAGATGCCGATCCAATGCATCATGTAGACTACTCGACACCAACCCATTCGCGTGGGAGCACGCTTCCCCCTCGCCGCTACAAACTAACGATGCTCTGCAGCTTATCCTTGCATTCATAAACGCCCATCTTGCAGGACGCTACGACAACAAGTTGGCTATTGCTGCAAGCATCCATGTCGGTGTTCTTGTTTTCATTTTGCCCTTTCACGCAGTTGTGCCGCTGTTTTTGCTATCATTGACGCGCTGCTTTTCCTAATACAGCTGCGGATTCAAGAAGTGACCAATCGAGCCGTGAAACGAAGAGAACTCGATACCTGCGACTCAACAATGGATAGCGATTAGGATCATGAAACGGACATAAGTGAGAATCAAAAAAAAAAAAAACACAGAAGTTCTGAGATTGAGGAAGCTGCAAAGATTTATTTTTCAAGTGGAGCTACTCAACACTACTCTTCACGTCCTCGTCTTCTTCGACTTGCTGTCAGTCATCTCGAGCAGGCCGCAAGTCATAGCATTCCAAAGAGAAGGAGAAAAAAAAGTGGACTGCAAGCAATCCGAAAGAACAAAAAGGGAAGGTGGACTGGACTGCGAGCAATCTCAAAAAAAAAAAAAAAGAAACGAAGAAAGGTGGAACGCAAAAGGCACTCCAAGATGGACTGCAAGCAATCCAATACACGTAAAATAGGAGGACTGCGAGCAATCTCAAGAAAAGAGAAGAAAAGAAAAGAAGAAACAAAAAAGAAAGTCGACTCGCCGCGGTCATCCGAGCGTGTACTCGAGATGTGCGGAATGCGCCACGAGCAGGCCTCAAGTCATAGCATTCCGAAACTGCCCACGGTACCCGTCGGAAGCAGCCAGAGACCGAAGCCGCCTGGTGCCCCATAAAGTAGCCGTAAACAGAGTGAAAAAAACTGTCCATGGTACCCGCTGGAAGTAGGAAGAGACCGAAGCCGCCTGGTACCCGCTGAAGTAGCCATAAACAAGTAAAAAAAAAAAATCCACATTTTTTTTTTTTTTTTTATTGGGTGCTGTAGTTGGTGGCGAAACGAAGACCTGTCACCACCAATCGGATGCGGATGCGAGACTACGATATCCGGACCTCATTTCGATCCCCACCCTTCTCCCGTCCCTTCTACCCTCCCATTGCAACCACCTCCATGGCTGGACGTTGGGGATGGTGGTGGGCACATTGGCAGCACAGGGTGAGGGTGGGTATGAGAGGAAATCGAACAGCCACGAGTGTTTGTAAATAGCGGGCAGTGGGCGGTGGGTAGGATACGGAGTAAACGTCTGTGGACCATATCCATTGCGAAAGATAGCGACATGGGGATGGAAAATAGTGTCATAATGGATCCGTGTGTTGGCGTATTCGACTTTGTGCCCACATGTAACCCAGAGGAAGACACTCTCTTTCTCGCGGTGGCCATTGTCACAATAACCCAATAATGTGAAGGATTCAACATCGAGGCTTACCGTGATGACCAGAGGATCTTCGCGTTTAACGACTCAATTTCGCCACAATCAGAACGCAGGCAACATATTTATCCGTGTCACCCACACGCTCCAGTTTGGCTCCACTGTCGATGACGATAGATACAACACCCGAAAATGCGCTCACGCGGCTAACCTTCAACGTCGAGAGCATCTTCAAGCTCTTCAAGAAGAATAGAAAAGGCGAGGTCGCAGCTTGGGCTTTGCATCTCGAAAGGTGCAAGGGTACGATGCACAAGGACACTGTCCTCGGCATCAACCCCAATATCGCGATCGATTTCAAGGATGGGGACTTTTTTGCCCTGCGCCGATGCCAATACAACCAGGGGGGGTTTTTTTTTGCCAACAGAACGTGATTAATATAATCGCTATTAAATATGTAGAATCTCTCTGACTACCACTCCAACACTTTGATCGACAGATTCGGCCGCGCAATCCGGCACCAGGCCATGAACGCCTCACTGTTGTCCATGTCTCGGTCCACCTGGTCCATCTTGCCCATCCTGTCCTGGATTGAGAACACGAGTGAGTCGCTCCGTGTACTTTTCGACCGCCGATTGCTTTCCAACAGACTATTGCCGAATCCAACAGCAAGTCCAACTCCTTGTCCCACACATAGTTGGCGGATCGAAGGGCTGGACATGTTTTGGATCATCCATCGCAGCTCCCGGAATCCAACCAGAGTCGAAGACAGTGGGTCGATCTTGGTCAGAGTAAAAACTTGCAAGCGCTGTAGGGATTGACAGACTCGGACAAGGCCATGGCTGTAGGACGGTATTGTAGCCGAAGCCGTTGCAGACCAGGAGACCTCTGGATCATGGTAGAGATCGAGGACAAAGTCAGTGCTGCCCATGGTGAGCGATTGGAGTCCTGAAAGTTGCTGGAGCTGATTGTAAAGGGCGCTATAAGGCACAAATGCCGACGACACACTGCCTTGCCGAGAGTGTGCCCGTGAGGCCCCGTTGGTACTCTGCTTGACAGCGACTGGTTGGGTTCGCATGCTGTAGCTGATGCTCGAGATGTTCAGGACCTGAAGCGATTGGCTGCACGCCCAGTAAAGGCGTCCGTGACTATGACAAGATCCATCAATAGTGCCCGAGCGGCTGCGGACGAAATGTTGAGTGTCCTTGCAATGCAGAGAATCCGTGTTGTGCCAAAAGAGATTTGCGACATTCAGACATGGGTTCAGCGAAATATCCAATATCCGCAGGTTCGAGCACCTTGCCAGAACAGCATTGGCAGAGTCATCTGAGATCAATGGACAACGTGAAAGACAGAGGCTTCGGATCAGTTCTGCCTTGAGAGAATGCCTTGAACCTAAAGGTGACGATGGCCGAGATCCCATTTCTGACGACGGCCTTGAGCCGAAAGGAGAAGATGGTCGAGAAGGGGTGGGAGTTCCTGAAGCTGAAGTCCGGTCTTCATTACTTCCGAGTAAATTAAATATGGCCGAGTCGGTGACATTGGTATTCGAGAGCCTGAGATCCTTGAGCTTCTGACACTGACCAAAGAACGCTTCAAAGCCCCACTCCCGGATCGAGGTGCAGCCCTCCAAGTTGATCTTCTCGAGTTGTGGACAGTGAGAACCTAGCGCCTCCAGGCCCTCGCACGTCAGACGAGTGTTGTTCATAATCGACAAGTCCCGCAGCCAAGGACAGAGTCCAGACAAGTTGATAAGCCCCAGGTCTGTCAGTCCTGTCTCGTCCAGCGCAAGCTCCTCCAGCAGCAATTGAGGAGCGGGATCTTGAGTTGGGACAGAGGTCTGCGCAGGAAGTCCTGCTGGTTGTGAGGCGGGTGGGGGCGATCTTGACTTTGGGAAGTCGAATGTGAAACTGTGCAAATCGTTTCGCCGCATCGATATTGAACGAATATAAGCCGGGGTCGTATTGACATAGAAATCTTTATCCTTGAGTACTGGCTGTCGAGTGCAGCAGGCTTCTAAGAAGGCCATGAAGACATTTTCGTCCAGATTCTGGACACTGTCCATGTCGACTCTGGTGAGGGGCCGCCATCGAGAGTGGGTTGAAGTCTCTGGCAGTTCGTGACTCTCATCATCGTTGTTGTTCTTGTCACTGTACAGATCCGTGAGGTATGTGAGCACTCTGACCATATTAAGGCCGATTGTGCTGTCCAGAGTAAGGCTTTTAAGCCTTTTCAGTAGGGGCAGCAGCTCAATCAGGCTCTCTGTGGTGGCAAGTGACATGTATCTTGGGCTCTCTTGTCGATGGGTTGCTCCCGTCTTGCCCCCCTGGATCCCTCCCCACCGAGTAAAGGCCAGATCGAGTGTCTCGAGGGTTGCTCCACAGTACACTCCAATCAGATCCAGATCTCTGTCGAGGAAACCTGGCCAGGGCTTCAGATGGCGGATGAAGGGTGCATTCTTGACAAGGCCGGGCAGAAACCGCCCAAATACTTGTGGAGTTGACGAAATCAAGTACGACGGGGCCCTGGCGACCATGGCCATGTTGCTCTTCGAGTAGGTGACCCTGCGCCACAGAACAGGCGCGCAAGCAAGGTGCCAGAACTTGGAGACGAGGGAGCAGGCCCTGAGAGCTGTGCCGAGTCTTGGTTTCGAGGATGGGCGGGTGCCAGATCCTGCTGATCGCTGGTGGCCAGATTTGGGTGGATTCAAGAGGGTGTCATGGGCGGCGAGTTCGATGAAATCAAGGCAGAAGAGGATATGCTGGAGGAGCTCAGGGATAGCGAGGGCCGTGTCTGCAGCGGGGGTTGGTGGCTTTGGTGTTGTCCTTTGCGGGGTTGAAGATGATGTTGTAGCTGTTGTTGTTAGAGTGGAGGACAAAGAAGGTGCTGGCTTGGAGAAGAGGGGGCTTTTGCTGCTGCTGGAGCTTGCTGTGCCTGAAGAAGCCAAGAGTGGACAGAGCAAGAACGCATTCAGAATCGTATGTCCTCGCTTTATTGCTTTTTTGAAGCACAACAACCATTTGTTTTCCAAAGGAGCACGCAGCTTGAAAACAAATAGAGTTGGGGTTGTGCAGCGCATACCTGAACCTGAACTGTAGGAAGAGAGCAGGGCCAAGGAGGTCTGGGGCACATGAAGCATGGCCATGGCTGAATGAGGCTGAAGATGGACGAGGATGAGGAAGAGAAGGGGAATGAGAAGGACAGGGATGAGGATGAGAAAAAGAAGTGAGTAGGAGTGTGGGTAAGTCGGGGTGGGAGTGAGAAGAAATAAAAGACAGGACAGAAATAGGGCAAACAAAGACCAAGCAAGTACTTCTTGGCTGGTGCTCAAATCCCAAGCAATTTCACACACTGCATGGCGCTCATCCCTTCGCCCGTGGGCAAAGTCCAATCCTGTCATTGTTTGGGGAAAAGGGTCAAGGGCGACGAGGCACATTTGAATGGAACCCAATCCAAAAAGGGAAGGTTGTCCGTGGAAAGTGCGGGGACACGTCAACACTGGAGGAAAGGAATCATTGGGCAGAGAAGTGTTTGTGTGTATTTGTTTACTCGCCATTTCCCCAACAACCACAAACAAAAACAAAAGCAAAGTGAACATGAATGTCGTCAACTGTGAGGATTCTTGTGTATGCGTGGACTCACAGTGGTGAGGAGTGTTTAATGGGACTAGTGCTGCTCTAGTGGAGGAGAGGAAGGAGGGGGGAGAGGGGTTGGGAGGGTTGGAACGGGGTTAGGGGTGCACCTTGGGCGTATGAAAGGCAAGACCATTATCATTGGCGCAAAGAACATTGCTCCAGTGCCTTGCGCATGACCTTCTTGGACACTGTGGCCAACGCTTCTTCATAGGAGAACTATTTTTTTGTTATGTCAAGGGGACGATGGAGCATCAAATTAAATTAGCGCATTGGTATAGCAATCATGACACAACAGGGCACTGTCTAGGCTGTGGTACACTCTGCACCCGTCCTTACCCAGCGACGCTCACGCTTCTTCATCTCGGGCCACTTGGCCTCTATCCTCTGGACCTCCATCTCGAAAAAGATAAAGATACTCTCGGGCACGCCTGTCCGCTTGTTCATCTTGTGCTCATACTCGCCCAGATTTCCGACAATCTTGCCAATTGCTCCAGCTAAGGAAGATAAAGTCGAAAACAAAGAGAAGAAAGAGAAATGAAACGTTGGGTTAAAATTGTAATTTCTTTATGCTCCAAAATCGCAAGCCCAGTAAGCATCAAAATTAATGCAGGTGTGGAGAAAAATAGTTGCATATTTGCCCGTACCTTCTTCCCAGGTCTCGCGTAATGCAGCCTCCTCTTGCGTCTCATCATTCTCCCAGCCGCCCTTGGGAAGAACCCACTCGCCATCGTGCTTGCTGCTGGCCACAAGCAACACTCGGCGGCCTTGTCTGTCTATAGGGACGCATCCTGCCACCTAATATCGCCGAGGGAGCCAGAGAAAGAAAAAAGTGGTGTTTGTCAGCCATGTCAGCTCAAGCTCAAGCGGATATGTCGCTGTGCACGAATCGTAGCGAATCTAAGCCCTTGAAAGCAACTCTTGGCATTATCCATGTGTGTTTTGGTCAACCGATCCAACAATAAGCTTACCAGGCGAGAGCCATGGTCGTACAACTGGTTATGGCGTCCTTCTCTTGCAGTGGATTGCATTGTTGTGTATAATGTATTGGCGTGTACGATCGTGTATACGTGTTTGTGTGTGTATGACTGGAGAGATTGGTCAAATAGACAAATGTGTAAGTGAAGTGAACGGTGATGGACGTGGAAAGCAATGGAGAAAAGGAGAAATCAACAAGCGAGTGAAATGCAAACCATGGAAACCTGGGAAGGCTTGTCAAAAACGCCGTTGTGACTGTCTCGCATCGCTATTTTAAGGCACGCGATGACGACAAAATGAGAATGTGGTGTTGGTGGCTGTGGGCAGCTTCCTTTATTTGGCGCAATTAATGGTGGACAAGGGGCAGTCGAAAAGAAGAGCTGGAAGAAAACAATGCTACAATGGCGCGTTGTACAAGGTCGGCGTAAAAGGTATACATCCTCCATGAGAAGACATAGGAAGTGAGTCTTGGGGAGTCTGTCGTTCGCGTCCGCCTTCCTCGGGTATGTGGGTTGTAAGCGTACTTTCCAGAGACACAGGAATTTTGGCGCACAGCTAAGGCCGATTCCCTAGCTTGCTTGCTTAACGCCGGTAAATGAAAAAGTAGGCAAAGAAAAAGATAAAGACGCAGAAGGAGACCATGTAGCACATGTAGCGCCCGTTTTGCGTCGACGCCATCACCTTCAGGCGAGTAAAGGTTGAGTTGAGCAAGCCTCCTGTTCGCCCAAAGTCTTGGTCCTACAGTGTCCATAGCAAGAAATAAAAAACAGTCTAGTGTGAGTTCTCTAGTCGATGTGTTGATGTGCGTGTACCGTCCATGAACAACGACTTACTATCTCGCCCAGGAACAAGGTTGACTCGCGCACTTCCTGTCCAATGTCCATAGTAATCTGTCATATCAAATCCAAGGAAAAGTAACAACCAAAGTTAGCTATAACCTCGAGTGATGAGAGGGATGACAGCTGCTCAACCATCACTCCACAATCCCGTGACGCCTACCTTCTTGAGCATGGCAACCTTTGAATGCAATCCTGAAAGCTCCTCTTCATTCTGGCTCTCAAGCGACGCGTAATCCCGGCCCCTCATCTTGGATGGGTCGAATGGAGAATTGCGCCCAGACCCTTCAGGGCTGTTGCCAAACAATTGGCTCCGTTGGCTTGGGTATTGTCTACAAGTTGAGCAAATGCAAATGAACGGATTAGATGCTGGTGTTTCCAGAACATGAACTGCGATGCCACTTTGTGTTCATTGCTGAAGCTGTGCCCCACACACACCTCTGTCTTGAGCTCATGATGGTTCGGTAGAGGGAAAGGAGGAGAGTCTGGATGACTGAAAGAGGCGAGGATGGTGCATCAAACGTGGCAACTTTCAAGGGTAATCAGTGTGGGTTCGATCGGATTAAGGGGCATTGCCTTCCGCTCCTATTTGACGCAAGAAAAAAGTGGAGGGTCAATCGCCTTGGTGGCACTAAAGGCTAAGGTGAGCAGATCATCGCCATAGCTGTGTGGTGTCACGGTCTAATAAAAAAAAAAACTCCCATGGTCAACCAGGAGCTGTTTCCAATAGACTAATGCCATAGAACAAAGATGGTTGTGGTGCTGTCGAGTCGCCAAAGCCGCGTCGGGCCAACGTCATCTAGGCACCATGAGTTCTCACTGTTCCCAACCACCCGACCAACCAATTAGTCGCCAGAAGGGAACTGTCGTAACACTGTCAACCACCTCCTCACAGCCCATTCTAAATAAAATTATGGGACCTCTTCAGAGATGATTAAAGATACTGTAACTCACATCACGTCATGGCTACATGGAGGTGCATATATCCATACGGCCCCTTGGTGCTGATGCCACTCTCTTTGAATTTTGGGTGGTGTCTGAATGACCGCAGCAAGCCTATGCACTTTTTTGAGATCGTTGTTCGAAAACAACATTTGAGTGGCTTGTGCTCGAATGACAGCCTTCTATTACATTTCCCTTCTTTGCCGTTTTGCAACTTGCAACTTCACTTCCAAATGCCACCAAAAGAAAAAGTCGAATCCACTGAACAGGTCCTGCAAGCCGTCATTCTCGCGGACAGCTTCGACGAGCGTTTCCAGCCCATCACTCTCGAGACCGCCAGAGTACGGATTTGATACATGGAATTTGAACCGTTGAGCCCTTGTTGACGCGAAACGGACCATGACCTCACTCACACAATCTTCCATGTCGCCCTTGTAGTGCCTTCTTCCTCTGTGCAATGTTCCCTTAATCTCGTACACGTTCGAGTTCTTGGCCGTTGCTGGCGTCCAAGAAATCTTTGTCTTCTGTTGTTCCCATTCCGACAAAGTCAAGGAATTCGTCAAGTACTTGATCAACTAGCTCGTTTTTTGTTGCTCCTGGGAATTTTTTTTTCCTTTTGTCTGCCTCTTTGTAATATTGACTCACAAACATCCCTTTATACCTGTTCAGGCAATATGGCAAGCAGTCTAACATGAAGATCCACACTATCGTCTCTCAGGAGTGCATGTCTGTCGGAGACGCGATGCGTGAGCTCGATGCCAAGCAGTTGATCGACACGGACTTTATTCTCGTCACTGGAGACGTGGTTTCGAACATGAAGCTGGACAAGGTTCTGGAGGAGCACCGTGCCAGGAGACAGGCCGACAAATCCGCCATTATGACCATGGTTCTCAAGAAGGCCAGCCCTCAGCACAGGAGTCGGTAGGTCTCAACCACAACGGATGTCATATTTGCACTGGGATGCAAGGACTATGAGTCACCATGACCCTATGTTACATTGCAAGGCTACGGAAGGGTGCATATTATCAGGTGGACCAAGGGAATGAACCTAACCTTGCAATTATTTTTTTGTTCAACTTGAAACTCGACAGCGCTGTTGGCGATGGATCATTATTTGTGCTGGACCAGACCTCCAAGGAATGTTTACACTACCAGCCCGTCAAGGCTTTCAAGACCACGAAACAGGACAGAAGAATGACCATGGACATGGAGATTTTCAAGAAGCACCCCGAGATTCAAATCAGGAACGACTTGATCGACTGCCAGGTCGACATTTGCTCCGTGGAGGTGCCCGCTCTCTTCACAGAGAACTTTGATTACCAGGACATTCGCGCCGATTTCGTCGACGGTATTTTGACCTCGGATCTGTTGGGCAAGACCATCCACTTCCACGAGGTCCACGACGTCTATGCCGCTAGAGTTCGCAGCACACAGATGTACGACGCGATCAGCAAGGATATTATCTCACGCTGGACTTTCCCCATGGTCCCCGACAGCAATCTCCAGGCTGGCGACTGCTACGAGTACAGACGTGGATTGGTCTACAAGGAGAAGAGCGTTGTCCTGTCCCGGACATGTGTTGTTGAAGATAAGGTCGTCATTGGCGCCAACACTCAGATCGCAGAGAGCTCGGTACTGTCAAATTGTGTCATTGGCAAGAATTGTGTCATTGGTAAGGCCAACTCACAATACGATCGAAATATGGAAGCGATAAATTGACAAGCAGCAATGGTGACTAATTTTTCAACTCGATCTCGTTGCACAAATAGGCGCTAACGTCAAGATTGATAACGCATACATTTGGGACAACGTCATTATCATGGACAACTGTGTGGTTCAGCACAGCATTATCGCCAACAACGCCGTCCTGGAGGAGGGTGTCACTATCCGCAAGGGCTGCTTAATTTCATTCAACGTCACTGTTGGCGCCAAGACAACAGTGCCCCCATTCACTCGTCTGACCACATTGCCCGAGGACGAAGACGACGACGAATTGGTGTCAGAGCCCGCTGTTGTTGGTGCCGGTGGCAAGGGTCGTGTCTTCAAGGAGGCTGAGGACTCAGATGACGAGGACGAGGAGGAGGATCCCAAGAACAAGGCTGTCAACCGCCTGGCCTACGATCTCAACGAGCTCGCACTCGAGGGCCAGGACGATTCTGCCTCAGAGTTTGAGAGTGAGGCCTCTGATGACGAGGAGGATGCTGTCAACCCTGCCGAGGAACTGGACCGTGAGGTCTCTGCCACGCTGGAGAGAGCATTCAAGGATGGACACAGTGTCGACATTGCTGCTTTGGAGTTGAACACACTGCGCATGGCCTCCTTCTCCAATTTCCACGAGATGCGCAAGAGAATCATTCCTGGTGTGTTGCGCAACATTGATGTGACGGCCAAGCCTGGATCAGGAAAGACGGCCAAGGAGATTCTGGCTCGCTGGGGACCTTTGATCGGACGCATGATCCATGACGAGGACGATCAGGTCGATGGTCTGTATACTCTCCAGAGGGCGTGTGCCTCGCCTGTTGTCGCTACCGCAGTCTTTACTCCTGCACTGAGATACTTTTACGACAACGATATCACAGAGGAGGATGCGATTCTGAAGTGGTTCTACTCGGAGAAGAGCCAACAGGGATCTGATATGGAAAAGCAGTTGCGCGAAAAGGTAACACGTATCTTGATGGACACGGACTCTGCTTTATGTATGTATATGTATTTTTCAGTGCAGTCTAACTGACCACTCTTTTTATTTGTTTGCAAATTCTAGACACAACCCATGATCGACTACCTGGAGCAGTCAGAGTCCGAGGAAGAGTCCGAAGAGGAGGACGAGGAAGACGAGGACTCAGAGTAGACAGAAGTAAGAGACTATAATATCTAGAATGCTTAATGCTAGGAGCAACGATATCCGAAAAGAAGTACAACAACAAACAAATCCAAGACAGATCGGACCCTTGATCAGGGGACGTACTTTTTTTCATCGCTGTTTGTGCACCGATCGTGTGTCTAGACCCTCTGTGGGCTGCGGTACTTAGTAATGTGCTACTCGGCAGATCCACGCTCTCTCTTCAATTTTCTAAGACTCACGCTCCTGTTCTGGCGGTGGCCTGTCTGTATGTATATTGAATTTTATGCGTATTGGTCTTTTGGGCCAACATGACACACCTCAAAGGCTATTTAACATAAAGGTGGCGATAACAAACATGCAAGTGTGGGTGGTAGTAGCACAGTCCGTATGTCCTCCCTGTTCTTATTCTCCTTCTATCTCTCTTACCTTGAGATAGATGTGGCTATGGCTTAGGGGAGAGAGGTCAGGGCTGTAGTGGCTTGTAGTGGCTTGTAAGGGGATGAACTTTGGGGACAACCTGCTCAAGCTGTTCATGGATCGGGGAGAATAAATCTTTACATGGACAGGAGAATATTCTTGAGAAACACTGCCATTTGTCAACGAATCCATTGTTGTGTCTCGATCGAAGAACATGGGCAGGTGACAAGGATGGCCATAAATAACGACGAATGGGGGTATACTATATCCACTATCTATTAAAGCGTCCATTTGTGATTGAACAAAAGACCCCTGACCGTGCTAGTGTTGTGCCCGTTCATGAAATTGCGCGAATATTGACGAGAACAAATGCATTGGCTTTAGACGTATGGATGAAAGGGTACCGACTTCAGCACAAGTAAACAAATTATCAGATTTCATGATTGAAAATACACCGAGCACGACGACAATGCGACAAAGTGCGGATAATTGGGAGTCGCATGGACCTCATATATTTCTTTCTTTCTTTCTCTTCTCGCTTTTTTATTCTTTCTTTCTCTTCTCGTGTTTTTATTCTTTCTTTCTCTTCTCGTGTTTTTATTCTTTCGTTCACTTCTCGTTTCTCGATTATTCTCTCCACATTCACCTCACTCACGACACTCACTTTCTTCACTTCCCTACGTGTACTTGACATCTGCATTACAGTACATATGCATACTCTTTCGGACACAAAGCAACAACACCATCAATTTTAAATCTTCAACTTGTTTTTTCCGATCTATTCACATGTCCAACATGGATTCTCCACGACGCCCTAAACTGAAGATCCTCTCGGCACTCATCTCGTTTTCAGGTAGAGCGACTTTTCTATTCAACTTGCACTTTGTATACCTCGTCGTGTCGTCTTCTCTCACTTCATGGACATCAACTAGCGATCTGGCGGATTGTTTCATTTTTGTCCGAAGGTGTAGACAAGCTCGCATGACTTTTTTTCCCTCAATTTCCGAGCGTGTTCTTTTTTTTCTTCTGGTTTGGTGCAACCACGACCAAACACATCAAACAAAAAGAAAGATCAGGGCCAAGGAGAGAGGACTGTTTCATCGTTTCGATAGACCATTGGCCCCGTCGACTCAGTCTTTGCCCCATCGCTTTTCCCATGTTGTCCCTTCACTCTCCTCACTCTCTCCTCACCCTCTCTTCATTCTCTCTTCACTCTCTCCCCACGCTCCTCACGCTCCTCACGTTCCTGTCTTGCAACAACTCGACTCCACGGTCGGCTCTCCTTGTTTCCTTGAGTCTACGAGTCTCAATGAATTGAGTTTTAGTCCATTTGTATTTCTTTTCACAAATTGCGGGGGCTGGGGAATTGTTCTCATTTGTCCCCTGAAAACAAAAACGAAACGGGAAAGGACTAGGACTAGGTCTTGAAAGGGCAACATGGTCAACGACCAGCTGGATAAAGTATAACGTTGTGCACTAACAATGCTTCGCCTGCGATTCTGTTCATGCAACATTAAACATCATCACATAGCATTTGCACTGGTAGCTGCTCAGTTACCTCCTGCGCACGTCCAACAGTCCACGGATTTGTGCTCGGCACAGGTCTGCATCTCGGCCACCATCTTCTCCAAAGACCCCACTACCATTGAGTTTAGCCTCAACTCCAAGATCGCCATTGGGTGGCTCGGCCTTGGTATGGGTGGCGACCCCAACTCAATGGCTCGCAATGATCTCGCGGTAAGTAAGAAAGGCGTTCTAGACCTCCAACTTCCCCCATTCACTCACCTCCACTCACTTGCCTTCCTTTGTGCTCAGCTCTCGCCTTTTTTTTTTTTTTGTTAAGAACCTTCGGGGATTTTTTTTTTATTTTTTTCACGGTTACACACAACAGTGCCTCCCCCTCCTCCTTCACTCTCCACCGATCACTTTTTTCGAGCATTTTAATTTCCTTTGGATGGACGCTCTCATGTCGAACCATTCTTCTTACCTGGATATATTTCATCACGCACACCATAACAGGTTTGCTGGCCATCAGGGTCGGGAACTGGAGCAGTCATCTCACAGCGGTCCGCCACCATGAACGGAAGACCATCGCCCGTCGCAGAGGCAGTCGTGCCCTTCAAAGTACAACCCGTGAAATCGGGTTTCCCAGCGAGCACTGGAGCCAAAGTGTTTATTTGCACATATGCCCGCCCACTCAACCTGACGACCTCGCCCATCACAACCACGGCTGCCTCGATACCAGTCATCTTTGCTATTGGGCTCGACACAGTGTCAGGACCCGATGACCCACAGACGGCAGTCTTCCAGCAGCATATTTATACGGGCAAGGGCACTTTGACGATTGTTCGCAAGGAGGGAAGTAGTCTGGACGGCGTGAAAAGTACACCTCCACCGACAACAACGGGTGGTAGTGGAGGAAGTGGAAGCGGCGCTGACACGAGCGCAGAAGATCTCCTCGCACGACAAAAGAGACTCAACGATATAACCAAAGCCCATGGTAAGTAACAACTTTGTCAGCATGAAAATGGACAAATGACAAGAACAAAGTTTCTGACACACCCCATGTTTATATATATTTTAATTTCCCCCCCCCCCCCAGGCATAATAATGGCAATCGTGTTCCTGTTGATTCTGCCCATAGGTGCCAGCATACCCCGGTTCTTTGGCGACAATCATAACATTTTCAGATGGCACCGCCCCCTCCAAGTCACCGGCTTTGTCATCGCCCTCATCTGCTTCATCCTCATCGTCGTCGCCACCTCTCAATCCATTATGCCCACGAAACACTTCACCTCCTCGAACCACGCCTTCTTGGGTCTCGTGATCATTTGCGCCATGGTCCTACAAGTCGGTGTCGGGATCTACATTTTCCACACCTTTAACCCAGCGACCCACGATCCCAACAACCCAACTATCCTGACCTGGGTGCACCGCGGGTGGGGGTACTGTGTCCTTGCGGCCGGGTTTGCACAGGTGCATCTGGGCATGTCCCTGTACGGTGCGTGGCCCACGGGCAAGGAGGCGATCTGGTATGTCTTTGGGGTCTGGGTGGGGCTGATCTGCTGTGTCTTTGTGTTTGGCTCCATTGCCAAGCGCTGGCGGTCACGTAGGATCAAGGATAACGGTCGGGAGTCTGGAAGGAGTCCCAAGCGCCAGGAGGACCAGTTCGAGTTGCAAGGGAACCAGCGGTCGATGGGGAACAGCCAGAGCCAGCAGACGAGCAATGGGAGTGTGAGCGACTTGCGCCAGTACCAACTGTGAGAACGCAAGGGTTTGTATATATTATAGCGAGGTATCGCACACATAAAAAAAAATTAGTTTCATAGCGAAAGAAATAAAATCAAATCATCTCCACGTGTGGCCCACAGCCTGCTCATTTTCATTACCCAAGGGAAAGATATACATATAGATGCTCAACTCGTACAATTGCATGGAGGTAATCTGGGTAAGTTTTTTTGTACTTTGGTACATCGGTTGCTGGCTGTTGTATCAATCAATGGTTGGTAGAGTGCTGATAGGTTATGATCCCGCTAGAGAGTGCGTGTGATGGCGAATGGGCACCTGCAAAACTGCAATGACGTTGTTGTACTTTTTAAGACCCTGACGGGGAATCAACAGATCTCGGAGCTTTACTCTCCTTGTCTTAGCTATCGCTTCCCAGTTGGCTATTCGGCACTACATTAGAATATACATATGGGACGGTGCCCTTATCACGTTGATACGCGGCAAGAGCAGGGCCAAAGGTACAAAGGGGAGAGATACACATGTTTCGTTTCTGTTCTTCCCTATCTCCTTCAGCGTGTGTGTGACTGCGAGCCTATCTCTCTTACTTTGTCTGAGTGAACCCTATTCGATAAGAGAGGAAAGAGAGGGAGTCACCGCGGAGGCTAACACTTCAGTGACCCTTTGTCATTTGTTTTGTTTGTTTTGCTTTGTTTTGTTTGATGGTGTTGTCATCAAACACGCGGAAATGGAAGAGTGAAAGAACAAGAAGGCCGATTATGGCAAAAACTGGGGTGACATTTTCTTGCCTCGCTCGTGCTCGTTAAAAAAAAAATGCGCAACATTCCGAGCCATCTTCTTTCTCGATTGTCCAAAAAGAAAGAAGAAAAATAGGATCGATCCTCTCGCTGCATGCAAGGTAGAGGTGACTCTCCACCTCCCTCAGCCCGAGGAATATCCCGAGAATGATGTTACTACCAAGAAGAAGAAAAAAAAAGGGAGGTTGATTATGACTGTACACTTTTGGGGCGGTTTAAACAGCCGTTTAATACGCAGTTTGGAGAACAAAAACGAAGAAAAAGAGAGATGGAGCTACGAAACACCTGAGTAAATCACTGCAGCGAGAAATTGGTCATGGAGATGAGATGGATAATGGATATATCTCGAGTTGGTGGATCAGACTACCCACGGTAGTTTGCAGGATTTTTTTTTTTACCACTGCGAGTGTAGGAGGAGGTGTGTTTTTGGCAGTTGGCAGGAGTCCGAGTGGCTGAAATGAAGCGCAAGGGCAACCGACTGCTCTGGACTATTGCCCTTTGAGAGACTTTCTGTCGCGTGTTGACGACAGCGTCCAAAAAATGTCCGAGGGAGAGAGAGAAGAAACCAATGGGTTCACTTTCATATGGCAATCGACCAAAGCAGAGTCGAGTCGCATCGAATGCATGTGGAAGAGACAGAACAAAGAAAAAGCTTAATTTGTTTTGGATCAGTGTGCATCCCTGCCATCTCCGTGGGCAGAAATAGTCGTGTGTGTCGGTGTCGGTGTCCCTCTCTATGATAGGGCTCGGTGTCACTTATCAGACATTTGGTCCGCTGCCGTTCATTGTATCACTGTATCATTGTATCATGAACCCTTGTCATCCCAAAGCTTACATTCACTCTGCCTACCCTGTTTAGATTCATACTGAATGCCAAACTGGACACTGCAACCAACACCCAGCAATGAAGCAATGAGGGAGTATTGATGTCAATGGGGTCAAGGAGGAGGAGGAGGCACGGATGAATTTTGAGCTGTCGCAAGGATGGCTGTTAACGAAGACTGGGTGGTAGTCAACCACGGAAATGCAGGGCACTTGAGCCAAAAAAAAAAAAAAAAAAAAAAAAAAAAAAAAAGGAGGGACAGCGATATATACATGTTCATGTTGTGCACTTTGCTTATCGTTTTCGGTATCGGTTCCTCTCCCAAATGGTCCCTTACTCAATCCCCTCTCCCTCTCTCTCTCTTTCTCTTATCCGCTGCACCCTCATCGTCTCTCCATCCGTCCTTCTCCTCTCATCATCTCCATATCCTATCGCATTCATCATTGATCGATCCCATGCAGCTATTGCTGCTGGACTTGGACCTTGGCCTTCTTCTCTTCTTCTTTCCCTTGGCCCCCTCCTTTTATATAAAAAGGGTCGTTATCTTTCCTTGTGTTTCCTTTGTTTTCTCCATTCTTCACTTCTCTCTTCTCTTCCGTTTGTCTTATAACACCTCTGGTTGCCACACCTATCTTTACACGTTATAGTTCATCCCATCCACACTAACACCCTCCCTTTGGCACCCATTCTCATTTACTCCTGATCGTTATCTTCGCAAACGACCATCGCCACGACTATACATACAATTCCATCGCCACCCTATCGCCGATCCATCCCTGAGTACAATTTTTCTCCACAATTGCTTGGCACAACACTGCACCGATAGACACAGCCTCTTCATTTCCAATACCACCAGCAAAGCAACAAAGCAGGATCACAAACTAATCCACACAACTAGCACAACAACACAGCCACAAGGCCCATCCACATCGAAACATGGATCCAGCTCCTGCAGCTCCAGAATACAAGCCAGGCGACATTGCCTGGGTATTAACCTCCACAGCACTCGTCTTCCTTATGTGCCCTGGCCTCGGCCTCTTCTACGCCGGCATGGCCCGCATGAAGCACTCCCTCTCCCTCATGATGCTCTCCGTCCTGGCTGTCGCCCTCGTCTCGATCCAGTGGTACTTTTGGGGATTCTCCCTCACTTTTAGTGCCACCGGCGGTCCTTTCATCGGCAACTTGGATCACTTTGTTGGCAAGGGCATTGGCTGGGAGCCCCACCCAAGCGCTCCCAATGTTCCCGGTAGCGCCTTCTTCCTATTTCAGCTCATGTTCGCTGCCATCACCCCTGCTCTGGCCTATGGTGCCTCGGCCGAGCGCATGCGCATCATGCCCTCGATCCTGTTCTTGTTCATCTGGAGCACCCTTGTCTACGACGTCATCACCTACTGGGTCTGGGGTCCCAACGGCTGGTTGACTGTGATGGGTGTCATGGACTATGCCGGTGGCACGCCTGTGCACATTAGTTCCGGATCCGCCGCAGTTGCCTACGCCATGGTTCTCGGCAAGCGTAAAGATTACAATCACCCCTCGACCGTGCCCCACAACGTTGCCTTTGTCTTTATCGGCACAGCTCTTCTCTGGTTCGGCTGGTTCGGCTTCAACGGTGGCTCAGCTCTTGCGGCCAATGCACGTGGCATTCAGACCATCATCAACTCACACTTGTCCGCCTGTATCGGAGGCCTTGTCTGGGTCATGCTCGACTACCGCCACAACAAGAAGCTCACTCTGATCGGATTCTGCACTGGTGCTGTTGCTGGCCTTGCTACCATTACTCCCGGCTCGGGCTTCGTCTCGTCCTCCTCCGCACTCGTCTTTGGTCTCGTTGGCGCCGGTGTCTGCAACCTTTGCGTCTCCTGGAAGTCTCGCTACCACTTTGACGATGCCCTCGATGTCTTTGCTGTCCACTACGTTGGTGGTTTGATGTATGTGTTCTGCTCTCGAAATTGTATCTGTATTGTTCTTTGTCCAAACCTATATACTCACCTTATTATTCTTCTTTTTTTGGCGCTTGTAGTGGTCTTCTCTTGACTGGTGTCTTTGCTCAGCAGTCCATCATTGGACTCTCGTACCCAGTCGGCGCCCAGAATGTCCCCATCGGTGGCATGCTCGACGGCAACTACCACCAGATTGTTGTTCAGATCTACGCCATTCTCTCGGTCACTGCCTGGAGTTTCGTGGTCACTTACGGCATCCTGTACCTTATGAACTGCATCCCTGGTCTTCAACTTCGCTTGCAGGACCACGAGGAGGAGCTCGGTACCGACATGGCCCAGATGGGTGAGACTGCCTACGGCTTCTTGCCGCTGATGCACAGCCATCGCGGTGGGCCCGATGAGGAAAGTATGGGTGGACTGAGACTCAAAGGTGAAGAGTCTGCCAACGCGGGCATCGAGAGCAGCCCCTCCAGCTCGAGCAGCAGCACTCCCACCGCGAACAATGTCTCGACTGCAACACTGAACCTAGATTTGCATGAGCCCCGCTCGGACGAGGACGAGGACCGCCCTCGCCGGTTACCAGAGATGACTGAGCAGGGTCGTAACGCGACCCGTCTGTCCAAGCCACGCCGCCATGGCTATACTGAAGACGACAGCGAGAGCGACCACAGTGAATCTGACCGTCGATAATTTGTTTATTTTTCTTAGTTTTCTATTCTTCTACCTGTATTTTATCTCTCTTCCCCACTCCCAATCATCCCGCCTTAGAATGAGGCAAATCGCAATGTTCGGTTTGCCCCCCCAAAACATCTCATCTTACGAAAAATATAACCAACCGTGTACATACCAAATTATAAAAATTGTGAATGCTCTTCGGAAGTGAGTATTATGCACTGCAGTGTTGAGCTCCCAAGATATCCTCTTCAAGGATCCACTCGACACCTAGTTCGAGCAATCCGTTTACTCGTTCATAAACGGATCCACTGACCCTTCAGTGCAAGTTGATCGTAGCACTTGTGGTATAGAAAAATGGAGGAAAAGTGACCAACGACTTAAGTGGTAGATATGAGGCAATGATACAACGACAAGATGACATGTTACACAACGTCCATGTTATCCCTTTGTGTCATAGAGCTCTCCGTTTCTCATCAATATATGTGTTAAAGATCCAAGAAGACATCGCCATGATGGACTTGTTTTCCATCGTAATCAGTTACCCGAATCTACAGGACCTCGACGTGAGTGTTTTCCATCATGTACAAGGACTTGGAGGTGTCACCCTACTGGATCCGCATGAGCCTTCAAAAGCTGGACAGCAAGCTCATTCATAATGGCTGGGCCAGCTATCAACAGCGTGACAATGATCCCACATTCGAGCAAGAGACAGAGTCTGCGCAGCAGCTTGCACCTTCCCTCCTGCAGCGATTGGGTTCGTTGTCCTATTTGAAAGACTTGTCGATCGGCCTCAACCTCAAAAACACGCTGAGAGAGATTTCCTTTTTTCCAGCTCTCGAAACTACAATGCCTCAGGACGTTCAAGGGTACCGGCTTGCAGAACAGGGTCGGTCAAGAGGAGATCGAGTGGATGAGAACACATTGGCCATGGCTGTACTCGCTGGCGCTGGAGGCACCTATCCTGGCCGAAGCGAAAAACAAGAGAACAACAGTGGCTTGGCGGGACTGTTTTGACGGATGTGTACCCGAGTATGAGCAGTGATACGTGTGCCTCAAGGTGCTGGTTCCCGAGAGCTGCTACGGCTGTGCGACATGTGGGTATCTCTACTGTGAGCATGATGATCCTCGACAGCGAAACAATGACTATGATCACAATGGTGGGCCTCTCGCGCCTGAGGAGATGGAGGAGGTGGAGCACATGGGAGAAGAATACGAGCGCGAGGAAGGATCTGGGCTCTGGATGACGAGTACCATCTCTCCAGACACTACAATGTACACAAGGCTGGATGGTGGCCAAATCACTCGAGGCGTCAGATGTAGTGTTGGCATCGATACGCACGATATTAGAAAATACATAAAGGCATTTTTTTTTTGTCTATGTCTGAGCACACAATTGGGACATCTTGGGAGTATATTTTTCAGGGCCTTATTGTCGTAAATCGAGCTATCAAGTATATGTTGGCAGAGTACTGTACCGTGTACTTGGAGACATGGGAGGTCGAATGGGGGACAGAAGGATCTGACGTCTTTATTGATTTTCGAAAAGCAAAAAAGATGGCTGTCTAGGCAGTTTTAATGTTCTTACCCAGATGAAAAGTCGACCTCTTTGTTGCTCCTCCTCTACAGTGTCGGCAAGTGTATCTCTCTATAGCTGTTTGAAGAGGAAACCTCATTTCAGCATTTCACGTGCGAAACTGGGGATGCCTCATATCAAACTCTTTTTGCGCGCGGATGCCAAGGCTTGCCAGTGTAGAGCGAACTTGAGGATCAGACCTGTCTAACGAAGTTACCACAAACTAGAGCGTCAAGGAGCTGCAACTCTGAAGGAATGAGAGAAGAGTCTTGGCATAATCGTCGTCGAAACCCGATGTAGGCGATGTAATCAGCGACTCGTGTTGGAGGTATCAGCCTGCGGGGGCCTCGTTGATGAAAGGCTTTGCCTTTTCGTCATCGACAAAGAGTGGCATGTCCATTGCAATTTGCTTGATCCTTTGCAGATAGTTCTCCGAGAACAGCTTGGTCGCGTTGTGATCAGGGCGATCTTGAATGTGAACGGCAAATAAGTCCAACACCTCAAGGTAGGGCTGGGTAATGTCGGTGAAGATGGCTATCCGCTGTGCTCGACGCTTGATAAAACCGCCGACTGTCAAGACTCTCAGATTGGTAATACACTCGATGAGAAGGCGGATAAGTCGCTGCTGCTGTTTTGAGAATCGATGGTACCTTGGCTGATTCTCTGGGCAAGAAGCATGTCGGTGAGTTTAGAGGGGTGCGAGCCAGAGCGCGGATTTGGATGCCAGCGTTCAGTTTGTAGACCAAAGCGTGTTTGTGCATCCGCAAGTGGCGCTAAAGAAAGCGATAAATCCAGAGGTAGACACGTTGAGATGGTTGCAGATGTTGCTTGGTTGCTTGGTTGCTTGCAGTGACTGACGTCGAGCTTGAGCCTATTGTTAGTGTTGTTAATGAGCTACTGCTGTTTCTGTTTACGAAGATGCTATACTTTCCCTCGGCTCTTCCTTTTCTCCAATGGGTATTCGACGTCTGAACAAAACAAACAAACAAACAAACAATTGTGTGACCATGCAAAAGGCAAAGTGACCCATTTTCGAGAGGAGGGAAGGAGGGAGGAGGGAGAGCACACAAAGGAAGGCGGCAAAAAGTTTGATTTGTACTTGTATATTTTTGAAGTGCCTTCTGGCATTGGTCCCCTGTGCTTGAGCATGACTCTGCCCGGTAACCGTTGGTGTCGATTAGGTTATTTTATGCCGTCCGGCCACCATCTCTTGGCCATTGCCTGTTCGCCTGTTGCATAAGAAGCCCATGAGATTCGAAATGACACGAGACGGCACTATGCGTTATCGCGTGCTTGCGAATTAGTTTCTGACCGTTGAAGACGATAAGCCAATTGATCCTCTCCTTCCCTGTCTCTCCTCTCCCTCTGTCTCTCTCTCTTTCTCTCTCGACGCATCTTCCCATCTTTGGTTAGCAACAACCATTGCCACGTTCAATGCGTCAACTAGCACAACTTGCGACACCAATGCGGATGAACTTGTTGTTGTGGATGAAGACCAATTGGCTGCGCTTCCACTTCCCCTGACCTACCCCGACTTCATATTAATTAATAATGGGAATATCCTCTGCCAGTTTTATTTTCCGATTAGACGCCTTCATCTCAGCGGGGGCTCACTTACCCGTTCACTTCACCGCTCTGTGCTGAGGTCCCACTTTTTTTCTTTTACAGCTCATCCTATCCCAGCAACAAGCGAGGGAGTCTCACCCCATATTTGAACCTTGTTAGTGGTGCTCAACCCCACAATTTTGTCCGCAGAGAGGAGGAAGAGGAATAGAGGAAAGAGGAACAGGCCACCCTTTCCTGGTGTGGTCGCACACGCCTATTTTGCGCACTTGCACACATTTACATTTGAGTATGAATCATGTATGTACGCTGAGTATGCTTACTCAAAAGACACCATCCATCCTCTCATGCACAGCTGTCTCGCTCTTGCTTGGTTGAGTGCGCTACATCTCCTCCAGAGGGCGCACACACAAGACATTCGCACAAACATGTAGATACAAACATGTCCGATCCCAATGTTTGCTTATGCAAGAAAGTGGCGTTTTGATTCGTCCGCTGACTGGTCTCCGTTCACTGTCAACATCCAAAAAGTGCGCTGAAAGAGAGTACGAGATCGAGATCGAAGGAGAGAGAAGGAGGGAGAAGAGACTGCAACGAGTGTGAAGCGTTCCCTGGTTGGTTGTTTTTTTAGCGTCGAATTTCCTTCTCCCCTCGCTTTCATCTTTCGACAATTCCCAATTGACGATTTGGCACAGTTGGCCTCTGATTTGTGCGAAATTGTCTCAAGTTGAGGAAAACGTTTTGCCTCTTTTTGCATCCTTCTCAATGATTCATTAGCAAACACTCCACCTCCTCGCTCTCTACTCCATTAATTCAATCTGTGATCACTTTACTGCATCCCCAACCTTGCACATTTTGCACCCCTCTGCACCACCCCCTTCAGCCACACACCATTGCACATTTCACATTTACTCAGCGACAACACCATATCGACCACACTAGCAGACGGCGCATACAGTAGCAAGCAAGCAAGTAGGTAAGGTGGACACAGCAAGGCAACAAACAGATCACATCCGAGCTCAACAATAATATCCACCAAGGCAGCCACCTGCTTTTGGCTTTGGCTTTTGGCTTTGGCTTTTGGCTTTCTCTCACTTTCGAGAGTCGAGACAGGAAGACTCTCATTCCTCTTCGTTTTCGTTTATCACATCCACCCAATCCAAACCAACCCAGTCGAATCTCTCTCTCTCTCTCTCTCTCTCACACACACACACACACACACCTTCTCATACTTGTATGCCACTGCCTCATTTTCATCCATCCACATCCACACCCACTACCCACTCATGACTCTTTTCTAGAGTGTAATCCAACCCCACACAAACGAGAGCGAACGGACCTTTGCTTATTCGTATGGTTACACACGCCTACACTCATCTTTTTTTGTTCATGCCTTCAGCCTTTTCATTTCATTTCTTCCCTCTCCTTGCTCTCTCCTCACCCTTTTCTAACATAGAAAAACCGCATCCTTTGTATCCATCATCCACTGTACATAGTCAATGGCTCATCCGAGCCAGAGTCCACAGATCGGGAGTATCGGGAGTGCCTATCTCCTCCGCCAACACCAGCAGTCGACACAGTCATCTCCTTCAGAGCTCCACCTCTCCTCCATGACACCCACCCCGCACAACCACCACTGGAGCCCCGAATCAAGTCCTCGCGCCCCGCTGCCGCCTCCACCAACCTCCAATCCACTCACCCCATCATCCTCACTCAGCTCAAAACCCGATACCCTATACTCCTCCTCCTCGTCATCATCCATACGGCCCAAAGGCGACCACCTCTTCATTACAGATCACGAATCAGGACCCTTTTCCCAGAGTAACGCTGGCAGCAATGCCAGCTTGAACACTTTGAACAGCCCTGTGGCTTCTTCCAGCGTCAGATCGTTACCCTTCTTGAAGCACCACCATCACCACCATCAACACAGCAGCAGCACGGGGGGTAGTGGAGGAAACGGGAACGGAAGTGGAGGGAGCAGTGGCAGTAGGCATGGCAAGCACAGCAGTAAGGACGAACATGGACATCGTCGTCACGATGCACCGGAGCCCATTCGCCCCTCGATCCAGCAGACAGTCAACTCGATCCCTTCGATGATGGATCAGGGAGGCAAAGGCAACCGACTCGAGCCCATGATGACGATGCAAGACTGGCTCCAGAAGCGATCCACCTCGTTGCAGCTGGTCTGGAAACGGCGCTGGTGTATCCTTCGTGACGACCGCCTGATCTTTTACCGATCCACCGTAAGTCCTTCACACGTTTTATTTTCACACGACTGCGCGATGTTTTCCTGTCCATCTTCCCTCCCTCGTCCTCTGCGAACGCGATAAAAAAGGTTAAAAAAACGCTTTGTGGAAGCGATCAAAGGAACACGGAGAACCCAAGAAAGAAGAGAAGGAAGGCAAAGAAGAAAAGCACACACTCTGGCTCTTTTTCTCCCAACACGATCAAGACAAAAGACCGAGAATGTCTTAGTCCTTTACCCCAATGTTTCGCTTTGACCATTGCACAGACATACCTTCCTTTGAGTATGGTCGTGGGAATACGTTGCCAGATAGACACATCTACCCTCACACTCTTGCCTGTCAATTGCCTCGAGTGCCAATTCGTGCAACTGAAGCTGCAAGGACGTCAACGCCTGTCATCTCCCTTGCGCGTCCTTTGGGTCGATCCACTTGACAGATCGTACTTTAGTTTGATACTCACACCGTCGTGGTTCTTTTGGATGATTGATTGAGAGATTGGAGAAGAAGACCACCGCTTATCGGCAATAGAGTTCGATGGACTCCCCAAGTATCTTTCTGTGTACTTGCTGCACAGTAGACTGGCAGACTGCCATCCTGCTCCCCACTCTGCACTCTTTCTTCCCTCCACTTCCTTCTTCGGCAACTCTTTTTTCCAACATTTATAGGCAGATGACTTTTCGGCCGTTTTGTATCACTGTCAATCACCGCCAATAACTAAACATCTCGTCCTTTTGGCTTTTTGGTTTTTTTTTGCTTTTGTGCTCTCAACTCATAGACGGACACTAAACCTATCGGCGCTCTCCATCTCGCAGAGTACCACATCCTGGCCTCTGGACCTGATATTTCACGCAAATCAAAGCTCGCCTTCCGCCTGTCCTCTGAGGAGCCAATCCCACATCAGCACCAGCACCACGTCTTCTACACAGAATCACCACAGGCCCTCCAGGTGTGGCTTCAAGCACTGCAGGCACACATCTCCCATGCCAGAGCTGTGTGGCTGTCCATGGCTACATCATCCTCAACGGGGCACACTACGGAACAGAAGCCACAGTTTTATGGAGCAGATGGCACAGAAGGTCAATCCATCATCGACAAGGTCCTTGACCGTCTTCATATCGACGAAGCACCAACAGATTCGCCTGATCCGAGACGGCTACCGGGGAGTTCTCCAGCGACGTCGTCTTATATCCCCTATATCCCGCCTAATTTCCCACAGTCGCACGAAAACAACAACGACACCTGGTCCTCAACTTCGTCCATGCCCAACACTAGCACCAACACGAGTTCCAATCTAGAGTATATTTTCGCTTTGCAACAGCAACAGGCAAAAGCCAGTATGGACTCGATCCGGGAACATGATGCGTCATCAGACTACTCTACTCTTCTCACCAACGGAACGCCACTTGGATCCTATGCGGAACAAACCTTGGTGTCGTCCAATTTGTCAGACACGAGCAACGATCCCAACCGCTCCTCTCTGCAGTCCATGGAGTACCAAGGAAGACCTAGCATGCAGCAATCCAGAGGCCCCCACTTGATCCCAGGAAACTATTCCCATCATTCCCAGAGTCCCAATATGGGCCCTGTGCGCTCCAGTGGCCAATCGACCATGTCAATAGACAATGGTAGGTGTATTGACATGACAGGGACGAACAGGGTGAGCTGAAACATTGTAGCAAGTGGTACCATTGATCACTAATTCTACTCTTGACTTTGTTATGATTAGGCGTTGTTTCTCCATCAACGAGTGCGGCCGGTTCGCCATATTCCTCACCAACACTAACCTCACAACATCATACGCTCAACAGTAATACGATCCCACCTTTGCCTGGAACGCTCTTCTACCGGGTCAATGACGGCCCGTCCTCTAGAAGCCCGCCAAGTATCGGTTCATCCACATCCATATCGACTATTGCTTCTTCTGGCGATGTGTCGACCATCAACGACCTTGGCTCAGAAAACAGTCTCGGTATGTCCGACAGTGGTCAAGGAAAGGCAAGCAGTGTCACTAGCCAGGATACAAGAGGGAACACGCTGCTCGGAATGGTCACTGGCAAGCACAAAAAGGACAAGGACAGGAGTCGCCATGGCAGCAGCGCCAGCTCCAACCACAGTGGCAGCGGCAGTGGAAGTAGCTCCGGCATCAAACTGTTCTCTGGGTCTGGTGTGTGCATGTACAGTGGCTGCACACAGCTCGCAAAAACTTGTAGCATGCACAACAAAAAGCACCGAGCTGGTGCATCCAAGAGTGAGAAGCAACCAGAGAAGGAGAGTAAAAAGTCATCCAAGAAGTTGTGGCCCATGCATTCGGACAAATCTTCTCAAGTAAATCTCACTGTTGGGACGACCAATCTCTTCAAAGGCCATGGTCTGCCGTCGCCTAGTTTTTCTGGTTCGCTCAAATCAGGACGTGGGCTTTCCTCAAAGTCGATGGTGTCCTTACCTAGAGACTCTGAGAACTCATCCGAGAGCAGCAGCACTGTGCCGTTACCCGCCTCCCATCTCCTTAGCGTGGTTACTTCTCCTGCCAGGAAGCGGTCTCCCTCGGTCTCAGTCATTGACGATGCGCTCTTTGTTGCACAGCAGCACCAAATTCTTCAGCATCATCACAACTCAGATCCTATTCTCCCACCGGTTGGAGATCGGATGCGGTCTCAGACACCGCCTCCTAGCATACCCTCGCAGACATTACCTGCGCCTCCACCACCACCTAGGTCTGCCTCGACAGTCCCCTCCGGTCAACACAACAAGCAGACATTCAACTTGAATAGCAAAATGGGTCTCCAGGTTGCCTCGGATTTTGGCTCTGGCCCTGCCTTGGATAGTCTGGCAGGCACGACCCTGAACGGAAACTTTTTCGTTGCCAACCACCACCGGACGATGCAAAAGCTTCAAGCTCTGCAACCATGGAAGAATCTGCCTACTGGGCCACTGCCCCCACCTCCTGGAAAATCCTGGTCGCCTCAGCCTTCGCAGCCATTCATTGACGCTCAGCAACAGCAGCAGCAGCAGCAGCAACAACAACAACAACAACAACAACAACAACAACAACAACAACAACAACAACAACAGCAACTACAACAACAACCACAACAACCACAGCAACAACAACCACAACAACAACAGCAGCAGCAGCAGCAGCAGCAACAGATTAATCACTTCAATGGAGGTGTATCACGCCATATCATTGCTCCAGATGAGCTGGCTCTAGTAATTGAACAGGAAGCCGAAAGCATGCGTAAACAGCAGGAGCGCGAGCGTGAGGTAATGAAGACGTCTGCTGGCCGTCCGACATCTATGATCCACTCCAGGAAGAACTCTTATCACTCTGTGCCGATCAACCTCCCACTCTCCACCGTGTCCGAATCTTCAACCATCCAGGAAGACTCGGGTTCTGAACCAGGAACCCAGGCCGCCTCTCCACGCGAGATTGCACTTGGTCAGGATGGCGAACGGATCATTAGCAACCAAGAACAGCTGGTCACCCCTTTGGATGGCGAATCAAGCCCAAAGGTTGTCGAGGCTCAGAGAAGCCCACTGTCGGGGGTCATTTTAGTGCCACTTCCGCACGATCTCCAGCCTCCTAAACTCCCTCCATCGATGCTGGCAGAGGCATTATCTAACTCGAGATCAGCGTCAGGCAGCAGAACAACACCAGGATCTCGCTCCAACTCAGTTTCAGCACAACCCCCAGGGCCCACGCTGTCCACTCCACTATCCTCAAAAGCTAGCCCATTTTACGTGTCTTTGCCATTACCACCCTACTCGCAACAGACGACTCATCCACTGTGGTCTCCTCCATCTGCTTTCCCTGCCGAAAAGTCAGAGTTCCCGATGCGATCCTTGCCTCCTCCGAAGCGACACGCGGATCACGGGTTTAGCTCCAGAAACTTTGTGTTCCCAGGGCCTGACAAAGGTGTGACCCGTAAGGAGATGCCCAGGAGAAGCTCGGCTGCAGCTGCAGTCACACTTGGCTCGGGAGGCGATGTAAAGTCGAGTAGTTTGGCTGGACGACCAAGCTACTTTGCGAGACGCCAATCATCTTCTCCAGTATTGATCAGAGTCAATGGCCATGGTGGACAGGATATCTCGCCACTTTTGAATAGCGAAGGATCAAAGATCTTTTCAGGATCCACGCCAGAGGTGCGCCGTCCAGGAATTTCACCCCTGTCGTCATCAGCAAGCTCGTCACTCTCAGGATCAGTTTCGAACACATCCATCTGCTCATTCGTCACTTCAAAGTATGTTGGAGATGACCCCAAGTACTTGGGATCACCACTTTCGTCTCACGAGGAAGTTCAGCTGGTTGTTGAAGGCTCGCCATTGCTGGCTCTAGACCAGGCAAGGACACCCACAGGACCTGCGTCACCCATGGCTCAGCGAGCTTCTCCATCATCTCACGTTGGCATGGAGACTCGTAGTCCATCGCCTTTGGCTGCTGCTTCGCCCATGCAAGCCACGCCTTCAGGGTCGCCCACAACGACCTCAGCACCTCTGGGAGCACCTGAGGGAACTACGGAGTCGTCATCTAAAGAGTATCGATTCCCAGCATCGGCGCCATTGACTATTGCTCCTTCTACAGACTCACCTGATGGAAACCAGGAGATCCCATCCGTTGTGGTTAACTCTGGAACCCTTCTCAAGCAGGATACTCAGAGAATTGTGATCCCTCAAAAGGTTTTCCAGTTTCCCGCACCTTCGTCGCATTCTGAGGATGCTGACCCATCCTCTGATCAGCATGAAGATGAAAGGCGATTCTCGGTTTGTTCTTCAGGAACTATGTCAGGATCATCATTACGTGGAGATCGATCAGAAGCAAGCTCGCGATCTGGGTCACCCGTGGCATCGCCTTCGTTCCACGCTTCGGCCATGGAGTTGTACCCTGGTCTTCGGAAGTTGTCACTTTTCACAGCCGCTATAGGTGGCCACCCACCACCACCACTACTGAGCGGACGCAAAGGAAGCGCAGGCTCGTCTTCCTCGCGGGACTACCACCATTCTCACCACCATCGTTTGTCGACCATGCACGATGGCGACGAGAATGACTGCTACAGCGGCACAGGCACCGAAGGTGAAGGAGAAGAGAGCGATGAGGACTGGGCAGGCAACATGAAGAGCCGTGGTCCTCTCTACGATCTCCAAGAGTTCCGCCGCCCGTCAGTGTTTCTGCAACAACAGCGACCTGCTCCACAAAGCCCAGCAGCTATCGCCATGGCCAATATCCAGAGTCGCCTTCAGGGACCTCCACCGGGCCCGCTTCCAGCTCCTCCACCGAGCCAAACGCTGCTTCCACTGCCTCCTTCTACAGCCTCGTCGCCAACTCAAACACCAACACCCTCTGGTCCCCCTCCTTCATTGGACTCGGTGGTAGCTCAAGTGATACCGCCTTTGCCCCCTTCGCCGTCGGTGACACCTACTCCCACATCTGTACGACGACCTGTGACTCCATCGTCAATGCCGTCATCCCAATTTCCCCCTGCGATCCCCCCTCGCTCGCCTCATCGAAGTGTTCCCACGTCCCCAGTGTCGCTGCGATCGGCGCGGTCCTTCCAGAACTTGCCGCCTGTGCCCGTGCTGCCTGTGCTGCCCGAGACTGTTGCCACAGAAGCTCCTGAACCACCAAGGGGTTTGTAAAATAGCTACTTTCAAAAAATAAAAGCATTTATTTTATATCCAACTATAAGAACGTCGCTGTGTCCTTGATGAACTTGAGGATTTTGTCCGCATGCAAAACACCTTAGTTTCGTAGCACTTTGACGACATGAACGTCAAGTTGGGGTTTTGTCCGCATGCAAGGAAATATATCTTCGTCGTGTGAAAGAAATATGATACACTTTTTTTTTTTTTATTTTTTAAAATAATTCGACTCTATGTGTTTTCATTTTGAGTACGATTGAGCAATGCATCACCCACTCTTCACACTCTTACACCTCACACAACCACTCCCACCTTCCCCGTTCGAAAAAAAATAATCAGAAATGAGAAAAAAGAAACTTTTTGACATATGTAAAGGGCTCAGCCAGTGTGAATACAATACAACAGCATGGCGTTGTCTCATCAATAAATTGATTAGATTGTCATCATCGCCCTTCACATTGTCAAAAAGTCGAGAGAAAAAAAAAAAAAAAAAAAACAATACCACTCTTGTCCTGAAGCCCACGTCCATGTATCCAATGCTTCGTTTCTCCTCTTCGATCCGATCCGTCCGTCCCATTGCTTGGTATCCCGGTGGAGAGGTCTGTTTGATTCTGAATCGATTTATTGAGCTTTGCTTGAAAATCCGTGCTTGAAGGCGACCGAAAACCCATAGACAAGGGACCCTGTCGAGACCAGAAACTGAGTATATCGCACGAGCGCAATAATTTAGGCAACGAGAGCGGAGGCAGTGGCAGACTCGCTATTAGATTAGAACAACAAGGTAGCAGACAAAGATTTTTCGCGGGTTATCGAGTTAAGGAAGACGAATACCGAGCAGGGCTCAATGTGCAGCGCCAGGGTACGATGGACATGACCAAGAGTCAAAAAGAGAGCAGTGATCTGTTCTCTTCTGTTCTCAAAGCGAATCCATCGATACCCCTTTGTAAGTTGCTAACTGCCATCTCACCCCTTTGAAACTCTGACGTACTGTCGAATATAGGTTTTGTAAAGATTGGAAAAAAAGCAAACGCAAAACATCGCATCGAAATCATCATCATGGTCATCATCGACAAAAAAAAGGATACTACTTCCAGGTAGGAGGGAGCTGGCCAGCGGTCTTGTAGTAACGGGCAAGACGGTGGATACGGGACTCGATGAGAATGAGACGGAACTTGCCGTCGCAGTCCTTGCGGTTCTTCTCCAAGTGCTTGCGGACGGCAACAGCCTTCTTGATCAAGTGGTAAAGATCCTCGGGGATCTCGGGTCCGAGACCGTTGGACTTGAGGATACGGAGAATCTTGTTACCGGTGACGTTCTTGACCTGGGCAATACCCTGGGAGTCACGGAGGATGACACCGATCTGGGAGGGGGTCATACCCTTCTTGGCGAGCTTGAAGATGCTGTCGCAGACATCCTCGGGGGAGGTCTTCAACCAGGAAGGAGGAGAGCGCTTGTAGGGGAGAGCGGAGCTCGAGATACCTTTACCACTGCTGTGCATGCGACCCATTTTGAATATAAGTTCTGAAAAAGGGAAAAATTGTTTGAGGTGAGTATTGCGAATTACGATGCTTTTTTGGTGATCCAGATCTCAATAGGAAGCTTGATCTCTCCATGTAAAGAGATGAACACTGCCAATAGGAGATTACTCCAACTCGATCAAAAAAAGGATCGAGCTTGTTGTAATTCGCTAATGACAATGTTCATCCGATCCACTGTTCTTGCAGACATCTGAATGCTGAATTCCAATTGCTTGACGAACAAAAACATCTCAAATGCCCTGTCAGTCTCCATTGGTGTCCAGCTGTTGTTGTTGGCTGCAGTGTTGGAATGATCTCCCTGATCCCATGGTAGTTTGCCAATGTGATGTGCAAGGTAAGCTGGTAATACCTTTGTGGAATGTGCGAAAGAGGAGGAAACAAAAAAAAATCGTCCACGCACAAAATAAATACAAATGTCGGAGATTGGAGAGAGAAAGCCGCCTAAAAATTTTTTATTTTTATTGTGGCGTACTGGAAGGATACCAACGGAGCATTTGCTACGCTCTGCCACGTGCCATCTGCTGGAGTATTAATTACGCGATCGGGGAATATTTCTTCATATCCAAGCTGGAGACTCGATATTCATTCCTCTTCGCGAGACCGTTATCCGGATTGGATACTCGCGATCCTCCGAGAAAAATAGTAGCATGCAATTCACAATGGTCGCACAATTCCCTTTTTTTGTTTGCAGCGGTCTGTTCATAAATTTGACGCTTTGACGCTCGTGCAGATCGATCACATTGTGGATTTGTGATTCCCAAGGGTGAGTGAGAGTGTCAACGGTCCAATCCTTTTGTTGCCATCTGTGTTGAGTCTGTCTCTCGCTTGCACCCAACATTCATTCGTCCTCCGTGTCTGCCTTGCATGCATGAGCAAAACAACAAGCAAAGATAGATATGGGTCACTCTGTCTCTGTCTGTCTGCTCACGGATTACAGTGCTGTAGTGGACAAGTGGAAGAAGGCTCTCAGTGGGAACAGGTATGAAATATGTGAAGCGCTTCCTTCCATCCTTCCTTGTCTTTGCTTCTTTTTGTCTTAGACTCTGCAGCAAAGGTGTACATCTCTTTTGATTCGTTGCATTCATTCCTCTTTTTCTTCTTCCATTGCCCACTCTCATTGTCCCTCCATCCCCATTCACTTGCCGCCCTCTCCACTCTACCTCGCCCCAATACCACACACACAAATATGCCCTCCTCAACTCTGACTGTCACAATTGTTGGTGGCGGTATCGGAGGCCTGGCCCTGGCCAACATGCTCGAGCAGGCCAACATCGACTACCTCGTCCTTGAGAAGGCCTCCAGCGTCAAACCACTTGGCTCTTCCCTAGGACTCGACGCTAGTACGCTTCCTTGTATGGCTCAGTTAGGATTGCTCGACGACTTCAACAAGACTTCCAAGCCTGTCCGACAGTTCAACTTTTACAACGAGGCTATCGAATCCACGGGCGTAGTTGACTTTTCGTGCATGACTGAGATGTAAAGCAAAGGACAAAAAATACGAAACTCTGCATCCATCGCTCGTTACACCCAACAGTGTTAGATGCAATTGCTTACCCAAAAAGAACTTTTGTTTTGCTATCGAACACATAGCGGCGGCTACCCGGCCATGATCCTGGACCGCCCTGCTTTCTATGATGTGCTGCTCAAGAAACTTCCCAAGCACAAAATCCTCTATGGCAAACGAGTCCAGTCCATTGAGCAGGATACCAACAGCGCCAGAGTCAAATGTGCCGACGGCAGGTGAGTGAGCTTGTCGGGCGTATTTACCAAAGCTCTTTCCTCCCTCCCTCTCTCATACATAAACAGGTACATTCACGAGGAGGCCCACTCACATTACAACTTGTTTACCGATCAATAATAGCGCATACACATCCTCAATCGTCGTTGGCGCCGATGGAGCTCACAGTATTGTGCGCGAGTCCATGTACAAGGAACTCGAAGCCAAGGGCAAGCTGTCCGCCAGCGATGCTGAACCTTTGAGCTTTGACCAGCACTGCTTGGTGGGTGTGACCAAACCCTTGGACTCCTCCGTCCATGAGATACTGAAGCGGGAGCTGTGCGATTTCGAGATTGTCATTCCCAAGACAGATCCATTTTATGTGAGTATACTTTTGGTGAAGCATGCACAAACCGTTGGCACAGTAGAAACTAACCCAACCCTCCGGTATGCTAGTCCATCTACATGGATCTCCCAGGCGATCGTGTCAGCTGGGCTGTGATCCACAACGTCCCTCGTTCGACAGCCAAGACAAGCGAAGCTAGACTGACAGAGTGGGGACCCGATGCTTCGATGGAGATGGCCGACTTTGTGCGCCACCAGCCCAGCCCCTTCAAGGGCCTCTTGCTGGGCGATATTATTGACCAGACGCCCAAGGAACTGATCTCGAAAGTCATGCTGGAGGAAAAATGCTTTGACACTTGGTACAACGGTCGTGTTGTCCTTCTTGGTGATGGTAATTATCTCTTGTCTCTTCGTTGGGATCGAAAGAAAACTGTACGACATGTGAATTAGTCGTTGACATTTCTTTGTTGCTCCTATGAATCATCTAGCCTGCCACAAGGTCGTGCCCAGTGCCGGATTGGGCGCCAATCTGGCGATCCTGGACGGCGTGCATCTGTGCAACCTGCTGATCGACGCACCCCAAGACTCGCAAGAGATCATTGAGCAGATCTTTGCCAACTATTACGAGAAGCGCTACAAGATCGCTCAAGCCGCCCTGGTCAACGCGCGCCAGTTTGGAAAGGTCATGTCGGACCGTGGGTTTATTGCCGAGATGGTCCGCAAAGTGTTTTTGAACTACATTCCAGACTGGCTGACGCGGTGGTCGAACGCACAGCGGTTGCAGTTTCGCCCTCAGTTGCACTTCTTGCCTCTGGTGCCCGATCACGGCTCGTTCAAGGCCCGCCCACAGGAGCCGCGCCTGTTTGTGAAGCAGGCGGTCAGTACCTAGAGAAAGAAGTTAAGAACTTTGTCTTAGTGGCGATATACCTAATAAATAAACAGAGAGCAAGTCCAGTTTGGCGTTCGTTTACAAAGTTATGTGAATAACTGACCCCTTTTCATACCTCTGTCCATCTGCCAAATGCAAGCCCAACCCCATCCCACACTATATCCTCTTTTTTCTACGACACGAAAGAAAGGGAAGAGGAAGGGAGAACAAGGAGCAAGCCCAACAATGGTTGGTCGTAAAGATAAGGAGTGGGATATGTAGTAGAGCACAATGGTCGCACGTGCGAATGGGCCAGTTGCAAATACCTCTCGAGGTTGTGGGAGGTGGGGTTAAGGACTCTGTGCGAGGGCCACACACCAATCGAACAGGAAAGCTTTCTCACTCCTCTTTTGGCAGAGCATATTGTGAGGACAGCAACATTTTTCTGTACCTTTGCGAGAGCAGCCAAGGATGCCGCCTTGGAATGGACACACCAACGCAACACAAATCGCCCATGATATCTATGGCATTGCTCGGCAACACGGTACCAATGAGGGAACCGGTGCCTGGATTTAAAACATCTAGCTCGAACCGTGGCAATCGCTGGTGCGTCGCCCAATGCCATCTATGCTACTCGTTGTGGGTCCAAGGACAACGGATCCAGTACGAAATAGCAAAGTGATATCCTACGAATGTCCAGAGGGACAAGTAAAAAGGATTGAGAGGGCTGCTTAGGGAAGAGGAGTCTCTGCTTGTTTGCCATCCTCAACAATAAACCCCATTGACAATCGACTGAAGAAGACCACCCTTATATACGCATTTTTCGTCTTTTTTTTCATTCTTCTCTTTTGTTCTTCACTTCACTCGACCTCTATTTTTAACGTCCATCCCAATCTACTTCAGAACAAACCCAACCAGGTAAGAATCCTTCAAAGACGTGTTCAGACTATCCAACATATTGCCTTGAGTGCACATATGTAAGCAATGCGACTGCACATTCATGGAGATCAATGAAGCAGTTGACTGCAACAAGAATGCGAATGCATCTCGAAACTAAATCTCGCTGATTAACAGGCTCAGCTTGGCTCTTGTCTTATGTTTCTTCGACGTACTAGACACATTCTACAGGAAATAACAAAAAAATGGAGTACATCAACGCAACCACTGTGACCTTAGCGCTTCTGGGTGCTAGCATGGGCGCGTACTACGTGTACGTCAAGGTCATTGAGCCCCATAACCGACGTCAGCGCGCCATGCTCGCCGAGCAGGCTCAAAAGGAGCTCTTGATCGCACACGAGAACATGTTATTGAAGCGAGGATCCAATAAGAAGCAGGCCAAAAAGAAGTGAGTGGTAGATTCTCGATCAGATTTTCCTCCCTTCCATGCACGACGATGCTTATCTGATTCTTGCCAAACTCTTTCTTTTTTGCTCTCTTAGACCTATCTTGGCTACACGTCCTAAAAAGCAAGACAGCGACAAAGACGACGGCCCACAGGAGGTTGATGAACACGTCTCCACCTCGAACCCATTCGACATTCTGGATGCCCCTCCCTCATCCAAGATCACCAAAAAAGAAGTCAAGCAAATGGCCAAGCCCACTGCCGCTGAGGCCCTAGTTGAAGTACCCGTCGTTGCCACCAAAGCTGTCAAGTTTAGTTCAGCGCCTGAGACAAAGTCCCCCAAAAAGAAACCCAAAGCTGTCCTTGTATCAACACTCACACAACCCGCACCAGTGCCAACGCCATTACAGACTCCTGTCGCCGAGATCGAGATCAAGACCCAACCCGATGAGGAGCTCAAGTTCGTCGTGAGAAAGTCCAGAAAAGGCTCATTGTCCAGGAACTTTGACGTCGAGCCCACCTCCGCACCCGAGCCCTTTAAGTTTGTCAAGGCTTCCGAGCCCAAGGCCATCACTATACCTGTACAAGGAAAGTTCAAGCCTGCCAAGGAGTCCAAGAACCAACCCAAACCCGTGGAGGACCCTGTTCCTGCGGAAATCGTTGTCGACACGCCCCAAGTCCCTGAACATTCTGTGCCCACACACGAGTACGAGGCCCTGCAGGCGCTGCTGAAAGCTCGAGAGCTGGCTCTCGCTGCTGCCGATGCACGTGCAGAGCGTACCAAGTCTCAAATCCAAGAGTTGCAGCGACAGCTCGACACCAACGCCGAGCTAGTCAAACCAGCAAAGAGATCCCAAACTCGCTCCCAGAACATTGAGTCCAAGATCGAGTCTCTCCACTATACCAACTCCCTGTTGATAAACCAGTTGTCGCTCGAAAAGGAGACCTCCAAGGAGACTCAGGTGCTGATGCTCAAGGCCTCCAAGATGGTGCAAGAACTCGAGACCAAAGTGCAAGAGCTAGAGCAGGAACGGTCCCATATCAGTGGTCAGGTCGATCAGATGGCCGAGCTTAACCGCGAACTTCAGCAACAGCGTTCACAGTCCGAGAACGAAGCAGCACAGCTCCTACAGAGTCTCGATGATGCTGAGCGGCGTGTCGATGTAGCTCTGAAGGAGCGCAACGAGCACCACCAGAAGCTGTCGTTGGTCCTAACAGAGAAGGACGGCCGAATTTCGGCCTTGGAGGCAGAGATTGATGCTATGGAGGGCGAGCTCGAGGGACTCCGTCTTCAGATGGAGAGCTATACCGAGGCGATGGGCCATGCCGAGGACATGTCACAAAGCCGCGATGAGGCCTTCAAGGGCGAGAAGCAATCCCTGCTCGAAGAAATTGATATGCTCCGCGCACAGCTCACACAAGAGTCGATCAAGATTAGTGAGAAGGAGACTGAGGTCCGCAAGGTCCAAGCAGAACTCGAGGAGGTCCGTCGCGAGCTGACCGAGACTCAGGTGCGCCATAAAGAGATTATTGCCAAGCACGAGGAGCACTTGATCGTCCTCTCGACTAAGGAGCAAGAACTTACCAGTGCCCATGCCCACGCCAAGTCCTTGACGGCTCAAATGTCCGAGATCCAGAAGGCTCAGTCAGGCCTTGTCCAGACCCGTCAGCAACAGTTTGAGCACTTGACTAAGGAGCTAGAGCAGTCCAACAGCCAGATCAACGCCTTGATCGAGAAGCAAGAGACCCTGACGCGGCAGATTGTGGACTTGACCACAAAGTCCACAGAACACACCAACACGGCCCATGAGCAGGCGCTCCTGCTCCAAAAGCGGATCGAAGAGCTGACAACGCGAGTCGAGGTCAAAGATTCGACCCACAAGGTCGTTCTCGGTGAGAAAGAAGGGCTCATGGCCCAGCTGGCGACTATCCAGGCCGCTCACGATACTGTCAGACGCGAGCACGAGCAGCTCGTCAAAGAACGCCAGGAGCTGTCCACGGTAGCCGAGGCCAAGACCAAGGAGGTCGAGACCATGATCCGGGACAAGGAGCGTCTGGCGCTTGAGTTTTCACAAAAGTACGAGTGGACGTCGAGTTTGGTTAAGGAAAAAGAGACGCTCGTAGCCACGGAAGCCAAAAAATCGCTGGAACTCCAGAATATGACCAAGGAGAAGGAGACGCTTTCGAAGGAAAAGAGCGAGCTGGCCGCAGAGAAGGTTTTGCTCGCTGTACAGTTGGTGGCGGCCCTGGAGGCCAAAAAGCTGGCGGACGCGGAACTGAAGGTGCTGATCGAGGCAAACAACGCAAAGACGGCGGAGCACGGGGCACTGTCGGCACGTGTGGTGGAGCTTGAGTGGGAGTTGGAACAGGGACAGCGTCAGAAGCAAAGCGAGAGCAAAGACGTTGAGGTACTGTCCCAGGAAGAGACGGCCGTGGTTGCTGTAGTTGAGAAGAAGGTCGAGGAGTTATTGATCACGACAACGGTGACAACGAGTGAGGCATAAGATCGTTCACTTCGTTTTAGATAAGGACGCTAGTTATTTCGTATTTGCTGCCATCCACAAACTATTAAAGCAGTCGACAAGCAACGGGATTCTTTCGATCCGTGGAATTTGACATAGCCGGATAAGACATGCCTTTGCCAAGCAAGACACCATCAATGCGAATGGACATCTGCAATGAACCATTCGAGACGAAAGGAGGGGGCTGAGATTCGAGGGAAGGGTATTGGCATTTCGGTACTAAAAAAAAGCTTATTTCCCAAAGAAGAGACACGGATGCACACACACACAGACCATTTACCGCTTTGTTTTGCGTACAGCGAACTGCCCAGGCAAGGGAAAGCGAATAGCCTACCGGAGATAAGAAATGCCGTAGAAAAAAATATATAAAAACGAGTGCACAAATCTTTTTTTTTTTTTGGTCCTCATCAACAACTTCAACTGTCATCGCAACACGTCTAATACAACAACAGCAATTTCAAGGACTACTACACAACCAACAATCACCACAGCAACTACAAAAACATGACCGCCTCTTCAGACTTCATCGCTTTCTTTGGCGCCACTGGCGGATGCACAAACGCCGCTTTGGTCCACACCTTGAACGCTGGAATCCACGTCCGCGCATTGGCTCGCACTCCCTCCAAGCTTACCGATATGCTCCTTGCCCAGGGAATCAGTCAAGCTACCATTGATTCTCAATTGACCATCATCAAAGGTGACATCGCCAGCGTGCCTGCCATCAAGTCTGTCCTTCTCTCGGACAAGGACCACACACTCACCACTCAGATCATGTCTGGTGTTGGCGGTACTCCCCAGCTGCGATGGAGCATCAAGCGACCCGTCACCATTGACAACCCCGAGATCTGCGCGACGACTACCAAGAACATTGTCCAGGCTCTGCACGAGATCTATGCCGAGCACCCCTCCACGGCGACTCACAAGCCCTCGATCGTCATCATTTCCACCACAGGAGTCTCGGATGTCCGTGAAGATGTACCATTTGGGTTCCAGACCATGTACCATGTCGCGCTTGCCGATCCACACAAGGACAAGAAAGTCATGGAGAAGATCGTTACTGAGAACGCAACTGGATTAGATGCCGTGTTCCGAGGCGCCATTGCAGTGCGCCCTAGTCTATTGACAGGAGATCAGAACATCAAGGGCGGTAAGGGCTGGAAGAGCCTGAGAGTTGGCCAGGAAGACAAACCAGCGATTGGATACACTATCCACAAGGCAGACGTGGGCGAGTGGATCTTTGAGGAGACCATCAAGACAGATGGTCAGCGGTGGTTTGGACAAAAAGTAACCCTTACCAACTAGATCAGTTCTTCAATTTGTACTCATATACCACTCCATTACTCATCGAATAAACGCTATTAACGCGCGCCGTCAGTGCATCATACCTTGCTTCATTTTTCTCATGGCACACTGACTTTGACTTGATTTCCCATGTCACTCCTCGATCTCAATCTCTGGAACGTGGAGTCCGTGAGTGTCTGAGTGTCTCATACGAGAGGATCAGAGATGAGGAGCCGAGTTTGAAGAACGTTGCGTGTTCAATGGAAAGGGCACGTGTCTAGTAGACACGGCGACGGAGACTGGGAGTTTCATGATTATTAGAATGACGAGTATAATGGCTATTAATAATGCTTGCTAAGAAAGTGACCAGCGTAAATGATAGGTGAAATATAAACTTTGAGAGTCGGAAATCTGACGGCGTGCGTGCATGCGAGTGTGGCGACAGATTTTCTTTTCTTGTTCCCGTGGAGGTAGAAACCATGGTCGAATTTGTGGTTGAGATACTTGGTCACGTGTGGACAATATACAAGAGCAAAGGGCCGAGGGAATTAATCTTTTTGCCGATTCCCGCCCTCTCCCTTGAACGATATCAATTGCCAAGGAAGAGACTCAGCGTCACACAGACCATGATGCAGGAACGAAACAACAAAAATGCTTAATTTTGTTTGTTTTGGTGGGCAATACGCAATGGTATGCATGGAAGAGAGAAAATCCTTCCGGGGAAAAGAGGTGCCGTGGAGAAAAAAGTATAAAAGGAAGCGAACAATCTCATTTTTCTCATCCTCATCAACAAACGACAACAACAACTCAATAGAAAAACATCAACACCGCAACACAACAACAGAAACAGCAACAATCACACTTTCAATTACACTAATATGACCGCTTCTTCAGACTTCATCGCTTTCTTTGGCGCCACTGGCGGATGCACAAACGCTGCTTTGGTCCACACCTTGAACGCTGCAATCCACGTCCGCGCATTGGCTCGCACTCCCTCCAAGCTCACCGATATGCTACTTGCCCAGGGAATCAGTCAAGCTACCATTGATTCTCAATTGACCATCATCAAAGGTGACATCGCCAGCATGCCCGCCATCAAGTCTGTCCTTCTCTCGGACAAGGACCACACCCTTGCTTCCCAAATCATGTCTGGTGTTGGCGGTACTCCCCAGCTGCGATGGAGCATCAAGCGACCCGTCACCATCGACAATCCCGAGATTTGCGCGACGACTACCAAGAACATTGTCCAGGCTCTGCACGAGATCTATGCCGAGCACCCCTCCACGGCGACTCACAAGCCCTCGATCGTCATCATTTCCACCACAGGAGTCTCGGATGTCCGTGAAGATGTACCATTTGGGTTCCAGACCATGTACCATGTCGCACTTGCCGATCCACACAAGGACAAGAAAGTCATGGAGAAAATCATTACCGAGAATGCAGCTGGATCGGACGCCGTGTTCCGAGGTGCCATTGCAGTTCGCCCTAGTCTATTGACAGGCGATCAAAACATCAAGGGCGGTAAGGGCTGGAAGAGCTTGAGAGTTGGCCAGGAAGACAAACCAGCGATTGGATACACTATCCACAAGGCAGACGTGGGCGAGTGGATTTTTGAGGAGACCATCAAGACAGATGGTCAGCGGTGGTTTGGACAAAAAGTAACCCTTACCAACTAGATCACTTCTTCCATTTGTACTCATATACCACTCCATTACTCATCGAATAAACGCCATTAACGCGCGCCGTTGGTGTACCATACCTTGCTTTATTTTCTCATGACACACTGAATTTGACTTGATTTCCCATGTCACTCCTCGATCTCAATCTCTGGAACGTGGAGTCCGTGAGTGGCTCATACGGGAGGATCAGAGATTGGGAGCCGAGTAATTTGAGGAACGCTACGTGTTCAATGGAAAATGTACGTGTGCCAGTAGACACGGCGAATATGCTCAGCTGCACGAGTGTTATGACAACTTTGGCGCGTTTGTAGAGAGCCGTGGCGGGGACTATGACGATCTGCGAAGGTATCTAGACAGCGACTGAGAGTTTATGATTATTAGAATGACGAGTATAATGGGTATTAATGATGCTTGCTAAGAAAATGACCACCGTAGATGAAAGGTGAAATATAAACTTCGAGAGTTGGAATCCTGACGGCGTGCATGCATGCGTGTGTAGCGACACATTTTCTTTTCTTGTTTCCGTGGAGGTAGAAACCATGGTCGAATTTGTGGTTGAGATGCTTGGTCACGTGTGGACAATATACAAGAGCAAAGGGCCGAGGGAATTAATCTTTTTGCCGATTCCCGCCCTCTCCCTTGAACGATATCAATTGCCAAGGAAGAGACTCAGCGTCACACAGACCATGATGCAGGAACGAAACAACAAAAATGCTTAATTTTGTTTGTTTTGGTGGGCAATACGCAATGGTATGCATGGAAGAGAGAAAATCCTTCCGGGGAAAAGAGGTGCCGTGGAGAAAAAAGTATAAAAGGAAGCGAACAATCTCATTTTTCTCATCCTCATCAACAAACGACAACAACAACTCAATAGAAAAACATCAACACCGCAACACAACAACAGAAACAGCAACAATCACACTTTCAATTACACTAATATGACCGCCTCTTCAAACTTCATCGCTTTCTTTGGCGCCACTGGCGGATGCACAAACGCTGCTTTGGTCCACACCTTGAACGCTGGAATCCACGTCCGCGCATTGGCTCGCACTCCCTCCAAGCTCACCGATATGCTACTTGCCCAGGGAATCAGTCAAGCTACCATTGATTCTCAATTGACCATCATCAAAGGTGACATCGCCAGCATGCCTGCCATCAAGTCTGTCCTTCTCTCGGACAAGGACCACACCCTTGCCTCCCAGATCATGTCTGGTGTTGGTGGTACTCCCCAGTTGCGATGGAGCCTCAAGCGACCCGTCACCATCGACAATCCCGAGATTTGCGCGACGACTACCAAGAACATTGTCCAGGCTCTGCACGAGATCTACACCGAGCATCCTTCAACTGCCACCCACAAGCCCTCGATCGTTGTTATTTCAACCACTGGTGTCTCCGATATCAAGGAGGACGTACCTTTCGGATTTAGGACCATGTATCACGTTGCGCTTGCAGACCCACACAAGGACAAGAAGGTCATGGAGAAGATCATCACCGAGAACGCGACCGGGCCAGACGCGGTCTTCCACGGTGCCATTGCGGTCCGTCCCAGTTTCCTGAAGGGCGATCATAAGATCAAAGGAGGCAAGGGCTGGGAGAAAGTCAAGGTCGGCCACGAAGCCAAGCCAGCAGTTGGGTACACAATCCACAGGGCAGATGTGGGAGATTGGATCTTTAAGCAGATCCTCAGAACGGGCGGTGAGCAGTGGTTCGGCCAAAAGATCACGCTTACCAACTAGACGATCCTATCAATGCTCTTGTGATACCCATCTTACTACCTTACTCAGTAACCAACCTAATAAAACAGCATGATATATAAGTCATAACATTTGTCACCGATATTCAGGCACCATAGTGTCAGCTTTGCGCAATGGACAAGGTGTTTTAGTGCGAGGCTTACTTATCACTTGAACAGGGCATGCTTGCGAACCTCATGAATCTCAAGGAATGTAGTAGTAGTATTATCTTTTTATTTTTTTAGTTGACTGGAGCTGGTACTACAACAACCTTCTTTTCAAGCTCCTTGATCGGCCCATACTTGTAGAAAACAACTGCGAATATCCAGGTGAGGATAAAGGTGCCCAGGATCACATATCCAATTGTGCCGAAGTGGTCGCTCAGCATGGTAAAGAAATCCCAGAAAGACCCTTCGAGGTCGAGCTTTTCTGCCAACAGCGCGAGCAGCTCTGCAATGCCCACCACAAACGCCACGACGACACCCATGAGTGTCACGATAAAGTTGTAGTACAGCTTTTTAACGGGGTTCACAAACGCCCATCCGTAGGCTTTGACCATGATGATACCGTCCAAGGTATCGATCAAGCTCATGCCAGCCGTGAATAGCGCAGGGAAGATGAGGATCACGACTGTAGGGAATCCGGCCTGTGCATTCGTCGCTGCGATCCCGAGCAAGCCCACCTCGGTTGCCGTATCGAATCCGAGCCCAAAGAGTACTCCGAGAGGGTACATCTTCCAGCTGCGATCAATCACGTTGAAAAGGGGTCGGAAAATACGGGCAAAGAGGCCCCCTGCCTGGAATTTAGAGTCTTTGTGCTCGACTACTTCGCTGGTATGATCATTGCTGGTCTCCTTGGTGGCGTTCTTGTCGTTGGCCTCCTTGATGGCACCACTCTCGATGTCATCGGTAGAGTTGGTCTTGGGAGGCGCGTTGATGATTTCCTGGAGGGGATCGTGGTACCTATATTCGCTGGATCGGCGAATTGCTCGCAGTTCTCGCGTCACTTGGATCAGCACAACGAGGTTGATGAAGCCGATGAGGAACAAGAAGGCTGCCGAGACCGACGTGCCAATGATCCCACCCGTTTCACCAAAGGCTTCAAACTTGTCCTTGATCGCCGTCGCCGTAAGCGCTAATGCGATGGAGGCAACGATCACGATAGTTGAATGACCCAGGGAGAAAAAGAGTCCAACACACACGGGCGGAGTAAACGTCTCCACGCCCTCTGCACGAGCCTTGAGCGACTCTTGGTAGATCAGCTTCCGGGTGACGTTGTCAATGGCCGCCAGGTGATCCGCGTCGACGGCATGTCGGAGTCCGAGGGTATAGGCCACCACCATGGCGCCGAGCAGAGATGGGTATACTCTTGCAATAAACCCAGCCAGGATCCAGACGACGATGTTCACCACGACAAGGCTGCTGATAGTGATGATAAATTTACGTTTGAGTCTCGGCTCCGAAAAGGTTGGGTCGCTCATTGTGAGGTGGACTGTGCGGGAAGATGGAAGGGAGAACGACAACGATGAACTTGGCCGAGACTCTGACGGAGTGGGGTAGTGTGGCAAATGGATGTAGGGAAGGTCTTTGATGTGATGGATGACATGGCCAGAAAAGGATGATGCGACATGGCTTTGTACCTGATGAGAGGATGTGTGGCCAAAAGCGGGGAAAAGAACGAGACTATGTGAGTAAGAGACAAAGGGTCTATGTGCATGCCTAAATGTGCATGAGATAGGCGTCAACTCGGGCAGTGGGCGGCGAGATGGGCGCCTGGAAGTGGATAAGGTTAAACCACATGTTTGACGCCAATGAAAAACACTCACAGGGGTGGAGACGAGATGGGCGGGCGAGCATGCCGAGAGAGCAAGCACTTTCCATCTCGTTTTGGTTTGTTTTGTCGATGGTGCGTATAGATGTGTCCCAAAGTGGTATAATTCATTGGTCGCCTGGACCTTAGTGGTGCCACATCGAATCCTCGGCAGTCAAGCAACTTTTCTCTCTCTCTGAGGCGTCGACCGACGACGAAGCCAAGCTGCTCTCCTTGTGAGGTTTGACCACGAATCTGTTCTTTCTCGAGTGCATCCAGCGAGGGTCGACAGAGGGACTATATTCTATGTCGCCAAACCCTCTGTGATCTCACATTTATTCATGGGTACAACACAAAAGGCTGTCGTTGCCTGATTTTCACCTATGGGTCATGTATGTTCACATGGGTCATGTTCACATGGGTCATGTTCACATGGGTCATGTTCACATGGGTCATGTTCACATGGGTCATGTTCACATGGGTCATGTTCACATGGGTCATGTTCACATGGGTCATCGTTTCTCATTTCTCATCACCTTGCTCAACCTTCACCAAATGCCTTCCATCGAGACACTCCCTATAGAACTCCTTCAGCAATTCATCGCCATTCTGGCCCAAACCGACCTAGCACAATGCATTCGCGTTAGTCGCGAATGGTCTACCCTCTCCACTCCGCTTCTCTGGAGAACCATCTGTATCTCAACTCGCACAGAATTCCTCCGTTTTCAGTTTCCAGAAGCACAACTTGCTCTGGCTAGAAACAGCCACCTTGTGCGAGAACTAGAGACAATTTACTTTCCGGTCATTGAAAACATGTTCTCTTATTCCTCTGTCACCACCACTCTTTCTGACTTTAAGACAACTCCCAGCCGTTACAATGGGGCGATCTGTTTGACCATAAACCTAGTGCGACTTGACCTCGAGAGAATGTGGAGGCCACCACTTCTCGCCGAGCATATCCGCGACAGACATTACACTTATCTCAACCCGCCGTCTTTCATGCCGCACCTCTTGCCAGAGCAGGAAGAGTTGATCTGTCAACTCATCCAATGCAACCCCCACCTCCTAGTCTTGAGGGTTGGCAGCTACATCAATCAGCGTGCTGCACTGCTAACTGTCATCACAGACACAACATTGCCACATCTGCAAGAGCTAGAGTTGTTCTTGCGCCAGATTGACACGAAAAGGTCGTATCATCCAGGTCCGCACACTGTCCGACGGTTCTTGGAGAACGCCCCACAGAGCCTCAGAAAAATTGAGGTCGATTTAGGCTACGATGAAAGACGAAAGCAGGTCACCCACAATAGCTCGGCTTGTTGCTTGCCACATAGAGCCCTTGAATCGTTGGTCGTTGCTCCAAGTCCTTATCTTGACCTTTACCAAGAGCACGCAGAAAGGTTCCTTGTTACATTCCTTCGGAGCTGCAGCCAACACACACTCGAATCAGTAACGGTGTTGTTGCCTCGTCCTTCTCCTTTACTACACGCCACGCTGGCGGATCTCGGCGTCGCCCCAAAGAATGAATTCCGCCTCTCGCGCCATATTGACCTCTCACCACAAGAAGCTACAACCATTCTCGCCAAACGAGTCGACTGGACCCATATCGACTTAAACCATCGTGGCGACTTCGATCTTGCTGTATTTCATCTGACTGAAACACTGCTAGAGCGTTGCGGACAATTACAGCATCTAGATATACACATGCAAGACCACATTCAGCAGTTGTCAGCTCCAGCAGATTCTGTGTTCGTCGCCAAAACTGCTTGTTTTGCAAGCCAGTCGCTTGCTAACAGAGGGAAACATAGCCAAGAATCCAACGCTGAACGCGCACGATATATTACAGGAACAATGGGTGTGCTTTCGGTTGCAGGAGCTCTGTATTCAGATCGATGGCGTCCCTAGGCCCGATGTCAAGTTTGACCATGCTGGGTATGCAGTCAAGGGGGGGCTGTTCCAAGGAACTGTGGAAGAAAGCCACCGGATCCAGAGACAGATCTATCAGCAATTGGCCAAACTGACAGATCTTCGCACACTGCAACTAGGCCATGACTACTGGGACAGCGTGGAATTTTATCAAGACTTGACGCCAGATGCACAGGGATGCTTGCGAAATATTGACGCCTATTTCCAGTTGAATTGTTTGGAGATGAGCCTGGAGAGCGGGCTTGACCTGCTTTCGGGGCTCAAGGAAATGAGATTGTTGGATGTGGTCCACATGGCCCACCGGATCGGAGTCCCGGAACTCGAGTGGATGCGGAAAAATTGGCCAAAGTTGGAGCGCGTCGTTGGTCTGTTTGATCCAGGGTTTGAAATTCTGGAGTCAGGTGTCCGCCAGTGGCTCATAGATGAGGATCCGATCTGGGGAGCTGAATACTCGACTGGATATCGCACGTTCAACGCCACGGGCACCTGTGCCACAACCTATGTTGAATACGGCCATCCGTAAATGAGTGTCTCTGGTCTAGACCATTTGCACCAACACATGTAAAAGGATGGGAAACTCACTCGCGAGGTGAGAGAGTATGAAGAGGGAGGGGGCTGACGCATTGGGACAGAAAAAATAAAAAAATAGAAAAATAAACTTTCGCCCCGCAGTTCAAAAAGACCAAAACGCCGCAATTGTTTATTTTGTGCACATGGCCGCGCACACTGGAAGAGCGAATAGCCTTCCGGCGGAAAGAGGTGCCGTGCAGAAACAAAGTATAAAAGGGAGCGAACATTGTTTTTTTTTTTTCATCTTCATCAACAAACCATCACGGCATCGTACGAAGCAAATCAACACGGAAACACACAGCTTTCAACCAACAACAGCCATATTAAACATGACCACCTCTTCAAGATTCATCGCTTTCTTTGGCGCCACTGGCGGATGCACAAACGCCGCTTTGGTCCACACCTTGAACGCCGGAATCCACGTCCGCGCATTGGCTCGCACTCCCTCCAAGCTTACCGATATGCTACTTGCCCAGGGAATCAGTCAAGCTACCATTGATTCTCAATTGACCATCATCAAAGGTGACATCGCCAGCATGCCCGCCATCAAGTCTGTCCTTCTCTCGGACAAGGACCACACACTCACCACTCAGATCATGTCTGGTGTTGGCGGCACTCCCCAGCTGCGATGGAGCATCAAGCGACCCGTCACCATTGACAATCCCGAGATCTGCGCGACGACTACCAAGAACATTGTCCAGGCTCTGCACGAGATCTATGCCGAGCACCCCTCCACGGCGACTCACAAGCCCTCGATCGTCATCATTTCCACCACAGGAGTCTCGGATGTCCGTGAAGATGTACCATTTGGGTTCCAGACCATGTACCATGTCGCGCTTGCCGATCCACACAAGGACAAGAAAGTTATGGAGAAGATCGTTACTGAGAACGCAATTGGATTAGATGCCGTGTTCCGAGGCGCCATTGCAGTGCGCCCTAGTCTATTGACAGGCGATCAGAACATCAAGGGCGGTAAGGGCTGGAAGAGCCTGAGAGTTGGCCAGGAAGACAAACCAGCGATTGGATACACTATCCACAAGGCAGACGTGGGCGAGTGGATCTTTGAGGAGACCATCAAGACAGATGGTCAGCGGTGGTTTGGACAAAAAGTCACCCTTACCAACTAGATCACTTCTTCCATTTGTGCTCATATACCACTCCATTACTCATCGAATAAACGCTATTAACGCGCGCCGTCAGTGCATCATACCTTGCTTCATTTTTCTCATGGCACACTGACTTTGACTTGATTTCCCATGTCACTCCTCGATCTCAATCTCTGGAACGTGGAGTCCGTGAGTGTCTGAGTGTCCCATACGAGAGGATCAGAGATGAGGAGCCGAGTTTGAAGAACGTTGCGTGTTCAATGGAAAGGGCACGTGTCTAGTAGACACGGCGACGGAGACTGGGAGTTTCATGATTATTAGAATGACGAGTATAATGGCTATTAATTATGCTTGCTAAGAAAGTGGCCAGCGTAAATGATAGGTGAAATATAAACTTTGAGAGTCGGAAATCTGACGGCGTGCGTGCATGCGAGTGTGGCGACAGATTTTCTTTTCATGTTCCCGTGGAGATAGAAAACCATGGTCGAATTTGTGGTTGAGATGCTTGGTCACGTGTGGACAATATACAAGAGCAAAGGGCCGAGGGAATTAATCTTTTTGCCGATTCCCGCCCTCTCCCTTGAACGATATCAATTGCCAAGGAAGAGACTCAGCGTCACACAGACCATGATGCAGGAACGAAACAACAAAAATGCTTAATCTTATTTTTTTTGGTAGGCAATACGCAATGGTATGCATGGAAGAGAGAAAATCCTTCCGGGGAAAAGAGGTGCCGTGGAGAAAAAAGTATAAAAGGAAGCGAACAATCTCATTTTTCTCATCCTCATCAACAAACGACAACAACAACTTAATAGAAAACATCAACACCGCAACACAACAACAGAAACAGCAACAATCACACTTTCAATCACACAAATATGACCGCCTCTTCAGACTTCATCGCTTTCTTTGGCGCCACTGGCGGATGCACAAACGCTGCTTTGGTCCACACCTTGAACGCTGGCATCCACGTCCGCGCATTGGCTCGCACTCCCTCCAAGCTCACCGATATGCTCCTTGCCCAGGGAATCAGTCAAGCTACCATTGATTCTCAATTGACCATCATCAAAGGTGACATCGCCAGCGTGCCTGCCATCAAGTCTGTCCTTCTCTCGGACAAGGACCACACCCTTGCTTCCCAAATCATGTCTGGTGTTGGCGGTACTCCCCAGCTGCGATGGAGCATCAAGCGACCCGTCACCATCGACAATCCCGAGATTTGCGCGACGACTACCAAGAACATTGTCCAGGCTCTGCACGAGATCTATGCCGAGCACCCCTCCACGGCGACTCACAAGCCCTCGATCGTCATCATTTCCACCACAGGAGTCTCGGATGTCCGTGAAGATGTACCATTTGGCTTTCAGACCATGTACCATGTCGCGCTTGCCGATCCACACAAGGACAAGAAAGTCATGGAGAAAATCATTACCGAGAATGCAGCCGGATCGGACGCCGTGTTCCGAGGCGCCATTGCAGTGCGCCCTAGTCTATTGACAGGCGATCAGAACATCAAGGGCGGTAAGGGCTGGAAGAGCTTGAGAGTTGGCCAGGAAGACAAACCAGCGATTGGATACACTATCCACAAGGCAGACGTGGGCGAGTGGATTTTTGAGGAGACCATCAAGACAGATGGTCAGCGGTGGTTTGGACAAAAAGTAACCCTTACCAACTAGATCACTTCTTCCATTTGTACTCATATACCACTCCATTACTCATCGAATAAACGCCATTAACGCGCGCCGTTGGTGTACCATACCTTGCTTTATTTTCTCATGACACACTG
>KN042432.1:526632-591754 GCA_000739165.1 Podila verticillata NRRL 6337 | reverse complement strand
AAGTGGCCAGCGTAAATGATAGGTGAAATATAAACTTTGAGAGTCGGAAATCTGACGGCGTGCGTGCATGCGAGTGTGGCGACAGATTTTCTTTTCATGTTCCCGTGGAGATAGAAAACCATGGTCGAATTTGTGGTTGAGATGCTTGGTCACGTGTGGACAATATACAAGAGCAAAGGGCCGAGGGAATTAATCTTTTTGCCGATTCCCGCCCTCTCCCTTGAACGATATCAATTGCCAAGGAAGAGACTCAGCGTCACACAGACCATGATGCAGGAACGAAACAACAAAAATGCTTAATCTTATTTTTTTTGGTAGGCAATACGCAATGGTATGCATGGAAGAGAGAAAATCCTTCCGGGGAAAAGAGGTGCCGTGGAGAAAAAAGTATAAAAGGAAGCGAACAATCTCATTTTTCTCATCCTCATCAACAAACGACAACAACAACTTAATAGAAAACATCAACACCGCAACACAACAACAGAAACAGCAACAATCACACTTTCAATCACACAAATATGACCGCCTCTTCAGACTTCATCGCTTTCTTTGGCGCCACTGGCGGATGCACAAACGCTGCTTTGGTCCACACCTTGAACGCTGGCATCCACGTCCGCGCATTGGCTCGCACTCCCTCCAAGCTCACCGATATGCTCCTTGCCCAGGGAATCAGTCAAGCTACCATTGATTCTCAATTGACCATCATCAAAGGTGACATCGCCAGCGTGCCTGCCATCAAGTCTGTCCTTCTCTCGGACAAGGACCACACCCTTGCCTCCCAGATCATGTCTGGTGTTGGTGGTACTCCCCAGTTGCGATGGAGCCTCAAGCGACCCGTCACCATCGACAACCCCGAGATTTGCGCGACGACTACCAAGAACATTGTCCAGGCTCTGCACGAGATCTACACCGAGCATCCTTCAACTGCCACCCACAAGCCCTCGATCGTTGTTATTTCAACTACAGGAGTCTCGGATGTCCGTGAAGATGTACCATTTGGCTTTCAGACCATGTACCATGTCGCGCTTGCCGATCCACACAAGGACAAGAAAGTCATGGAGAAAATCATTACCGAGAATGCAGCCGGATCGGACGCCGTGTTCCGAGGCGCCATTGCAGTGCGCCCTAGTCTATTGACAGGCGATCAGAACATCAAGGGCGGTAAGGGCTGGAAGAGCTTGAGAGTTGGTCAGGAAGACAAACCAGCGATTGGATACACTATCCACAAGGCAGACGTGGGCGAGTGGATCTTTGAGGAGACCATCAAGACAGATGGTCAACGGTGGTTTGGACAAAAAGTCACCCTTACCAACTAGACCACTTCTTCCATTTATACTCATATACCACTCCACTACTCATCGAATAAACGCCATTAACGCGCGCCGTTGGTGTACCATACCTTGCTTTATTTTCTCATGACACACTGAATTTGACTTGATTTTCCATGTCACTCCTCGATCTCAATCTCTGGAACGTGGAGTCCGTGAGTGGCTCATACGGGAGGATCAGAGATTGGGAGCCGAGTACTTTGAGGAACGCTACGTGTTCAATGGAAAATGTACGTGTGCCAGTAGACACGGCGAATATGCTCAGCTGCACGAGTGTTATGACAACTTTGGCGCGTTTGTAGAGAGCCGTGGCGGGGACTATGACGATCTGCGAAGGTATCTAGACAGCGACTGGGAGTTTATGATTATTAGAATGACGAGTATAATGGGTATTAATGATGCTTGCTAAGAAAATGACCACCGTAGATGAAAGGTGAAATATAAACTTCGAGAGTTGGAATACTGACGGCGTGCATGCATGCGTGTGTAGCGACAGATTTTCTTTTCTTGTTTCCGTGGAGATAGAAAACCATGGTCGAATTTGTGGTTGAGATGCTTGGTCACGTGTGGATAATATACAAGAGCAAAGGGCCGAGGGAATTAATCTTTTTGCCGATTCCCGCCCTCTCCCTTAAACAATATCAATTGCCAAGGAAGAGACTCAGCGTCACACAGACCATGATGCAGGAACGAAACAACAAAATGCTTAATTTTATTTGTTTTGGTAGGCAATACGCAATGGTATGCATGGAAGAGAGAAAATCCTTCCGGGGAAAAGAGGTGCCGTGGAGAAAAAAGTATAAAAGGAAGCGAACAATCTCATTTTTCTCATCCTCATCAACAAACGACAACAACAACTTAATAGAAAACATCAACACCGCAACACAACAACAGAAACAGCAACAATCACACTTTCAATCACACAAATATGACCGCCTCTTCAGACTTCATCTCTTTCTTTGGCGCCACTGGCGGATGCACAAACGCTGCTTTGGTCCACACCTTGAACGCTGGAATCCACGTCCGCGCATTGGCTCGCACTCCCTCCAAGCTCACCGATATGCTCCTTGCCCAGGGAATCAGTCAAGCCACCATTGATTCTCAATTGACCATCATCAAAGGTGACATCGCCAGCATGCCTGCCATCAAGTATGTCCTTCTCTCGGACAAGGACCACACCCTTGCCTCCCAGATCATGTCTGGTGTTGGTGGTACTCCCCAGTTGCGATGGAGCCTCAAGCGACCCGTCACCATCGACAACCCCGAGATTTGCGCGACGACTACCAAGAACATTGTCCAGGCTCTGCACGAGATCTACACCGAGCATCCTTCAACTGCCACCCACAAGCCCTCGATCGTTGTTATTTCAACTACTGGAGTCTCCGACATCAAGGAAGACGTACCTTTCGGATTTAGGACGATGTATCACGTTGCACTCGCAGACCCACACAAGGACAAGAAGGTCATGGAGAAGATCATTACCGAGAACGCGACCGGGCCAGACGCGGTCTTCAGCGGTGCCATTGCGGTCCGTCCCAGTTTCCTGAAGGGCGATCATAAGATCAAAGGAGGCAAGGGCTGGGAGAAAGTCAAGGTCGGCCACGAAGCCAAGCCAGCAGTTGGGTACACAATCCACAGGGCAGATGTGGGCGAGTGGATCTTTGAGGAAACCATCAAGACGGATGGTCAGCGGTGGTTTGGTCAGAAGGTTACGCTCACCAACTAGACGCGAATTAATGTCTACAGTCATTTAATGTTAACTTATATACCCTAGACCACTCTCATCCCATCTCGCAGTAATGAAATAAACCCGAATCGACTCACGTATCAATATTCCAATGGATGAGAGACGTATACCTAGAAATGGATCCTCCTTCTGAACTGTACCTTTGACAGAGACGCGCCTTGTGCATCACGATGCCATTAATTTGATAGAGTACCCGGTGTGTCGGGCAGTATACGCTAAGGCCGAGGGAGATGGAGGACCTGTGGAAGACATGACAAATGTGAGGGAGGTGAATGAGGAGGAAGATAGAAGAAACAGAGGGTGTGGCCTGAACAAAGCCTGAGGCTCACTTTATCGAGGTCCATGGCACACACCGGCTTTCCAACTATCCAACTCTAGTGAGGATAGTCTATTAGTCTACAAAGGTACATAGACAGTGGGCGAACTACGCCAGGTTGTTCGTGTCAAGTTGCAGCTGGTGTATTGGTGTAACAAGTTAGTAATTTTCGCCAGTTTGTGCATACCTTCAAATGCATTACACAAAGACAAACATGTTTGTATCTCAGGAGTAAGAGAACGAGGATGACCTCCCAAACCTCGTTCACGTCCACAAAACCATCACCATCGCTTACAACGCGCTTTCAAAAAAACAAACTACACAACGATATGATGTACCCTCAACCCAAGAACTCGAGCCCGTCGAGGACCGCCTTGCATCGAGGGTAGTACTTTTGTACTTCATAGCCATTCGCAAAGGGACACAAAGAGACTTTGTTAGACGTACATCGCATCCCCATGATACAGCAGTAGGAGAAAGCGATTCTGACCAAGCTCTTACTAAGGACAACAGAACTTCGTTCACATAGGGAGCATAATTTTGATGTGCGGAACAAATAAAGAAAACAAAAATCAGCCAAGCAGATGCTGCTTCTCCTGTTCATGTCGAGGATGGCTTGATCGTCCTGACAAGCGGTAACAGGAAGGTTGGCGACTCGTTATGACTGTCATTATCGCACTAAATCCATGCAAAAATTTTCTCTCTTTTGTAAAAAATGTAACGGGAACAAAATATGTAGCAAAGGGTGGTTTCGATCCACCGACCTCTGGGTTATGAGCCCAGCGCTCTTCCTCTGGGCGACTTTGCTTCCCAAGTGGTTATTTGGTCTCACAAATTTATAAATTTAAAATGTAGGTAACAAATCCAGAATTTCAACCGATCTGTAATTGACAATGCTGTCTTTAATTGACTATAGATCGTCAACCGTATTTTCCCCTCCTCCCTGATCGTGAATTTCCGAAATCGAACCCGTCGTCAATTACATCCATCCATCTCTACATCATCCCTGACACTCTCCACTCTCCACTCTTCACCTCCATTCATTACCTCCTCCCCCAATTCTTGCTTGTCACCTTTCGTCAGAGTCAAACCTTCCATCGATTCGGATTTATTCACCTTGACTTGATCGCACCCTCCCGCAACCACATTTTCAAAACATCCGAACACCTTTTTCTACTTTCACAATGTCTGCTGCACGTCTGTTATCGCGTGGCATTCTCGGCTCAGGACTCGCCAGAACCTTGCGTCAGCCTGCTTCTTCCCCCGTCCTCTCTGCCACCAGAGCATCCGCATGGGCCCGCAACAAGTTCATGACCACAGAGGCTGCCGCCGCCGGAGCATCAGCATCACACCACCACCATGTGAACCGCGACATGCTCGGTGCCACTACCCCACTCGGCTCCACCATCACTGAGGACGTCGAAGTTGACGACGGTGTCGACGTCACCTCCCGCCACTTCACTGTCAACTTTGGACCTCAGCATCCTGCTGCTCACGGAGTGTTGCGTCTGATTCTCGAGTTGGAGGGAGAGGAGATCTTGCGTTGCGATCCCCACGTCGGTCTTCTCCATCGTGGTACCGAGAAGCTGATCGAGTACAAGACCTACCTCCAGGCCCTTCCCTACGTATGGATCGGAGGATTCAACTAGATACTCCTTGCATTTTTTTTTTTTGGCCTCGATTTACTAACCCTACTCCAATTCTTTAATTTCATGCATCGATCTGTATATCTCGGAACAAACAACTATGGACAAAAATGAATCGGATGATTTCATCAACGGGATTGACTCTCTTAGTTTGATCGCCTCGACTACTGCTCCATGATGGTCAACGAGCAGGCTTACTCCCTGGCCGTCGAGAAGCTCCTCAACATCGACGTCCCAATTCGCGCCAAATACATTCGCACCATGTTTGCCGAGATCACCCGTGTCATGAACCACTGCATGTCCGTCATGTCCCATATCATGGATGTCGGAGCCTTGACCCCCTTCTTGTGGATGTTCGAGGAGCGTGAGAAGCTGATCGAGTTTTACGAGCGTGTCTCCGGTGCCCGTATGCACGCCGCTTACGTTCGCCCTGGTGGTGTTTCTCTGGATATCCCCAAGGGTCTGCTCGAGGATATTCACGTTTGGGCCGATCAGTTTGGACAGCGTATGGATGAGGCTGAAGAGTTGATCACTGGAAACCGTATCTGGAAGGGCCGTACCGTCGATGTGGGTCGTGTTACAGCCAAGGAGGCTCTCGACTGGGGCTTTTCCGGTGTCATGTTGCGTGGATCGGGTGTTAACTGGGATCTCCGCAAGGTTCAGCCCTATGATGCCTATGACCTTGTTGATTTCGATGTCCCTGTTGGAACCAAGGGAGATTGCTACGACCGCTACTTATGCCGCATGGAGGAGATGCGTCAGTCGCTCCGTATTATTCACCAGTGCATCAACGACATGCCCCCAGGCCCTGTCCGTGTCGATGATTTGAAGATCTCCCCCCCTCGCCGCGCACACATGAAGGAGAACATGGAGGCTTTGATTCACCACTTCAAGCTGTACAGTGAGGGTTACTCTGTGCCCCCAGGCGAGACTTATACCGTCGTTGAGGCACCCAAGGGAGAGTTCGGTAAGCCAGACATTTTCTTGTTGACCCAATGTGGAATGAACCTGGATTAGGTCTAACCCATTATAATTTCAAAATGTTCTTTTAGGTGTCCACCTCGTTTCGGATGGAAGCAACCGTCCTTACCGCTGCAAGATCCGTGCCCCCGGTTTCGCTCATTTGGCCGGTCTGGATTTCATGGCCAAGGGCCACTTTATTCCCGATGTTGTCACCATGATTGGAACCATGGATATTGTGTTCGGAGAGGTCGATCGTTAAACTACGCGGATTATGAACAGTTGCATCGCGCAATCCCCCACCCAAGAAGAAAACTCGCATTACAAAATAATATTCTGTGTGGAATGATAATAGATATGTGTTTGCTAATAACCATGGCGACGCTCCATTATGAAATTAAAGAAAAAAAATGGTTAAAAAATCAAAACTGCTGCCTTTCATATCAGTATTTTTGCTTCGTTTACATCAACTCTTTCTACGAGTGCTCGGCGAAGGAAGGCATAGCGACGATCTACCCAACCCAGCTACACCGATATCTTCACAATGACTCTGGGCGAGTGATGCCGTAATGATTATTCTCCTTGGGAGACAAGAAACCCTTTTGCAATAAAATGCCCATGGCTCGTCTCGACCAAAGTTGACGACTCGTTTGACGTATTGCTGCGTGCTGCAATGTTTGTTATAATGTGGATTCATTTTCAGCATTTCAAGAGCCGACAAAAGACCGCACACACACCATACATCTTTGACTTAATAGGGACGATGGTGGTCAAGGACCAAGAGAGTGTCAGAGACAAAGATGTCTTGCTTTTCTGTGTCCCTGGGGTGGGTTGATACCCACCGAACGTAAACAATATCGATGGTTTTTTCTTGTCTTTGTTTACTTTTTGCTATTTTTTTTTGTCATAAAAAGGGACAGGAACCCCGAGAAACGCTTCCAACATCCTCGTTCTTTTCTCATCTCTTCATTCTCCCGCTGTACACCCTCACCATCTCCTCACTCATTTATACATACGTTGTCCTGCACACCCAGACTCACTCTGCGCAATGACCCCAATGCGAAGGCGGAGACATGTTTGCTTCTCTCTTATCGTTCTCGGCCTGTGCTCATTGTCCATGCCAAATGTAGGACATGTCCATGGGCTCTCCATTCCACTCAACCATCGTCTTTTTCCCGCCATTGCCCATGCACCCCACTCTTCATACCCACGATTCGGCCCACATCCCACCCTTACTCACAAAAGGTCTCAACGAGCAGTAACAGATATTGCTGCAGCATCTGAAGATGATCTTCTCCGAAAATTGCTCACTCTGGCACTTCAAGGTAATGACCGAGGCTCCCGTTGTTGTATCATGCTTCCTTCCGTGGGTTCAAGTACCAACCTTTTTTTTTTTTTTTTTTTTAATTCTCCAAACATAAAATGTATATCTAAATGTAGATGTTCACACACGCCTAGCGTTGAGAAAGCGTGCCGATGACGACCATCTAACCTCGACTTTTATCTGAATGGGATCTGATCTACCTAAAGCAGAAGATAACCAAGGTCGCGAGACTGATAACAACAATGATAACGATCACGATCTTGATGGTGTATCAAATCGAAACGACGACAGCACCAGTGGCTTCGTCTCGATGCCGCCCGGCCAAGAATCTCTCGATAATACGCCCAACATAGCAATCATTGCCGGCTCCGTTGCTGGAGTTGTTTTTCTTGCTTGCGTCCTCTCGGGCTTTGTGTTATTGCATAAGCGTCAGTCCCAGAAGCGGCCCATGGTGTCTGAAACCTACTTTGACCGCAAGATCGAAACTCACCCCATGTCGTCCTCCGGTGGCCGAAGCAATAGTGATGGCGGCAGCGGCAGCTTTAATTCAGGAAGCAGTGGCGAGAGCAAGAGTGGAACCATTCTTGAAAAGACCCAGTCTGAGTCTCAACCCAACAAAAGCGAGACACAGGAGCGTTGGTCCGTCGCACCGTTGTCTTCTACTATGCCCGCCCTTATCCCACCCGAACATGCCCATTTCAAGTATCACCTCACGAATCGGCATCAAGGACCTGAAAACCTTTACTCCATGGAGGAAGAGGACTTTGAGATCTTAGCATCTTATTCTCCAGAATATTACGATCCAGTAGCAACCCATCTTTCCTTACAACAGATTCACTCCAACCCCCACAACAAACTTCATTTATCAATCGACCATCACGCGCCTCCTACGAGCAAGACTTTTATCCAAAGTCTCGCTTTTACCCATTCACCCCTCGCCGAATCAACAGCCTGCTTCCACTTGCCGAGGAAGAGACTCTCGAGGTTGTCTCTGAACCCGATTCACCTATCATCACTGCAGATTCGTTCCCAGTGCCGCCTTCGACACCCGTGCTCCATAGTCGCGCAACCTTGTCTCCACCAAGGGCTCGCAACAACAGCACTTCCAACTCACGCCAAGGTGATCTAGTGAATAACGATGGCGCATTTAAGGTCCGTCTTGGCTCACGGGGGAGTCGAGCACTACTTCGAAACGACCCTGATCTGCGGACCACATTCCAGCCTCCTTTGTCAATGATGTCGGAACCTCTGACGCTTTCCCGATCCCCCTCGGCGTCGTCAGTGGTGGACGCAATGGACGAGGCCACTAAGAAGAGGGTGTCGGTCTACGATGGGGATGGACAGCGCTTGCAGGCGAAGAGGGCTGGTAGTTTACTGTTCAAATAAACAAAAATTAAAAAGCCTTTCATAACTATTCAGCCACTGGTGTTTTCGCAAGAGTGTGATGCTCTGTATTTTTTGCAACACGATAGACATAACAATAAGCATGCAATTGGAGCTTTCATTGAGAACAGAACATTAACAAATATTTGGGGGACCATGAAGGTCTACAAAGCTGCTCGTTCACAAATTCAGGCAACCTCTTGGGATACGTAGCCATGGATACATAGGCTGCCAACAAGATTAGATTGATGCACTCAAAAGTGAGCCCTGCTTCTTTAGAAGCGGTGGATAAGTTGTTTCCTAGGAAGCTTTTCTAGTCTCCTCTCACAAAACTCATAACCGGTTTGTTTAGCCTCTCTGTTTCGCACTTCCGAATTAGGAACCCCTGCGTCCTCCTTCCGCTAAGGCATGTAGTTTCGCCCTTTCGGATAAGGAATAGGACGTCCTTCCTTCCTTTCCATCCTTTCCTTCTTTTCGCTGAACGCACTGTTCGTTCGTGTCGGAGGGACCAGGGCGAGGAGGGACCGGAGCACCGGCATTTGTCCCAAAAAATCTTCAAGCGCAGCCACCGCCAACTCTGTTCTGTTTTGTGTGAGTGTGTTGTGTATTATTGATGATCGGGAAGAGAGTTGTTTGTTTGCTATTTCGTTTGTGCTTGTACTTTTGCTGCGGGTTAGTGATGTGCTCAGTTGTGTTTATGCTACACAAAGAAGAAAAAAAAAGTGCGGAATGCACCCCACACTTGGAGACAAGCCAGATTACACAAAACTCTCAGGGATGACTTTCATAGCAAAGCACAAACTAGAGAATCTAGGATTAAGAAAAGAGATGGGCACACATGCAAGAAAGATCGATGTGCTTTCTGGTTCAAACATTCGTATTCAGTATGTTCAGGGCTATTTCTTGGCGCTGGTACACAACTATCAAGTCCATGTTGCCTGATCGTGAGGCGTGGATGGGCGTGCACCCCGACCTTAAATTAGAGAGATTTACCAGCGAGGATACATCCATAGCTCAACTCGAAATCCTGTTAAAGGAATAGGCGTACCCCATGGTCACCTCCTGCATTTTTTTTACCACTGATGCATCGTTTTCTTTGCATTCCATGAGTTTCGTTACCACTAAAACAGGAGAAGGGGCGCTGACAATAGGGTGTTGCTGCAAATCACGCCTGTCCTTTTCTCCTATCCCTACGCTTGTGCTCCTTGTCCTCCTCGGCCTTTGGTGTGTTTTCATTGCTTCGATTGGGAGTGGGTTCTTTCATCCTTCTGTCCACATCACCTCTCCTGTTTGCACGAGGTAGGGGAAGGTGGGCAAGGCACAGTCCTACCGAGCAACCAACGAACAAGAAGCAATACGAAGCGATTGCGTGTTCATTGTCTGTTTCCTATCAATGAATCCTTTCTATCCCCCTCTGTCATTGTCTTCTTCCGCTCAAAAGGTGAGTTCCCCTGCTTTCCGCTTGCCTTCAGTTGAACAATAAGATGTGGCAAACCGGTTTCCTGCAACACCCTATCGTTTAGTGTCGTATGAGGGGAGGAGCATTAAAAAAAATACAAATTTGTGTGGAGGGGCATGGTACAAACCGGTTTTTTGACCTTGACAATCTTAAATCCTTATTTTTATCAAGGTTAGAGTGAGTCGCAGCAAATGCGTGTGAGTGTGACTTGCGCTCGATCAAATCCGCGCGTACACATTCGCAAGCCCACTTCTTGATGCATTTGTTATGGTTGTGTGCAACGTAGCAAAGCGTGGCTAGTCGCAGTGATCTACCCGCCTCACAATCGGTGGATGGGTAGTGTGCCTGTGGAGTGTAGACACCTTCCACATCAAAGTCATTCAACCATGTTCTTGAAACAAGTTCGAACAATGGCCTCACAAATGTGGACGAGTGGATGTATCTCTTTCTTTTGAGGGCCGACTTTCAGATCAGTTCAGTTCCTGTTTCTTGTTACTTTGGGGGAGGGGTCTGCGCTGTTGCGATGTGGGAGTTGAGGCCGTTCTTTCAATTTGGATCCCGATCTTGTGAGTTCCGAGGTGGACCATTTTTTTTCTTTGTCAAACAACCACACCACCATCCACTTTGTCAATGGAAAAGAGAGAAGAGGAATGAGAACAATAAGGAGGAAAGCAAGCAACAAGAGAAGGGGGGGCGACGGGTAGATGCTCATACATGAAATACCAGGCCACATTCGTCCCATGCTTGTGCTTGAGTAAGGTGCAAGCATCAGTTCATTTGGTTCGCCCCTCTTTTTTTTTTTCACAAACCGCTGAAAATGTACCTTCATCCCCCTTCTCTTACGTCTTCCGATCGCGCAAAACAGAGAAAGAAAAGAGCGCCCACACTCCACTGTCATCTGTTTTCTTACTCTGTCGGTGTCTTTCTCATCCAACCCCCACCACACCAAACCCTGTGCTCAGACTGACAATCATTGTATTGGATGCGCAAGTTGTGAGTGGGTGAGAGTGTGCGGGTGTAACAAAGCAAGGCTCAATTCTGAAATTGTGTATAAAAAGTCCCCGGTGCTCCCATCAACTTCGTTTCATTTTTTTTTTTTCGCTCTCCCTTTGTTCTCTCTCGCCATCACACCTCCGATCCTCTTTTTAATACTTCTCCAACGACAGAGACCTCACTTTCATCTTCGCCCTTCATTGATCTCATTACACACCTCCCCTTCACGACATTCCAATCCTGCCTTTGAATCTCGATCGATACTCTTACACCCGATACCCACTTGACCAACCACTTATGGCTTCTCCTTCAGAGTCACAAAACACCATCCAGGTGGGCACCGCTCCTACCTTTGGCAAGGCTGAGCTCGACTCCCTCGACGATGGCCAAAAGATCGAGATGAACACCCTTGACATTGAGGGCAAGGCCCCGACCACTCCCGTCATCGGCCCCAAGGCCGCCATCCTTCTCTTTGTCGGGTAAGGCACCACCCCTCATATACTCCCCTTCACCATCTCAAGATACTTCTCTACAACTATGTCTTACCTTTGAATATGTCCACATCTTTCCAGTTTCAAGTGCTCATTTGCATGCCACTTTAGTGTCTTTTCATTCTTTTCCTTCTCCTTCTGATCCAAACTCGTTTGGTACCCAATTGGCACCTTTTTGTCTATGAGGACCTGTATTCTTTTTTTTTTTTTTTTTTTTGGATAACTTCTCTCGCCTCCTTGTTACCGTACCGTCTTTTTTCTTTCCTTTGCACATCTGATGCAGTGCAGCGATCGTTTTTTTTTTCGGTTTATTATCAATGGGCCATAGCGCTGTCCTGTACACCTTTTGTTCTTGAAACAATTGCCAATGCTTTAAGCACACACAACCACCATGTTGCTGTGCTCCATCTTCCTCGCCCGCAATGGCTTTGTTGGACGCCCTTTGTGCTTTGTTGTCCAAGTCGGGGTGCATTGCATGGTCATTGTGTGTGTGTGAGTGCGCAATCTTATTGTTTTTAGAGTTGGGCTAATTCAGTTAAAAGCGACTATTGCAGATGCTGTGTCTGTCTGGATAATGCGGACCATAAGCAACCATACCATCAAACAATTATCTCTTTTTGAGGCGAACCTCCACACAAACACAAACACACGTACACGCGCACATGATGCTAAACGTTTTTTCTTCTTCCGATGGTTCGCCTCCTCCTTTCCTGTGGTCCCATTCATAGATTGGCCATGGCTACATTCTTGGCTAGTTTGGACGGCACCATTATTGCCACTGCCCTGCCCAGGATCGCCTCCGACTTCAAGGCCCAGTCTCAAATGAGTTGGGTTGCCACTGCCTACCTTCTCACCTACAGTATGTATCTGTTATCTTGAATGTAATCCGACTCTTTTAAATGTCAATATATCCACCACCACTAACATAACTTTCCTCCCGCCTGTCTCTCCCCCCATGCACAACTAAAAGACGCCTTCCAGCCCCTGTACGGCAAGTTCTCCGATATCTTTGGTCGCAAGATCATGATTCTCTTTGCCATCGTCACCTTCATGATCGGGTCCGCCGGTGCCGGTGGTGCCACCACCATGACCATGCTCATTGTCTTCCGCGCCATCCAGGGTCTCGGCGGCTCGGGTCTTCTCTCCATCGTCCTCATCATCATCTCAGACATCTTTCCCCTTGAGCAGCGCCCCAAGTACCAATCCATCATCTGGTCCGTCTTTGGCATCTCCTCGGTCGTGGGCCCCTTGCTCGGTGGTGTCTTTGTCGAACAGATCTCGTGGCGCTGGTGCTTCCTGATCAACCTGCCCTTGGGTGTCGTCACCATTGTCTCGGTTCTGCTCTTCCTGCGCCTACCCTTTGAGCGCCAGGAGCTCAAGATGCAGTTGTCCCGTATTGACTACCTTGGCACTACTTTGATTATCGTAGCTGTTATTTGCATCCTCTTGCCTATCACCTGGGGGCGGCACGACCTATGCCTGGGACTCACCCGTGATCATTGTTCTGTTCATTGTCGCTGCCTTGTTGTTTATTGTCCTGGCCTGGGTCGAGAGCCGCGCTGTTGAGGCTGTTATCCCCCCTCGCCTGTTCTTCAACAAGACCGTCTTGGTCCTGTTTATTGTCAACTTCTTGACCGGTATGGCCTTCTTGGGTGTCATCTTTTACAGCCCCATCTACTTCCAGGTCGTCAAGGGCGCCTCGGCCACTGCTTCGGGTCTTCACCTCTTGCCCATGGTGCTCGGTCTGGTCATTTCCTCGATTGCTTCCGGTGCTGCCATGGCCAAGGTCAAGGACTACCGCATCTTTATCTGGGTCGGTACCGTCATGGTCTCTGTCGGTGTCGGTCTCTGCATGTTGCTTGATGCTGACTCCAACATGGGTGAGCAGATTGGATTCTTGCTCATTGTCGGTCTCGGTATTGGTTTGATCTTGCAGACCTGCATGCTGGCTGCCCAGGCCGCTGTCGAGAAGGAGGACATGGCTGTGGTAACTGCCCTGTGCGGATTCATGAACAGTATTGGAGGCGGTATTGGTATTGCCATGTGCTCGGCCTTGTTCAACAACCACTTAGCGGCCAACTTCGTCTTGTTCTCGGATGCGGCCAAGAAGGTGATCCTTGAGCACAACATTACCGAGTCGATCACGGCTGTGCAGGAGCTTCCCGAGCCCGTCAAGACTATGGTGATTGAGGCCTATGTGAACACTTTCCAGTTTATCTTCAAGTGCATTACGCCCATTGCCTGTGCTGCCTTCGTGATGTCGTTGTTCATTCGCAAGTTGCGCATGCTGGATCCCTCCGAGATCATCATGGCCGCATAAAAAAAAAGACGATCGTTGTCTCCATTCATTAGATTTATTTTATTCTTCACGTAGCATTCCTATCATTTCTATCTATTGCCCAATAAGAAGCAGTTGTACATTACCAGCCTACGAGTCATGTGTCTTGGTTGACGCGTCTGATGGTTTCTCTGGGGCAGAGCAGCCGCGATCGAGAAATAATTAATTGAGGCTGGGTGCGTTTTGCAGGAATTTGGGGGTTCGTGGGTGGTGGACTGCTGTCTCGCAAAAAAGTTTTTTCGTTTCACTCCTTCGAGAGGAAGAATGGAAGTGGGAACCAACGCATTCAATCCTCTCCATTTCAACCAATTTGTCCGCCGTTCCTTTCACTTAATTTCACCACACCCACACCCACATCCACACAACTACCCAACTGCTGCTACTCATAATTTTCGTCAATAATAACGCGATCCTCCTGCTATTTTTTTATTACCTCAAAGTTCTGCACTCTTTCTTTCACTGAAAACACCGACTTACGCGTATTTTTAATCAGTCTCCGCAATCACCGCAACTATGTTCAACAAGTTTCTGGACAAGACCATCCGCAAAAAATCACACGCTCATGATCACAGCATGGAAACTGACCACACCGGAGGTAAAACAACAACGACAACAACAGCAACAACAACAACAACAACCCATAAGCACAAGGTGAAAAGATGGGACGCACAGTCCATCCTTCTCTTTATTTCTTTTATATTTTTTTTCCCATGACACAGCCCTCGTCTGTCTTGTTTGCATACCATGGGTCTTGGGGGTGGGGATAATAGGGGTTACGATCTATTCCAATGGGAGGGTGGAAGGTGCCTGTTGGGGTGTATTCCTGGGGTCTGTCTTTCTTTCATTCTTTGCTCCTCGTTCAAAGACTTTGAGTGCACGGTCCATCGTGTGCGTTGGATGTTCGATGACAAAGGTGCGATCCAGGATGGATCGGAACAAAAAAAAGAGTGAGTGAAATCTATTTCCATCTCATCTACCGACTGGTGCAATGACGCTGTACATGGGGGGTTAAATACCACACTCCTTTCATTCGCATTCGTGTTAGCATAATTGTGCGATATGTATGTCCCTTTAAAAAAAAAGCAACAAGCAACAAGCATCAGGCAAAACAAAAAAAAAAGCTCTACCTCTCCTCATCGGCCGATCTTGTCATCCCCTCGATGTGTTAACCCCCTTCCATGGTCTCTATGAAGGACGCGATGAGGCTTAAAAAAGAAATCGTGTGTAGTAATGTACATCTTTACAAGACGAGATATGTGTTAACCACATCCACGGACGATGGTGAATATGAAGGCGCACTCGAAGTGGCTCGGATCCCTTTTTGAAGTAGATCATGCACTTGTTTTTTTGTCTTTGTTATTATTCGTTATTGCATGCATGCATACGGAAAGGCATGGCAAAGGCACGGAATCGAAGGAAATGATATCTTTCATACTTTGCTTTTCCGACTGTTGCAACCACATTCGGCTTACACCGAGACAACACCTTCGTCGTGAGTTTTGAGAACCACATTCATACAACTCTTTCTCTCTCTTTTTCAGTCTCTCTCTCCCCTCTCTCTCGCTCTTTCTCTCTCTCTCTCTCTCTCACTCACTCACTTGTTCTACTTTTATGCCAACACCGAGTGAGTTTCTCTCCTTTGTTCCTCTTCGTCTTCCTCGTCTTCATTTCTACAAAGTATAATATGTGTGGTGATTGTGGTCTTCTAGTGCAGCAACGGAGCTTAGATGTGGCGAAAGTGGAGGTTTCCGCAAAGTCGATTGCATAAGGGAGAGGGCTGTGTGCATCAAATGACTGCAGACCATGTCTGTCATGAGAACACGTCGAGTCGAATGCGTTTCACCTTAGTGGGCCAAAATGGAGAGGCTAGAAAATAGAAGAAACACACCTTTTTGTTCATAAAAGATGCGTGCAAAAAGTAGTCAGGGGGATAAAAAAGAGAGATCGAAGGGGATGGAGGAAGAGCGAGCTAGCGAACGTGTTTCTGTTGATGTGGCCAATGGTGTAGCAGATGGTGGGTTCGTCTCTGAGGATTGGTCGAGGAAGAGATGCAGCTGCGTACAGACAAGGAGGATGGGATGGATCGGGTGGTGGGATGAGAATACCCCTCCTCCACACAAACACATGCATCCATACAAGCTCCCATTGAAGCAAACCACCCCAAACGTTCATTTGTTGACGTGTGCCCAGTGCTCCTCCCTCCTTCAAAGCCTTCATTTATCGGTGCATGCATGCCATCGAAGGAGAGAGAGAGAGACAGAGAAAACGAAAGGATAGAGATGCTTTGTCAGTCATTTTATTTTACAAACACAACCATGAAAGGAAGCGATTGACGGGTGTGGGGTGGTTGAGTGACAGGGATGGGATCTCCCGTCTCTTTATAAACACGGCGTTGCTTCTCGTTTCTCCGGATTTCTTACTTGGTCCTAGCTTGGTTCACTACACTCTCCACTCTTCAACCCTCTCCTCACTCTGCACTTCTATTTCCTAAACGCCAGTCTCCCACGCTCTCGTTCTCCCTTCACCAACAAAAACAAACGCCCTCCTTCCAGACAATGTTCCTTTTCATTAAACAATCGATGGTCGAATTGCGTTCACCTATCTCATTCCTAGGCTCGTCCGATGTGAATGACCTTGGTCAGGATGGCCAGCCCACGTTCGACACGCGTGCCAACAATGTCACAGCTCAAGGTAACAGCACACTCCCCTTATATTGTTGAGCGGACGTGCGATGCTGTAAGCGACTGTATACGATGTGCGGAGCAAACTGAACCACAGTTGCATGACCTTATTTGGGCGCGAATAATTGTCTGTCGAGTGTGGTGTCATTTCCACAGCGAAAGAGGGGGAACGGAGGGAAAGAAGAGTGGGAGAGAGATGCGGACCATGACCAAAGGGAGTCATACAATGCAGAAGATGGAAGAAAAAAGCACACGAACTGTGCGCGCGCGTTCTTTTCTGATCTTCCATCCCTCCTTCCCCCCCACTTTGTCATCACTTTCTTCCTTTGGCCAGGCCAAGGTCCGTTGAGAAGGGAGAGTTGGATGGATGGGATAGACCGCATACATACCCCAAAGCTGCCTACAACGTATCCCGTTGGGAAAAAGAACGAGGCGTGTGTCTGACATGGGTGGGAGTGTGTGTGTGTGTGTGTGTGTGTGTGTGTGTATGTGTGTGTGTGTGGATGTTTCTCATTCGCTGCCTTCTTTCTCCATTCCGTTGTTCGGATTCCGTTTTCGGTTTCTGTGCCGTGTCGCGTTCACTTGCAGATGGCGAGAAACAATGCGAATGATGGAAGGATGAACAGAGTCGCGTCGTCTCTTTTTTTACTCTTCTCTCGTCTTCCTTTCTTCTGCTCTTTTCCCTTTCCATCCTTTCCGCATCCTTTGCTTTTGCTTGTCCTCGCTTCTCCTATACTTCGACGTCGTATCTCACATACTGCTTACCTTCTCAAATACTCAACTCTCTTCTTTCCTTTCTTCTTTCTTTCTGTCTTCATCACATATATCAAACCTACATTTTTGTCTACCCACTCCGATCTTGACTATCAACAGTAGCAGCATCCTCCGGGTACACCACGGATCCAAACCCATACAACGTCAACAACAACAGCAACGGCAGTAACATTAACGGTAACGGCCACTACAACACCACCACGGCCAACAACAACCAATTCTCTCAACAACTACAACAACAGCAACAACAACAACTACAGCAACAACAACTACAACAACAACAACTACAGCAACAACAACTACAACAACAGCAACAACTACAACAGCAACAGCAGCAACAACAACAACAACTACAACTACAACAACAAGAACAACAACAGCAAGAACAACAACAACAACAGCAACAACAACAACAACAACAACAACAACAACAACAACAACCACAACCACAACCACAGGAACAACCACAGCTGCAACACCCAATACCTCAAAGTGGAATGCAAGTCGAGATGGTCTCTGCTGATTCAACATTGTCTGAGCGTCAGCAATTAGAGCAGCATCAGCTCCTCGAACACCAGAAGCAGCAGCTACTATTGCAACAGCAACTCCAACTCCAGCAACAACAGCAACAACAGCAACAACAGCAACAATACCAAGCAAGAGATCAGCAACAGACCCAGGTTGCCCAGGCACAAGGGCAAGTACAGGCTCAAGCACAGGCACAGGCACAGGCACAGGCACAGGCACAAGCGCAGGCGCAAGTACTAGCCCAGCAGCAAGCTCAGGCACAGCGGCTAGCACAACTAGCACAGCAACATGCACAACAGCAGGCACAAGTACCACAACAGCAACAACAGGTCCGGCAACCTCAGCAGGCGGCCGCCCGTCGCAAGTTCAACCTGGATGACTTCCGCATCCATCGCACACTGGGCACAGGATCATTTGGGCGAGTGCACTTGGTGCAGTCAAGGTTTAACTCTCGATTCTACGCTATGAAGGTGCTCAAGAAGACCGAGGTAGTCCGCCTTAAGCAAGTGGAGCACACCAACAACGAAAAGATGATCCTCGAGCGAGTCGAGCACCCGTTCCTGATCAATCTCTGGGGCACTTTCCAGGACACTCGGAATCTGTACATGGTCATGGACTATGTCGTGGGAGGCGAACTATTCTCGGTCCTCAGGAAGAGCCAGGTAATTATTTTATATTTTATTTCGTTTTGTTCTTCGGTGTATGCTCTCACCTTGGATGCAGACAGCATTGGATATGGGAATATGATGGGGACATGGTCTTTTTTCTCATCCTCACCCACATGTCATCCCCCCACTCCACTCCTCGCATATGCACAAACACACAAACACCCACACACATCCACACACGCACACACAGGCGTACTCCCTACTCTATCCATCCTCACCTCTGTTCTGCTCAACCAACCACCCATCCATTTCCTCCCCCCACCCCCCCAAAAAAAAAAAAAGATGAGCATTGTGCCCCCGTTGACCGAGGAACAATGTTGTATAGACTTCCACCCTCTAACTTGCTCCAATATTCTATGGACCATGGATATTTGAGCGAAATGTGGATGATAACATGTTTGAGGATGTTGGTTTGTTTCTTTGCTGTCTGTTGTGGTTGTTGCAGGTGGTACAGGCGAGTGTCATGAACTCTTCTTTCTTTTTTGCATGAATGAGTGGGATGTTGTGTGGTCTACTTTTCTCTCTTCTGTCTTCTGTCTTCTATCTCCTCCCCCCGTTTTTATTTTTAACAACAAAACGAAAAACACAGTACAACACACGCAGCGATGGTTGGCAAAGATCACACAGTCCAAGGCGCATCGTATCGATTCCGAACCACTCGTTTTATTATGCATTTGGGCGGTGGACCAAGCTCAAAAGGAGACAGGGTCTGTCGGTCTGTCTTGGGCTTTGCAAACAGATGTGACACTTTTGGCGCGATTTTTTTCGTTTGTTTTTGGGGGGCAGAGAAAAGAGAGATGTCCGAGGGACATGGGAACATGACACGCCTCGTCCGTTTTTACTACGATGACCGAATCCGATGGCGACAACAGGAGATCCATGCGCACACAAAGGAAAAGGAAAAAAAAAAAAAAAGATGGCCAAGGCAACGTTGTGGAAGCAGAGAAGACACACCATGGAAGAAGGATGCAGGTCCACAATGAGTTGTCAAGAAGGACACATAGCCTTGAAATACTTTTGATTCCCATCTCGCTCGGTACATCTTTCTTATTTTTCTTTTGCTACGTCTGTTTGCGAGAATGTGCGTGAGTGCGTTGGCAACGTTTTATATCGTTCTTCCTCCTATCTTGCATTGGAATGGTAGCGGCAAGGGAGCCAGCTACCTAATAATAACGTGGAAAGCCTTTGCATGCATATTGGGCTACATTTTAGCCTTTTTGAATTCCCAGGCGCTCCGTGATTATTATTCTGCATATCATTTTCTTATTTTGTTCATTAAATGAGCGCGCATCCAGTTGGATCCCTTATATTTATTTTACTCTCCAACATCCTTTTTTTTTTTTTTTTTTTTTTTTTTTTTTTTTTTTTTGGGTCGTTCCATCCAAATGCATCTGAATATCCTTGCATACTGCCAACATGAGGTCCAACGTGAGGTCCAACGCGAGTGAGAGAGAGAAGAGAAGGCGACGATGCGGGAGAAGCACAAAAGAGAAGACAAGGGCAAGGAGAGTACGCTAGAGTCTCTCCTCGATGGGCCAGGCTGGGCCTTGTTCACTTCTTCCGTGTGGTCTTTCATTCGTTGCTTGCACAAAGAAAATAGCTGAGATACTGCAACGTGCTAACCGTGCTTCTATTCCCTTTACTGTATAGCGTTTCCCCGAACATGTCGCACGATTCTACACATGCGAAGTACTGCTGGCACTGGAGTATCTGCACTCTCACGCCGTCATCTATCGCGACCTCAAGCCAGAAAACCTGCTGCTGGACTCGATGGGCCACATCAAAATCACGGATTTTGGATTCGCAAAACATGTACCACAGAACATGACCTGGACACTGTGTGGCACGCCCGACTACCTCGCACCCGAGATCATTCAGTCCAAAGGATACGGAAAAGCAGTCGACTGGTGGTCTATGGGCGTGCTCATGTTTGAAATGTGTGCAGGATTCCCACCATTCTTTGACGAGGACCACATCAAGCTGTACGGCAAGATCATGGCAGGCAAAGTCAAGTACCCGCCTCACTTTTCGCCCGCACTCAAGGATCTGTTAAAGCGGCTCTTAACAGCGGACTTGACCAAGCGATACGGTAACTTGCGAGGCGGAGCGTCGGATATCAAGAACCACGTGTGGTTCGAGGGCGTGAACTGGGACCAGGTCTACAGCCGGCAGATCGAGGCGCCCTACCGACCCACCATCATGGGTGAAGGTGACGCAAGCAACTTTGACGACTATCCAGAAGATGCGGAGCAGTATGGTGTCTATCCACCAGGGGAACGGGACGAGTACGGATCGAGCTTTCCCGGATTCTAGAATAGCATATTCGATACACAATTTTTGTATAAAACCAATGACTTTTTTTATTTATGTTCTTGTCACCAATACGTGATTGAAAAGAGCAACGTGCTCAATGTCGTGCCCTATTAGTACTCTACTTTCCTCAACCTCGGTGGTTCGTAGCTTGCACTATGACACTTGTGATTTATCAAAGGTGAGGAAGAGGAGGGAAACACTGCCACATGCGCCTTGGACATGCTTCTTCTGTCTACACCTCATTCACGCGCCGATCCACTGCAACATGGTTTCATACGGCGGTGATTCTGTGACCAAAAAGAACTAGGGCCAGTATTGGGTACCAAACAGCCGACATAAGAATATCCTCGACCCTGAAGGATGGAGCGCGGAGTGATAGGGACCTGGTCTGCACTTGGCTTACAGACATTGCTGTGACAAGGCCTGTGTTTGTTTTGTTCTTTTTTGCACTGCCTCTTGAAGGACTGATGCTGAGGTGGGTAGAAAGAAATGAGCGCAGAACGATAAACTGGACAGAAATTCGACCATTCGGCCAATTTTCCTGGGTCAAAAATGCTTCGGTGGTGCGACATATCGCCCAATGCTCAAAGGGAATGAGAACAGTAGCTGTGTTTTCCATTATTGCGACAAAGCCAAAGGTCTCTCTACCTTTCTACTCTTGTTGGTGATTTGCGTAGCCTTTGGAGAAGATAAGATATAAAGCGCGGCACTGTTTTTTCCTTTCTCTTCGTTTTTCCAACACGATCAGATATTTGGTTTCTCCATCGCCCACCTACGCCTCGTTTCTTTTCAGCCCCATCTCTTCATTTTTGATTCTTACATTCTTCTATTCACAAATCGTCAGCGACGCGACAACAATTGTTTACACGCAGATTCTGCATACGAAAAAAAAAAATGTTCTCCTGCAAACTACCTGCCACAGTCCCTCCGCAAATACAACATTTTCAAAATACCACAGTTGTTGGTTACACTGCGACAGAGATGTCGCCAGATCCCACAACTGGCTCTACCCGCTGCCAAGTCTGCCAATACCTCCTTTCTCCAGATGAAGCTCCCACACTCACCTGCAACAAAAAGTGGGCCTTACCTTGCTCGAGTGTCGATATCAAGTCTGCCGACGCTTCTATCCCTCTCGTTTCTTTGCCAACATCTCTTACTGTCTCGGCTCCGTTCCCAAGTGTGGCCATCTCTCCTACACTATCAGCAACGCTCTCGAGCACAGTGGCTGTCTCTCCATTTCCAACAGCCCCTTCAAGCTCACCGGAACCTGTCTCCCAGGGCGATAAGACGAGCGGAAGTCAATCGTTCCTTGACAAAACTGTCGAGATAGCGGGTGTACGCATGCCCATGATCGCTCTGATCAGCAGCGGCGTCGGTTTGCTCGTCATTATTCTCGTGGTATCTGTTCTTGTGGTGTGCCAACGACGAAGACGTCGCATCAAGCAGAGAAATCAATTCAAGGGCAAGGGCCTCATGGATCCCGAGAAGGGCGGTTACAGTCGGCACGACGATGACGACGATGACGATGACGATGGTCACCCATACCGCTATGGTCATAATGCCCACAGCACTTCCTCCTCTGGCCACAAGGCCACCGATACCAAGCCCAAGAAAGACCAGTATCCATCACAACAAATGAGCAGGTCGGCCGCCTCCTCGTTCACACCAAGACTCCAACATCAAAGATCTGGCTCTCGATCGCCTGACCGACCACACTCAACCAGCGAGCTCTTACCAATCGCAAGCAAGCACCTCTCCTTGGATGGATCTCCACATGCAAGTGGTAGCAGGCATAATAGCGCGTCCGTGCTGTTCTCCTCTTCTTCGTCACTTGTCCCTCCTCCACCAAGTTCCATCGACCACCAGATCCCACCCATCCGACAAGACGCCCTCCTCTCATCGATCTCACTCTCGTCCATCCCTTACGTCCCCAAGAGCACATTCACACCGCGCTCGCACCTGCAATCTGAACCTGCAATTCTCATGGTGTCCTCTCCTCGTCAGTCTGAGTGCAGCTTTGTCGAACTGATCCCTATAGAAGAGACCCCACGCCTTGCGCACACGGCTCTGGCGATGCCAAATGTCCACGAGGCCCAGGAAGCTGTGGTCGCCGAGGTCGTGGTGCCTGTTCTGGAAGAGGTCTCTGAGACATTGGTGCTTGAGCTAGGGCAGGAAGGATGCTCGCAAGAGACGTTGGTTGAGACACATGTACCTACCTCCACGTCGGATGCACAGATCCAGACAGATTCATCCACAGATGTCGAGGCTTGGCCAGTCAAGGGTCCGATGAGCAAGCGCCAGCTCAAGAAGCAACGACGCATGGCTAACCGGCAGGCGGCATGGGAGAGAAGAGAGACTGCCATCCTAAAGAACTTCCTGGCCAGAGGTGGCAGCGTCAGCAGACGCCACAGCAAGCTCGGTCAAGGCCATCGCAGTAACGATAACGACAACAGCGAAAACGTGATGAACAAGGTCCGGCCAATTCACTTGGACACCTTTCCGACCGGGGGTGGCCAAGGGTTTCGAGCGCGAAAGGATTCCCTCCGACGCGCAAAGCTGCACAAGTCCCATGCGCGACGGGAGGCCGAGGGAAAGTGCCTGGGCTGTCAGCGCGGACTATGCCGAGTGCCGCCGTGGCAGTGGGAAGGCAAGCAGCGTGCACGCGTTCTTCATGAAGGGAATGTTGCTGATATTGTGTATGGTAGCTATGAGGCTGTGGACGAGCTTTCTGTGAAGACTTTGACGACGAGTCCTTCGACAGTGGAGCAGAGCGGAGGCGAGAGTGGTTTCGTTGCTGTGTAGATCGGATGGATTCTTTGTATTTACTATTTTTGATAACGCGCAGCAAAAAGGAAAAAAAAGTTAGCAGAAATAAAGATTATTCTCATCTCCTTTTGCACCTTTGCTTCTGGCAACTCCTGTTGTTTTCCACCTGTCATTAGTCAGTTCTTGGCTGCCAAAGCATACCCAAAGTCCAGCCGTGGAAGGAGTGCGTAGTAGCGAGAGAGTGAGGAGATTGAAATGGTGTTATTTCATAGGGTGATTCCCGTATTCACATCCGATTGGTGGTGACCGATCTTCCCTCGCGCCGCCACCAACTTACTCAAAAATTGACGGAGCAAGCATAAAGGGGATCGTTGCTGATCTTACTCTTCCTCTCTTTTTCTCCTTCCCCCACCTTCTCTCCTTGCAGGTAAGAAAAGTAATGGCACCCTTTCCAATGACGTTATTTCCTCACACCTCTAAGCCATTGTGCTGCTGTACTTTTTTTTAAGATTGTTCATTCTTTGTCTTTCATTCTTTCCTTCCTACTCTCAACGCCCCACCTCCATTCACCACATTCTTCGTTCACCATCTCTTTTTTTTTTTTTCACTTGTTCATGATGACTTTAGGGGGCACTGGGTGGCTTCGGTCCCTGGCTGCTCCCAACGGGTCTCATGGGCAGTTTTTCGTTTATGGCTACTTTAGGGGGTGCCAGGCGGCTTCGGTCTCTGGCTACTTCCGACGGGTACCATAGACAGTTTTGGAATGCTATGACTTGCGGCCTGCTCGTGGCGCATTCACATTTCGAGCACATGCTCGGGATGACTGACAGCAAGTCGAGAATATAAACTGTAATCTTGGGAAAGTACTTTAGTTCCGACTCTGGAAACTTTGTTCGTCGAGGCTAAGAGTCTGGTCTAATGGTGGGCGTGGTGCTGGAGCATGACCGTGTATTTGTAGCGGCTGATTGTGAAGTGACAACACTGGTGCAGGACGAGGGCCGAGTGTCGGAGACGAGAGTGTAATGCAGAAGGAGGCTTTAATATGCTAGGTGAGCACATTTGTCCTCGAGATTGAGAAATGCAATGCAGATGGTATTGCAGTTATGCATTGAATGCAAAGTAAAGGGAAATGAAATTGAATGGCGTTTTCCTTGTGCACGCTATCCTCTAGCAACCAAGAGAATCAGATGGAGCGAGATTGAGCGTGCGCAATCGGATCAATCGTTCCCTCAAACTCGATCGTCGACCAATCCTCCATATTCGTGTTTGAAGTATCAATTAGTTGTATTTTGCGTTGTAAAAAGTCGTGGAACGTATTGTCTGCCGGAAGGAACGTGTTTTTGCGAAACGCGTCCTCTTTGTCGGGGTATCGGTATTCTATGTTTCTCTCTTGCCCTCGCAGCCTCGCTCACTCGCTCACTCGTTCGCTTAGCGGGTTAAGTGCCGAGGAACATTGAGCACAATGCGGTAACGAGCTTGTTGATGGGTGATACGGTGGAAGGCTTCATTGCAACCCTGATTTAGATGGAGAAAGAGAAAGAGAGAGAGAGAGAGAGAGAAGTAAAAGGGCTTTGGGTTAATAATTTGCAATAGATGGGCATCTCTCGGAAAACGATCAAAACACATACTGCATCTTCTTTGTAAAACCAAAAAAAAAAAAAAAAAAAAAAAAAAAAACGAACCTCGACTCCCATCTCAAGCTCTTCAATCTCGGGCTTGATGTTGTGGCGAGCTGCAAACTCGAGCATCTTGACTATCACATGGCGAGATGCCACCAAAGATCCGCCGACTTTGACTATTAATGTGGATACAACAAAAGAGTTGATTAGGAGGATGCGCGCGTGTGCAGGTGCATGTGTCAATGTAGCTCTTCATGACTCAGGCTTACGTTGCTTGAAGAGATGCGGCCTGTGTGGAATATCCATGGAGCCTTTACGCGAGACGCCAAGGTTGATCAAGGTGCCGTTGGCCTCCAGGAGGCCAATAATATGGTCCCATGGAGGGTCGTTAGCCGCGGTGTTCAGGATGTAGTCGAGTTTGGTGGTGTTGAGGATGGAGTCCTTTAAGCAGACAAACTCGTGTGCTCCAAAAGCAACGGCATCTCTCCTCTTGTCAGGGTTGGCCGAGATAGCCACAACTAAAGAATGAGGAAGCACGACGAGAACCAAAGTAATGTGAGATGTTGTTGGGTTAGGTTAGGAAGATGAAGAATTTTCTACTTCCCGGCAATCACAAACACAACAGACAGCAACAGCAACCACTCCATTCACCCATTGTACAAAAAGAGGCTTATTCTTTTCCTTCCTTCTCTGTTCGTGCCGAGTCTCCCGCAAATTAACAACAAAGTTGTTTTGTGGTTGCACAGCAGCGCACTTCTCATTGGAGCTGACGAGTGCTGGTGTGTTTGTTGATGTGGTAATGACCACTCTCGAGTTACTTCTTTGTTTTGATGTGGTTTCTTGGTTGGCGTCTTGTCTCCTTCCTTGAGAGTTGTTTTCCTTGTTCGCGAGTTTCTCTCCTTGTTCAGACCCATTTGCACATTGCATCCTTGCTTTGTTTTTCCTTGTTGTGGTTTGCCCCGTTGTCAGTCCTCGAGTCTCCTTCACCATGATAAAGAAAACAAAGAGAGGTATTCCAGACCTCCCAACTTACCCTTGCATCCCCAGGCCCTGGCAAACTTGATTGCTAAATGCCCCAATCCTCCAATGCCAACAACTCCCACGGTTGCTGTTGGACTGACATTGTACCCGTACAGCGCCCCAAAAACTGAGGCACCCGCACAGGTCAGGGGTCCTGCATGGCGAGGCTCAATCGACTCGGGGATCTTGTACACAAATCGCGAGTCCCATACGGATGCATTGGCAAACCCGCCAACTCCTTCACTAAAAGTGGTGCGACGCTCGCACAGGTTCTCCTGACCCGAGTGGCAATGCTTGCAGTTGAGGCAGGTGGAGCGGATATAACCAAAGCCGACAATGTCACCAACCTCAACGTTGGTGACGTCCTCTCCCTTGGACTCGACTCGGCCAATGATCTCGTGGCCTACGACATGGTCCTCGTACATGGCAGCGTACAAGGTGTCGGTATAGCAGACCGAGCAGCAGATGATGGCCACACCGACTAGTCGAAGGAGGGGGAAGAGATAGAGGGAGTGAAGGAGAGAGAGTTTCATTAGAAACTATTCAAAGAGTGACGAGTGATGTCAATTGAGGACAGAATATAGAACGCTTTTGTTTTACAATACTGAAAATGCAAATATTTGATATTTTACCGTCATTTCTACCGAGTGTTGGGAGTTCGATGCTCTTCTCGACAAAGGTCTTGCCACCATGAGCAGAAGCAAATGCTGTGATGGTGCGAGGAGGGCCAGTTGAAGTTTTCGACGAGAGTTTTTTAATTAGATTAGTGGGTCGTTTTGCGTCTTTCGCATCTTTTGTGTCTTTGGTATCGTTCGTCTCTTTTGTTTTTTTGGAGTTCTTTGAGTAACGAGAGGACTTGAAGGCTTTCAGAAAGGAGGGAGACATTGTGGCAGTGAAGAACAGAGAAAGAAAAAAGAAGAAAGAAATGTGTCGAAAGCGGCACCTTTTATTTATACTTTGCATCGCGATTGTCAAGTTTGTCCATCAATTTAAAATTGCCCTCAAGCAATGGCATGTCCCACAACATATCTGTCCCGCAATCATTGGTCTTGCAAGCATGTTCTTGTCCTCGTCCATGTCCAAAACAAGTTTTTGTTTTTACCCTCATTTTCGTTTTGTTCATATTATCATATTGTTCATGCACAGTTATTTCGGCATTCGTTTCTTTTCTTTCCGTCGTTCGTTCTTTTTTTCTTTCGTGAACACAAAGACCAAGAGAGCAATAAACAGATTCCCATTCTGATTGCTTTGCCCGTGAGCCTGTCCTCATATTTGCGGGTAGTGTCTTCCCACCCACCTGTTACATGAACACATTGTCACATATTGCATACCAGAGTATTGTATTTTTGTTGCCTCCCTTGTCAGCCATTGGAGAAAAAATATTAAAAAAACAATATGGACACCTTCCTTCACCCATGTAAATTACACGCATGACGTATCGCTATTGGTCAAGTTGAATGACGACTGTCAATGTATGCAGAAGAACCAGGGGCTCGAGTAAATCAACTGCGAACTGCGTTCGTGTTTCGGCTTTCAAAGTCTGGCTCGGCTGAAGTAGACGTCCTCACTGTGCACCCCCCACCTCACGTTGTTTGTTCCTAAACATAACACAACAGCATGCCACAGCGAAAACTGGAGGATCACAAACCACAACGCATGCATCACGCATCGGTATTTCTCAATTGGTTTGCATGCTTGGTTGCACAGCTACTCTCAAGTATGCTCGTCGAATACAAAAGCAAATTGAAATTTATAGAACTTGTGAGAGTGGGACTGAAAGGGCCACCCTTTGGTGATTTTAGGACCGTCCAAGCGTATCTCCATAGTCATCTTGGCCCGGAAAGAACTTGTCCGACAGCCAGACATGGTCGGTTGCAAAGTTGTACGGCTTGAGCGGCAGATCATACGGGAGGCGAATCGGCACTACTCCAGATACACGTTCCAAAGTATCTTGCAAGCCAGAAGAGTGAGAGGAGGTTGAACCTTGTGAAAGACGAGGCCGAGGGTTGGATACGGTCGCGTTGAGCATGCAGACATGTACATCATGCTCATCGATAGAGGACGCTAGGCTGGATGCTGCTGAGACAGGCTCACTTCTTAGCTCCTATGGCAAGAACGTTCCATATAAAAAAGGAGAGGGGGAGTACATCAGATCAATTCCATCAGTTGCGCCAGAGGAAGCCAGGGCCACGAACCTCGAACAAGCTAGGGAAAACGAGCACGCCCAGTTCGTAGCTCTGGATCGAGATAGCCCCATCTTTGAGCACACCCCACGCAGGTTTGGACAGATTGGCGCTCGTCAACAGAAACCAAGAGATCACATCGGCTTCTTCCATGCACGACACCCTTGTAAATGTCTATTGATCTCATCATCCACACAATCACCGCGGTGCGTGTATAAACATGTTAATTTCAAGTCCACACATACAACACAAACCATCAACAAACAACACAAAGTAAACAAAGTCTCCTGTTTCATTACCTTGATGTGAGGCATGGCATGATCTCGCCCACTTTTGGCGGCTTGCCAGGAATGCAAAAGAGGGTTCAAGTAGTGCGCCTGCTTAGTGTAACTTGTTTCTTTAAATGGCAGACTGCCGCCCATCGACCAGCCTTCGTAGCTACATTCAAAGGTTTGAAATAAAAATGAGTGGGAAGGACAAACCCCTGGCCCGTTCAAAAAAGGTTTCGTATGTACCTCGTGCGGACATTCTCGGCGGTAGGGAAAACCACACACAAGTCTGCTTTACTGGAGGCCATGTAGTTGGATTGCCGGTGGGCGTTAAGACTCATCTCAAACTCTCCTCGCAACCAATCTTGTGAGTTTTTCCCTAGTGAGCCAACACTCGAGATCTGCAAGATTGAAGAGCGAAAATGAGGAGAGCAAACATACCATATTAGCATTCAGGGGTCGAGGAATTCGGCGTACAGTATCTTCAAAAGAGTGTACCTGACAGATGATCTTTGAGTTCACGATGCATGCCTTCGATATCTCCACTTGTTGCCTGAGCACTGAACGGAGTCGCATATGACCCCACTTGTTCTTCTCTACACCCGAAAACCTGCCGGGAACAGACCCGACAAGCACGCCCTTGACGCCCGTAAAGTCGTATTGAGATATCCTGGCACTGATCTCTTGGTGGTGGCTGTACTTGCTCATGTACTCCAACAAGTCACGCTCGAAAGCACAGGTCGCTAATCCAATGAGTTGTGGTTTCTTGACGAGTCGACCTGTCGTAAAGATTGCCTGAGTCTTGTTCCTGCACGTCAATGGGTTACAGATTGAGACGCTTCTGGGTAAGGAGAGACGTGGTTTTTCACGAATGCATATAGTTTGACCCTGAACTAAAATGAAATGTTTCCATCGTGTCTCTTACCTCCAATCGCGCTCAATCATGTTGGCAGTATGCACAACAAACTGCATTGTGTTGTCTCGATAAAATAAGAGCATCGCTTTGGTGTGATGGGTGCCTAATCGCCGTAGGCAACATATGTAAGGGGCGAGCGTGAGAATCCTTGCCACATACATTGCACCACATAAAGAGCATACAAGGCGCCAATTCAATACCAATTCCAGACACTTGAACGCGATGCAGGGTCACTCGCGGGTATTTCATTCCCACATCTGTCTCCATCCTCTAGAACAAACACGAGCAAATTGAGCACACATATTTTGTGTCAGTGAATGTCTTCATCGTCCCTTGTTCGTCCGATCCCGCAAAAACACGTTACCAGCAACTGATCGGGCGTTAGTCGCAGTCCGTGGTAGACAATAACCTTAAGGCCGTCGCGTATCTCTTCCGGGATCCTGTTCATCACAAACTCCACGTCAATCATGTAGTTGATCTGCACCATTAGTTCCAGGTTGACCTGTCATTTGAGGGCATAGAAAGCTGCATATCAGTAAGGAGTGTCTTGCATAAGTTCTTGTTTTGACAAGTAGCACAATGAATTCTGCATACATCACCGAGAAGACTTTCCAAGGACACACATCCATCATTGTCAGTTGATGGAGCTCTATGGACGACTGTGAGGCGTATAGATGGATCAACGTAGCGGATAGGGTCCGATTCTCGAAGTCTAGGTAACAAAGAGGCGAGGACAAGAACAATGGTAGTATGGTGGTTAGCTCCAGGCGATCGAATTATGCACACTGCGTTTAAATAGAAGTGGCCAACCTCTTTCCACTGTCAGCAAGCAACGATGTATCGCTGTCCTCAGGCGTCCGAGAATGCTTGCGATTCGTCTGTTTTCCTTGATCATCCTGTTCCAGCAAAGGAAGACTCCGCTCTTCCACGGTAACTGAAGACTCCAAGCGACCCTCGTCTTCATCGCTGCTGCTCTATGGTGCTCAAGGTGGAAGAGTCTTAGGACAGTGCTTGATCTATGGTGCCACCAAAATACGAAATACCTCTATGGTGATGCTGCCAAAAACAAGAATGAATGTCAGTTAACAGGCATGGCATAGGGAGGCATGGAGTTCAAATGATGCCAGCATTCCTGCTTTCACTTGCTTACATTGCATTCGTCGAGGGAGGTTTGCCCATGGAATTGAATGTGAAGGTTGTAAACCAAGTGAAAGTTGTAAACCAAGTGAAAGTGGCTGTCTTGAAAATTTAAACTGTTTTATGTTCATCAGCTTGGTGCAACTGAAAATCATTTCTTTGATTATTTTTTTTACTGCCGCATGATATCATCGTAGTCGCGCTGGTCCTGCTGCATCTTCTCCATGATTTTGTATTTCGCCTGGTAGTATCGCCGCAGGCCGTTAGACGCTGAAGGCTGCACCACCTCCGAGGCCGATGTCAACCGCCCCATCGCGTCCCACAGTCTACCCTCCATACTAGATCCAGGACCTCTCTCTTTGGACTCAAACGCCACAGCGCCGCAGACCGCGGCTCCAACTACAACAGCGGCGTCGCCCCCACTGCCCGGAAGAACGACAGGCATCTGCAAGACATCCGCCAGGACTTTGACAAACACCTGATTGAGAGATAATCCTCCTGATACGCACACAGTCTCGATCGTGTATCCAGCTGTGGTCAGGGCGCCCAGGATCTGTTTAGTGCCAAGCGCCAGTGCTTGAATCGTAGCGAGATATAGGATCGCCAAACCATCCACGGTGTCGCTGTTCAGATCCAAGCCAGAAATGGAGCCACGCATGGTTTCGTCCGCAAAGGGCGATCGGTTTCCGTGGTGATCCGGAGTCATGTGCAGACGTTTTGTCAGGTAGGTGTAACCGCAGCTCTTCCTCGTCTTCGCCACTTGCTCGAGGTGCTGGTTCAGGAATTCATAAATCGACAGTGCCTTTGGGCCTGCCGATTGGGCCTGCTCGAGAGCTTTTGGATACGCTACGTGGGACTTCGTCAAGTAGTCGATCAATTGGCCAGTCGAGGACTGTCCACCCTCGGCCACCCACATGTCGGGCAGCATGACGCCATGGAAGGGACCCCAGACACCTAAAGGACCAAAAAAGCGACATAGGTAAATAAATTCACGTTGGAATCGTTCGTAAGCATTGCACATCGCCAGAACATACCTTTGACAAAGATGGGCCGATCGCTCATGACCAAATGGCAAGACGAAGTGCCACAGATAAGCGAGATGCGCTTCTGAGCTTCATTCACAGTTGGTGGAATGCCATTCGTCCGCGCTCCCAGAGTTCCAATGGCGCCAGCATAAGCATCAATCACGGCCCCACCAACAGCAGTCCCTGGGAGCAACCCCAGTTCAGCAGCAGCACTTTCGGTCAAGCCTCCAATGAACTCGCCCGCAAAGTGGACACGCTGCGAAGTGTTGCCGAATCCACAGAGCAAGCGGCAGTCGTCGTCCGCAATCTCGCCCAAGCCAATCGATCGCAAAAAGTCGGCGGACCAGCCATGGTCCCCTTCGCTCCCGGGTCCTGCTTTATAAGCCCACTTGCACACGACAGAGCATCGACTGGGCAAGTACTCGCCAGTCGCCTTCCATGTCAAAAAATCGGGCAGATCAAAGAGTCGCCCGACCGATGCCCACTTGTCCTTCGGCATGTTGTCATGAAGCCATAAGGTCTTTGGCAGCTCCATCTCCAGACTCATAGTACCGCCAATGTTCTGCAGAATCTCGTGCCCCGTGGCAGTGATCCTGTTGGCCTGGTCTTTGGCTCGGTGGTCGCACCACATGATGATGTTACGGTCATGGTCCTCAAAGTTGGAGCTGGGCGAGATGGAGACAGGACGCGCTGTCTCGGGTGACCCGGCCGTGTAGGCAACGAGGGAGCACGTGGCGTCAAATCCAATGCCCTTGACACGCACGGGATCGACCTTGGAGGAGGCGAGAGCCGCTTTGACCGAGGCAGCGGTTGCGCGCCAGATTTCGTCGCTCGACTGCTCAAAGTAGTCAGGGGCAGGCCGCGAGGTGGAGAATGGAGTCGAATGAATGGCGAGCAGTTTGCCTGTTGCATCGATGAGAGCCGCTCGGCTGGATCCTGATCCTACGTCCACACCGAGAAAGACGTCTTCATTGGCGGAAAGATGGGTGATGGTGGCTGACATGGGAGGGGTTATGTGCGTGAGGAAGAGGCACTTTTGGGAAGGTAGTCAGGTTCGTTGGGCGTGTGAACATCGAGCAGTCAAAAAAGTGGGTGCACATGACAGAGGCCCCTTTATTTCTTCAGTCCTTGGCTTTGTATGTTGCCTGCAACTTTATTTTCTATCCCATTCACTATCCAACCTCCCAACCCAACCTACTCCATTCCAACAACAGCTCCCACCATTGTGGATGTCTGCCGTCACCGAGTGTAGCCCCACCATCACTCTCTCGGCCTCCAGGTTCATCACTTCCACGTAGAAACACGGTAATTGTCAAACAGCCAAGGAGGAAAAAGGAAAGACATTTCCCATTTTTGTAGCCATGGCGGACAACCCAACCCAAGACTCGATAACCATGGCCCAGCTGAAGCAGTTTGTGAGCACCTTGCCCTCAAAGCAGAAGGTAAGAAAGCAAACAAGGAATAACGTACCGAGAGGCTAACGGCATATTGCTCCTAAACCTGATGCTGATCGCGTTTTCCTGTTACCGATCTACTGTATCAAGCTCGAGCCGGTACACTTCCAATATGCCGACATGGACACCGTGCCAGCCGAGATTGACGAGTTCTACGGCTACTCGGAGGAGCACCAATTTCTGGAGAACGAAACCATTTTTACACAACACTATAAAAAAAGTAAGAGGTTGCCGCGTAATTGTGATCCTTGTTGACAGCTACTTGAAACAGCTGTTACAAAAAAAAACTTAATCACACTCTTTGTATATGTGATAGATTGGCAAAAAAGCACACCGTCAGAGAGAGAGGCGCATGCCGAGTTCTTGCTCAACTTTCTGGACCAGAAGAGTGACAGCAGTCGACTATCCGTTGCCCACCAGCTGCTTTATATCTCCCAAGGTACCAGTCGTGAATACTTTGCCGAAATTAAAAAATGGAAGCCATGGTCGATAATATGTGCATCATTTTGACTCTTTCTTGATTGATGATAGGAGCGCATGCGGGAGTGACTGACGAGGACGACCACTTGAACTGGATCATCAAAAACAACAGGATGTTGCGGAAACTCGGCGCCTTTCAGATTTACTACGATGCACTCAGGATCGCGTGTTCAAAGTAAGAGCAATACTGGCCTTCAATTCCAAGTAATGACGGGATATCATGGGCAAATGTCAACCGAAAGCTCAACATCGGATCCTGTATTTGATCTGTAGGGTGACAACTGAGCCCTCGGCATCGGTGGAAATCGAGGTGCTTCTTACTCTTCTATACATGGTGGTCATCTCGCACGAAGACGATGAAGAATTCATGGACGAGTTAGGTGAGTGCATGATATACGGGGTGGTCTGGAGCCTTAAGTGTACTTTGTTTTAACATTCTTGAACATTGGACCGACTTTGAATAGCCGCAACAAACCCGTCTTTGACAGTGTTTCTGTACGACCAGATTTGTGTGCGACCAAGCAAGGATCAATTTTATCCGCTCAAGAAGGTATGCATCCTACCCTGACTGCGCTTGAACTGGACAGAGCACCTAAGGAGCTGAAATGCCTCATACATATTTGATAGATGTTGCTCTTACTATGGAAGGTTTTACGGACAACTCTCGGTGGAACGGATGACTTTCCTGCATTAAAGGATATTGCCAGACGACTCGCAGGAGGCCAAGCTCTGGAGAATGCACAGTCCCCAAAGTCAGATCCTATCGACTATATGACATACCAGACCGAGATGAGCCAAAAGTACCCAACCTATATACCCCCAGCCTCGAGCACCGCCCAGGAGTACCCTGTTCCCATCTCAACCATCGCCTCTGTTCTTCAGGCAGCAGCACCAGGGGGATCGCAAGCCTCTAAGGGATCCTCCACAAACTCTTCCAAGCACGGGAAGGGATCTTCTGGAAATATCAACCCGAGCGCAACGCAACCCTTTATCTTTCCATCGTCTGATATGAACACATCTACACCAAGATCCATCACAGAAGCCGAGGATCTGTTTAAAAAGAATATGTACATATCAACTGCCACCTTGCAAATCTTTCAGGAAAAGAAGCGAATGACAGATAGGCGATACCAGTCTGTCAATGATGCCGAGGACCAGGATTCAGGACGAGCTCTGGAGTATCGTCAACCAGCATCAATCCGGAACAAATCCCGTGCAAAGAGAAAGAGCCTTTCTAGAAGATTCAGTGGAAATGGCAACCAGGGTGACGACGAAGCTGACGACAGAAGTGATGGCGATGACGCCTATGGGTCGGACGAAGAGCGCGCTAACTGGCGAGAGAAACACCGCCAATCCATACTTGAGGCTGGAGCAGAGACCGTCAGTGACAGAGACCGGGAGCTTATCGAGAGAATCGAGCATATCTACGTAAGTTGCCCAACATTCGCCATAGTACGTGAAAGATTGATAGTGCATAGTTGCATTCCTAACTACATTTGTTGTTGCTTTTGTTTCCATCAGAAGGAAATTGTACCACGAATGGCTCAGATCCAGGTCACTCTACTCAAAACACTGCTGGTCTGCATCAAAGTAAGCGGAGTTTCGGCTGCCAAGGAGAGTGCCAACGCCGAAGCAGAGGGCAAAGAGCCTATCGACACTTTCACCAAAGTCAACGACATTCGGGAGCACGAGATTATGTCCAAGGCTGTCTCCAGCATTTTACTTCTTCAGCTCCAACACTTCAAGATCTACCACGTTCTGGCCTTCAACTATGTCTGTCAGCTTTTGGTCGACTCCAACTGCCTGCTTCTGCTCCTTAAAATTTTTGGGAACGCTGAGAATCCTGGCAACATCCACACCAAGAACGAGGTCGAAGAGTACAACTTTTTCAAGACATGCAAAATCATCCGTTCTACTCGTCAGGACAACCCCAGTGACCCTGAACACGCCCGTTCGGCCATCCTCCGAGCTGCCATTGCTGACCTCGGAGATCCATTGCCAGCGCACTACGTGTGCCGTCGGAATATGTTCACAATCATCAACTTGCTCCGCGTCCTCCAGAAGCTAACCAAACACAAGACGCATCGAGTTCTGCTTCTGGTTCAATACAAGAGCTCCGCCATCCTGAAACGACTCCTCAAGATCAACCACCCAGACCTGCTCAAGTATGTCTACAAGGCCCTAAAGAGCCAGGTACCCTTCTTGGGCCGCAAATGGAGATCGAGCCACATGAAAGTCATTACCGGGATATACATTTACTGCAAGACGAGTCTCAGAGACGACTGGATATCGGGCGCAGACGTAGAGAAGGATCTTGAAGATGCCCTTCCAGCTGAGCAGCAACTTCGAAATTTGATTCGCTACTACCACGACCGGGTGCACCCGCATGCTTTGGTACCGGATCCAGCGGCGCAAACAAAGAAGGCGAACACCGGAACAGGTTCAGGCACCACCCATCAGCAGAGCCATCATCCAGGACCCAAGTACGATTGGCAGGAGATGTATGAGGCTCACTCTTCCATATCCGAGGTCAACAATGTCATGGATCATCACCATCGGGATAGATCAGACGGCGAAGAGTCGGCCAAGAGTATGGGAAGCCACAGCAGTAGTTTCAGCAGCAGCAGCATGGATACTTACAATTCATCCGAGAGACGACGAGACATGACGCTGAGTGACATTGAGCTGGATCCGGCCTTCATGGAGAACTACAGTGACTGGCTGGAGGCCGAAGTGTTTGGAAAGCCAGCGCCAATTCTGTCGGATCAAAAGTTCACGTACAGCGATTTCTACTTTGACCAGCAACCCGAAATTCCGTTCTTGCAACCAGTGGGCGACGGTACTGGATGGGACACACCTGCGGTGATGCCCTCGGACGATGACGAGATTGCAGGATTCAGTTCTAGGGTGTTCAACTTTAGCCGCTGGGAAGACGAGGAGCTCTACAAGCAGATCAACTGGACGCCGAACCGATGGGGCGATGACGCCACGGCCACGGTGGAGGAGCAGTATTATCTCGACGATAACGACAACCCATACTACTATGATGGAGATCAAGCCCCTTGCACGACACTGGAGGACGAAGAGCAAGAGCTAATGGGAACTGTAACTGTGGATGCTGACACGGGCGTAGATTTGATTACCAGCCAAGGGTTTGAAGGACCAGGATCTGAAGGCGGAGGGCCAGGATCTAAGCGGCGCTCTCGACCATTGCGGGTGCGCAAATCGGACATGGGCACGGAATGGATCGATGAGAACGAGAATGAAGAAGTCATGCATGCGTATGGACCTCCACCCTCACCTCATATGATTGAGAGCAACGATAACGAGCCTTAAATTTTATAGCAATTTTTTTTTCTAAAGACCTAGATCTTGAAAGGTCTAGTCCTTCTACTTTTTTGGTTGTATGGAGGGGATTGTTTGTTTGCAAAAAAAAAAAAAAAAAAAAAAAACCGCGTGTGGAGAGAGTTGGTGGCAGTACAGAGGAAGTACTGACCATGTTCCCGTGTTTTTTGTTGTTTTGATCAGCTGTTTTTCTACGATAGGTGCGTGGAAAGGTATCCACTTTTTTTACTTGTCTTTTCGAAGGCGCCTTTCCGGTTGGACAGACTTTTACCATCCTTTTCTAGCAGCTTGACTTGTAAAATGCACGACGTTTGCTCCGGGTCGATTTCTACCACTGAAATGTTTCTCCGTAATATCTTCGCTCTCAACGAGTCATGGATGGATGGAAACTGCAGACTGAAAGAAGAATCGACAGCACAACACGCATCCAAAAGTGGAAGTCGCGAACACAGCCAGACAAGTTCGTATTGTTCTTTGTTGATTCTCCCTACTTGGCGTTACAATTTTCGTTGGTGTGCTTACAGACATTTCAGAGTAGTATCGGTACGAAAATGACGTCATAAATGACGGCGTTATCGAAAATCTCAATACCAAAGATCGACAACTTTATTTTTGGCCCTGCTTTTTATTTCTGGAAAAATATACGTCGCCTTTTTTTTCTGACTCTATTCTGCTCCTGAGCATACTCAATTGACATCGATCAAATATTTTCTTTGTATTAGGAAATGATATTTTTGTTCTTTCGATTTTGGAGAACCTACTTTCTTGCAACAAGAAGCCGCTTGGAAGGAGCAATGTCACCACTGGCATCATCTTCAACATCTCAGAAAAGGATCCAAGAAAGTGACAAGAGACTCAGAGAAAGCATACGAAAAATTCTCCAAGGTTTTCAGAATAAAAAAAGGAGAGCGGTTGTCAAAGAAAATGCTTGATCGATGTAAAAAAAGGCGACGTATATATTTTTCCTTATTTTTTGCCAAGCTGATCGATCGACACCGAAAAGAGCGAAGACGCACCTCCCCGTTAAACTTAATGGCAGTGAGCCGTGGCTCACTTTGCTCAGCCGAATTTGGTCATTGCCAAGACGAAGCTGTGCTTTCTGTCTTCTCGCGTCTTGAGTCTCGACCACAGACCATTGCACCACTTGTTTGCTATGTTTGGTGAGGTCCAAGCACAAAAGGATTTTCGGAAAAATAAACTCATTGACCAATCGACCAAGTTGCGAATATAAAAGGGCGGACATTGGATCATCCATCTTCATTATCATCAAACAACCCACCCAGTATCAAAATATCAAGCGCCCACCACATCAACCACCCAACCCACCACAGCCTCTTTTCCAATATGTCCTCCTCAAGATTCGTCGCTTTCTTTGGCGCCACTGGCGGATGCACAAATGCAGCTCTGGTCCACTCCTTGAATGCTGGCATCCACGCAACTGCTTTGGCCCGCACCCCCTCCAAGCTCACCGACATGCTCCTCGCCCAGGGCATCAGCCAAGCCGTCCTCGATTCTCAATTGACCATCATCAAAGGTGACATCGCCAGCGTGCCTGCCATCAAGTCCGTCCTCCTCTCCAAGGATCATACTCTCGCCTCCCAGATTATTTCTGGCGTCGGCGGAGCTCCCGTCATACAATGGGGCCTCAAATTCCCCGTCACTGTCGACAACCCCGAGATTTGTGCCACCACCACCAAGAACATTGTCCAGGCTTTGCGTGAGATCTACGCCGAGCAACCAACCTCTGCCTCTCAAAAGCCCTCGATCCTTGTCATCTCCTCGACGGGTCTCTCAGATGTCCGCGAAGACGTACCCTGCGGGTTCCGGTTCCTGTACCACGTCATCCTTAAAGTGCCTCACAAGGACAAGAAGGAGATGGAAAACCTGGTCGCCGAGAACAGCACTTCCACAGAAGAAGTCTTCTGCGGTGGCGTGGTGGTCCGCCCCAGTCTGTTGACCGGCGACCAGAGCGTCAATAATGGCAAGGGTCTGTTGAAGGTCAAGGTTGGCAACGAGGACAAGCCTGCGATCGGATACACCATCCACCGTGCAGATGTTGGCGCCTGGATCTTTGAGCATGTTATCAAGACCGGTGGCGAAGAGTGGTTCGGTCAACGTGTGACCCTCACATACTAGAAATTCTTTTCCTCCCACCATTGTGCATTTAGTCATATTTTTCTTCCTTTCTTTTTATTCCTTGCCATAATACACTTTGCATTCGTTACTTTTTATATCAGTCTTTTATGTTCATCATATTGCGTCCACTAGTTATATCTCTTTGTACGTTACAAAGTCCGAGCTGGTCTGCATCCACTGTGCGAGCTGCTCGTTCTTGAACGCTTCAAAGTCCCACTCTCGTGTCAGGTCCAGGTGCTTGATGGGTCCAGTGAAGATATACACATTCGACAGGACAGTGGTCCCGGCGTCCAGTGGTTGTTGACCGTGAGTGAAGGAGGCAGGCACGCTCTCTAAGATCTTGACCGGCAGCAGCTCTCTTGTGTATTCCTATAGTTTTTTTTTTTGAGTACAAGTTATTACATCAAAAATGCAATGTGGGTTAGCTCAATCAATACATGGTTACTTTCCCCTCCACACCTCCAAGCGGTGACAGTATCAATGGGAAAGTGAACTCACGCCTCCTTCAAACCGGTCGAGTCGAAAAACATCGATCGCGCTATGACCAAAGACGAGGATGCCCTCAACAGTCTTTGTGCTATCAGTCGATGCAATCATGCCTGGATATGGTTCATTATGGTATGGATGGCGCACAAAGCCCTGTCCGTATAAAAAAAAAATGGGAGAAAAAGGAAGTGGGACGTTAGTTGATGCCAAAGAATGGCATGGGAATCAGATGTTCAGGCTCGAATTGAGGAATACACACCTCGATGACTGCATGCACTCTGCACAAATTGCTGTCAATTCCTGGACGGGTGACCGAGTCGAGGACAGCGGGCGCCATAAGCGACCCGTAAAAGAAGCAGGGATGGGAGTCCTTGTGGATGGGCGTTGGCATTGACAATGGAGGTTGAAACTGGACAAAGAGGAAGAAGGAGAAAAAAAAATCTTGGCGCAGGTAAATCTCCCACGCGATTTGTTCGATCTGAGGCCTTTCTTGTGCCTGGCAAAATGATGGCAAGAAGCGAAGGGCTGTCAGAACACCCCCCCAATTTCGAAGTAGACATGTGCATTTTGAGTGTGCTTTATGAAAGTTGGTTGTATCTGCTTGGTTCGATATTCATTCCTCCTAGGCTTTTGGTTGCGTGTGATCCGAGAAAAAAAGTGGCTCCATTGCGACCACAGTGGCAAAAAAAAGTCTGCTTTGCTGCTCCTGCTTTTGTCTTTTGATGATCCAGGAGAGCGTTTATCCGCGACCACGACCGCCACGGCCACCACGGCCGCCTCTTGCGCCTCCGCGACCACGACCTCCACGTCCACGTGCAGAAGGTGCTCCAGTTGATGCTATTAATTTCATACCAAAGCAACAGATCGTCAGTATCCTTGGATGAATGTGCCCTATAAGCAGCCACCAGTTGAAATAACAAAGGTATTCCAGTGACTTACCGGCCTTCTTTTTGGATTTGCTCTTGGGAGAGTCGTCAATCAAGAGAGTGTCGAGGGGCAGAGAGTCGGGAAGAATGAAATAGCGAATGTTGTTGCCACGGATGCTCAACGAGTCCAAGCTCACTGGGTCCTTGTTCTTTACTGTCATCTTGACTGCCCTCAAATGTGTATTCATGCTCATATCCACTCCTAATTGCAAGAGAAGGAATGCAGACGAGCACAGGTTTAGTAGTTGATCTATTAGTGCTTGTCTTTGATCTATTCCTAACATTGCTTGGGTTGCCTTTCGTTACCTGTGACTGTGCCGTGGACGATAGTGCCATTCTTGAGTTCAACTGTCACCGTCTCGGTGTTGAGCTTCATAAGAAAACTATTGGCAGTTCAGGATTGACAGTGTGGAAGCACAAGGGTTGTTGGTTAGTTGCTGAGTCGATAAAAAGAAAAAACACGAGAGTATTGTGTTTCCGGACAGCAAGAATATCGGTGGTGTACGGTATAGACCACTACTGCCGGAATATATGTGACTGAGTGTCGGTGCTTCCCAGTTGTTGAGCAAGTCAATGAGTGCTGCTTGCGCCTGTTGCTCGATTGCCTGAAGTCGCGGTCATTGATGTGTGCTTTGTTTTAGTCTGATCTGTGTCATTTCCTGTAGACTAGCTTGCGAGTGTCTTCCAGTTCCTGATCACGTTTCCTTGGTTGGCTCCATAGAGGTGTTCTTCTCAATCTGGGCATGTCATTTACCGAACCAGCTTCATGACGTATTATTCGAGTGGCGAGAGTGAGAGGAAGGTGTGAAGAGATTGAGAATGAACACAACGCCCATGAATGCTGCGACTACCAAGAGGTCAACATCTCTCAAGCCATTATTGCGGTGTTCAAATATAAAAAATTAATTGTTCAAAATACCGATAATTGACAAGCGGCTTAGCAAATTTTAATCGCGTGACGTCATGTTAAATTACTCGACCGGGGTATCTCAAGCTTCATGCATGTAGGCACCAAACTCGACGCTCTCGGCCATGATCGCCCTAGCTTCCTCAAGGGAGACATCGTGGAGGCCGATTTTCTTTTGGTCCTCAGCAATCAACCGAAGGCCTGCTTCGGGGATAAGCACTTGTTGGACATACTCGCTGGGTCGTTGAGGCTGAGCCAGATCATAGGTCAGGATATTGGCTTCAATGAACATTCGCACCAGAATCTCGAACAGCCTTTCCGCGCCTTTGGAGCCGTAGTAGCCAGGCTAATTAAAATATACCCATGGGGATTGAGATTAGTTTTCGAGTTGAATGGTTCCTAGACATAATGACGTTGAACACAACTTATGGCTACCTGCGTATCTTGCACGGTGGCCAACATGACTGCAGGTTGACGTGCTCCCATGGTGCCCAGCGACTTGTACGTCTCCTTAACTCGTTCCAAATACTTGCTTTCGACAGTGCCCTCGATGATGTCTAGGAGTTCCTCTTTCATCCGATCTACCCGCGTACCCAATTCATCGAAATTAATGCTGATCGGGTAGTTCTTTCTGAGTCCATCTGGCACAATAGTCGTCTCTGCCACATGAATCCGGCAGAACTCAAACTGATCCACAAGTGAAATTTTCCCTGCCTCTGGCTCACTGTCTGTGTCGTCAGCCCAAACGGCGGCGTCCACTCGAGGTGCTGGAGTCTGTGGCTCTTGGACAACGACCGCCTTCTTTTTAAGTGGCCTTGGTCTTGGAGGTCGAGGAGCAGAACTCTGAGATTTAGGATCAACCTTCACAGCCACTGCTTTTTGGGAACGCTCGTTTTGCTTCTTTCGCCTCAACCTCTCTTCTGCCAAGAGAATCTTTTCGAGTGCCTTGGCGAGCCTCCTAGGCTTGGGACTCGGCAGTTCATCGCCACAATACGGGCAGACACTACCAGCATCTAGGACTAAAACAAATACGAGTGAGTCGTTATTTAAAGGGCTGGGTAATAGACCAATATCCAACAAAGCCCTTGAACGGAAGTAAGTTCGTACCTGGCTGGGCTTCTTCTTCGTCAGAGAGAAATACAACGTCCGGAAACTCATACATTCGCAGCACTTTTGTCTTGGCCGACCAGTCTGTGGTGTCGTTCTTCAAATCGTTGGCTCTTTCCTTGTCTCTGCCACTTTGATTTTTGGACATTTCGGAACCCTTGCTCTCGGCGTTCGATATCGAACGCTTCCGTTTCGCAATAAAGCTACTGCTCTTGTCTTCGCTGCTTTTTCTCTGTTTCCTACTGCCCTTTGCTTTATCGATCTCATCTTCCGAGCTTGGGTCGCTGATATCTGATATTGACAAAACGGAAAGTTGTCTTGGAGGAGGCGGGCGTGGGGTCAGATCTGCTGCAGTGGGTCGTGTAGGAATCATCTTCTTGCTGCAACTCGCGTCTCGTGTGATTATCGGAGCAAAATGGCGGTTGCCAAGAGGACTCTTGATCTGTTTGGCTGCACTGGTCCTATTAAAGAGACTTGATTTCTTCGGTGGCAATGGCGAAGTCATAGGTGTCGATGCCGAGGTCTTGTTGCCATCACCCCTGAAGAGTAGACCCGTGGCCTCGACTGAGGTGTTCTTGAACGAGATCTTGGTCGGCGACATTGGAGGTTGTGCAGGTGGAAGATCCTCATCCGATGAGAACTGTTCAATTTCATCCAGCGGCTGCTTTGTCTTGGTAGCAATAACCTTGCTCTGCTTCGCCGCATCCTTACTGACTTGTTTTGGTTTGAAATCGAGTACTGGGAACAGAACCCCATCGTCCAAGTCAGAGTCCGATTCGGGGTCCTTTTCTAGGAAAGGTAGGGTTGTCGCCTGTCGATCCTTAAGGCGAGCTTCGGTATTAGTTGTCGAGTCCTGTCGGACAGGCTTCTCCTGAGATCGACCAAGCTTATCCTGAGCTCGCCTAAGCTTTTCTGGAGTTTGGATGTCTTTCCGCTTTGGTGGCGTTTCCTTCTCAGAGTCCTGGGATCCACCCGATTCCTGCTCTCGGATTTTGCGCCTGACTTGCTCGGTGGATCCAAGGCGAGCCTTCTCCTGGTGGGTCATATCCTCGTACTCCTCCATAGAATCGGGCATCCTTGGTATGGGGGTCGATTCTACATGTCGAGTTTGTGACTTCCGAGGACTGGCTTTGGATGGTGAGAGGACTGCGTTGGACACGCGTCTTGAGGGTAGCTGCGTTGTTGTCGAGTTTCGGTGAGCCCACTCGTCATCTTCGAGCTCGGTAAGTGTCCTTGACGGCAAGGATATGGCGGTGCCAATTCTCTTGGGACTCTTGTGTGGATTTTTGAAGGGGCTGATGGGAGAACTTGTACTGGGGCGAGCGAATGATCCTTTCTTTGACTCTGGGCTACACCAGTTGCTCCGGTTGCTGTTGTTGCTGCAGTCTCTGTTCTCGTTGTGTTTGTTCCCGTTTTGTCTGTTTCCGGCTCTGTGGGGCGATGCCTGGTGTTTGTTACCATCAGGGAAGGTGTTGGTCGTTGTCAAGAACTGGCGAGGGGTGTTTTCTCTGTTTCTGTCGGGCGCCCCTACTTGGTTAAAACTGAGGTGGTGCTTGATGTGGTATCGGTCTACATGTCTGCCAGGGAATCCCTCCACCTTTTTGTCCTTGGACATCCTTGACTCCTCCCGTCCACTGTTCATTCCTAGAAACATGAACAATGGTTTATTGTTAACATCTTTTCTGTCTTGTTTAGGGCGGAGCAAGTTGATGTATTGTAAGGTCTTTGGACTCAAATTACGGGCCAACTGATCTGCTTTGTCTTGCTCCTTGTGTGTGTGGTGTCAATTGGTTGAATCGGGGAAGAATGGAGGAATGGAGGCGAGATTTTGCTTAAAATGAAACGAGATGGATGGACAGAGTGAGAGAGGCATACTTCTTTCTTTTTGTGTTCGCGAGGCAAACAGTATCAAATTGGCTAACAGTCACACACTTTGCCCCACAACCTGGCATCATGCGCTGTCTTCCTAGTCTGTGCACTCGTGTATAGTCGCCAGCACCGGTTTGGACTCGTCAGACACAACCAAGACTTGGAAAAGCCACCAGGGATCAGGACGGAGTGCATTGCTGAGAATGGCTTAGTTTGGCGGGTGACAAATCATACTGTCCAATTGCTTCCCACGACCACTCTTCAACAACGACGCTCAGATAGATGGCTTAGAGTTACAGGGAGTCGCAACTTTGCCACCTCATTGGCGTGCTGCGCACTTCGGACTGGATTGTCCCACGCCATCCACGCAACAAAAACTTATAAAAGGTGGCCAGTTCTCATTTGGACCCATATCTTGTTTCCTTTGTTCAATACAATCCCTGTCTTCAAGATTCCTTCTTTCAAAATCTCTCATGGCTTCCCTCGCTGAAGAACACTACACCCAGGAGCAGATCTTTGCCATCCTCCACAGGATCAACTTCCCACTCAAGAAACCTAATGCTTTGCCAGAACCAACACTCGAGACACTCCGTGAACTCAACTACAGATGCATGACATCCATCCCCTTTGAGCTGCTCTCCTTGCGAGCCACAAAAGCCCGCTATGTGGATCTTTCCCTCGACGCCATCTACGATCGCATCATCAACAAGAACCGTGGTGGATGGTGTTTCTCGCTCAACAAATTTGCCTATGAGCTACTTCGAGGTATCGGCTTCACTGTCCAGTACACGCTCGGACGTGTCTGTAAGCCACTGCGCTATGGCGATCCAATCGTCTACTTGGGCTTGTCCCATCGAGTGACCATCGTCCGACTCTCCGACGATTCCAAATGGGTCTTTGATATCGGATTCGGTCCGACATCATTCTACCCCTTGAAGCTGGAGGATGGATTCGAGGTGGAATATTTTGGCCACAGACGCAGGATTGCGAAGACGACTCACAACGAGGAAGAGCCTCATCTCTTGGGACGCCCTGCAGAAGAACTGTGGCAAGTGCAGGAGTATATGGGCGAGGACAAAGACGGGGAAAGATGGACGCCATGCTATGCATTCACGGAGCAACAGTACTATGCTATCGACTGTGACATTGGTAACTTTTGGGCCAGCTTTTCGCCCAATTCGGTCTTCAATGGCGAGCTCTGGGTTGTCAATGCCACCCAGGATGGCCACTACAATGTCCTCATCAACAGAACGTTCAAGATCCGGTCTGGCAAGGGAACGATCGAGAGCATTACAATCGAGACCGAGCAGTAGCGACAGGACATCCTAAAGATGTATTTTGGCATTGAGCTGACTGAGGAAGAGTGGAAGTACTATGATATTACAATCGAGTGAGTTTAGACGAGCAATTGCATCTAGGCAATTGTATCTGGCAGTGAAAACTGCGGAAAAACTGCGGATCCGCACTCTTGGCGTTCAAGTGCTTCGATATGGAGTATTTGGGAACTTAGAGTTGGATCGGCGCCTTAGCTCTAATGTACTAGCTAGTGGATGGTTACTTTACCGAGAGAAGAAAGAAAGGACACCATTGTATACCTCTGCCCTCCAACTACTTCGCTGAAGACCTTGCTTTCCACGGGTGGGATGAGTGGTTCGTCGTCGTTCTTGGCTCAAGCAAACAACGGCGCCGGCAAGTGCATGATGGTGAGAAAATTTGGACAGGTGTGTGTGATTACCATTTTTCCAAACGCTTTGTCACTCCACTTAGCGCAAATGCCGTTCTTGGTGCAATACCTTGTCGACATTAGAGTTTGGTCAGAAAAAGTACTTAAGTCTGCCGGCCTGCCATTCTGCTTTTGCTTTCATCAGAACACATTCATTCACCCATCTTCCACTCTCATTGCACCTTTCTCTTTTCTTTCTCTCTCCCTCCTCCCTCCTCTTTCTCTGCCCTCTTCACCATGACTGTCACTACCGAAGACCATTACACCGAAACGCAAATCTTTGCTATCCTTCACCGCATCAACTATCCCCTCGAGAAGCCTGATGTCCTGCCCGAGCCAACCTTGGAGACTCTACGCGAGCTCAACTACAGATGCATGACCTCCATCCCTTTCGAAACCCTCTCTCTGCGCACTACAAAGGCTCGCACCGTCGATATTTCCCTCGAGGGAATCTATGATCGCGTCATGAACAAGCATCGCGGCGGTTGGTGCTTCTCGCTCAATAAGCTCGCTTTCGAATTGCTCAGAGGCATCGGCTTCAGGGTTCAGTTCACCCTCGCACGCGTCTGCAAGCCCAAGCACTACACCGACCCGATCCGTTACTCTGGCCTCACACACCGTGTCACCATTGTCCGGTTCGATGACTCCAAGTATGTGTTTGACATTGGCTTCGGTCCCACCTCGTTCTATCCCCTGAAGCTGGAGGAAGGATTCCAGATCGAATACTTTGGTCACAAACGCAGGATGACTAAAGTGGTCCACAACGAGCACGAGCCCGAGATCCTTGGCAATCCGACAGTAGAGCTGTGGCGGGTTGAGGAGTACCTGGGCGACGATGACGAGGGCAACGAGAAGTGGACTCCTAGCTATTCCTTCGACGAGAGACAGTACTACGAACCCGACTGTGACATTGGTAACTTTTACTGCAGCTCTTCGCCAAGTTCACCATTCTTGACTAGTTTCTTGGTCGTTCAGGGGACACTCGACGGTGTCTACAAGCTGTTGGTCAACAAGGAGTTCAAGATCCGGTCGACGAAAGGAGATGTGACCAAGGCTATTATTGAGACAGAGCAGCAGCGCCAGGATATTCTGAAGGAGCACTTTGGCATTGTGCTGACTGAGGAGGAGTGGCAGCATCACGACAGCAAGATCGAATAAATAACAAAGAATATTTGAATATGCAGACCAGCGAGTCCTTGAGGAATGCGGTTGAGACTGGGGCGGTGCCAGGTCGAATTATTCGAAGACTGCGAAGACAGCTAATTGCATTTTACCGAATTAGGGTAACTGTACCTGTCGAACGGTGCTTCGCAGTTGAACTTTATTTTTGGGGCAGTATTTAAAAAACGACCATTTCTCATTACATTCCCTCCCTCATTCCTTTGCTTCCCTCCTTCCATTTCATTCCTTTCCCTACAACCCAGCAACCCAGCCATGACCATTCAAGAAGAAGAGCACTACACCCAGGAGCAAGTCTTTGCTGTCCTCCGTCACATCAACTACCCCCTCGAGAAGCCCGACGTCCTGCCTGAGCCTACTCTCGAGACGCTGCGCGAACTGGAATACCGCTGTGTCACATCCATCCCCTTCGAGACCCTGTCCCTGCGCACCACACCGGCCCGTGGTGTCGACATCTCCCTCGAAGCGATCTTTGATCGGGTCGTAAACAAACGCCGTGGAGGCTGGTGCTTCTCGCTCAACAAGCTCGCTTATGAGCTCCTCAGAGCCATTGGGTTTACTGTCCAATTCACTCTCGCGCGCGTCTGCAAGCCCTTGCACTACACCCATCCGATCCGCTATGGCGGCCTCACCCACCGTGTAAGCATTGTTCGATTCACAGACGAGTCCAAGTACGTTTTCGACATTGGCTTTGGTGCCACCTCGTTCTACCCACTGAAGCTGGAGGAAGGATTCCAGGTCGAGTATTTTGGCCACAAGCGCAGGATCAACAAGGTGATCCACAACAAGCACGAGCCTGAGATCCTCGGAAACCCCACAGTCGAGCACTGGCGAGTCGAGGAATACGTCGGAAACGACGACGAGGGTAACGAAAGGTGGTCCCCTTGCTATGCGTTCAATGAAACCCAGTACTACGACCCCGACTGCACAGTCGGCAATTTTTATAGCAACTTCTCGCCCCTCTCGCCTTTCATTAAGAGTTTCTGGGTCATGCAGGCGACTCTGGATGGTACCTATTTGTTGCTGCTGGGACAAGACTTCAAGGTCCGGTCGTCCAAAGGCGACATCAAGAAGATTACGATCGAGACAGAACAACAGCGGTTGGATATCCTCAAAGACTACTTTGGCATTGAGTTGACAGAAGAGGAATGGGAGTACCACGACCAAAAGATCGAATCTTCATAGATCACATTGTGTCTTGTTTATTTGTCCAAAGTAGAAATAAACAGATCTGGGCTGTTGAGGACTTGGAGAGACTGATACACGCCGCTTTTTATGTCACAGTCAACGTTTCCTTTGGCGGCGTCGAGATTCTGGGATGATCGCATACCGAGGCTATTGATAATAGAAAATCTCCCAATGGGCCAGACTTTGGCTCACTGGCGTGTCCTCCGGTTGCGTGATCACGAAAGGAGGAAGAAAAACAAAAACGAGAAAGAAAAAAAATATAAGAAGGCGCGTCGTTGAAAAATGGATCGTCAAACAAAACCCACATCTTTTTTCTCTCTTCATAACAATCACACAAAAATCTTATGGCCGTCCAAGAATCCGAGTCTTACACCGAGGAGCAAATCTTTGCCATTCTCCGTCGAATCAAGTACTCACTCAAGAATCCCAACGTCCTTCCCGAACTCACCCTTGACACCTTACGTGAGCTCCAGTACCGCTGCGTGACCTCTATCCCCTTCGAGACCCTCTCCCTCCGCACCACCAAATCCCCTGGCGTCGACACCACCGCTCAAGGTGTCTATGACCGTGTCGTGAACCAGCGCCGCGGCGGGTGGTGTTTCTCTCTCAACCGCCTCGCTACGAGCTCCTCAGGGGGCTTGGCTAGACTGTCCAGTATACACTCGCACGCGTCTGCAAGCCCACCAACAGCAGTGACCCCGTCGTTGCTGGCGGCCTCACCCACCGTTTGTCAATCGTCCGGTTTGTAGACGAGACCAGGCACGCATTTGACGTTGGTTTCGGCAACACTCATTTCTTCACGATCGAGCTGCGCGACGGCGCCGAGATCGAGTTATTTGGCCACAAGCGCCGCATCTACAGAACCCTGCAGCACCCAGAAGCTACTCCACAGATCCTGAGCCACCCTGCAGAGCCGCTTTGGCGCATGGAAGAGTACATGGGCCTGGACGAGCAAGGTGCCGAGAAGTGGGTCCCTGGCTATTTTGTTCAGCGAGCAGCAGTACTACGAGCCCGACTGTGTGATTGCCAACTTTTATAGCGCCTATTCGCCCAGTTCACCATTCATTGGCTTGTTTCGCGCAGTGCAGGCGACCCTGGACGGCAAGTATTACATCCTGTTGAACACCGAGTTCAAGATCCGGTCGGCCAAGGGAACAGACAGTATGGAGCCTACTGAGACTGAGCAACAGAGACAGGACATTCTCAACAAGTACTTTGATATTGTGTTGACCGAGGAAGAGTGGTTGTACCACGACCAAAAAAAAGATCGAGCATAAATTTCCAAGGAGAACAGGTCTGGACTCTTTAATTAGATGTTGGTACAGATGAAGACAAAAAAGAGATAGAAGTACAAAATGTTTGTTGTGCAATATGCTACATGGGGGGTCCATAAGAAATCATGATACGGGCAGAGTTGCCTTATGATTCTCATGAGCGATGTTCCAGCTCAACTTGATGGACCACACTTTGCAGAACGTCCGCAGGGGCGGTGGTGAAGAAGGTGGCTGGATAGATCTTGCTGCCCCAGACGGGATGCAGCAGGATCTTGCAGCATCCTGCGTTCTGGAAGTCGTACTTGAGAAGCACTTGGCACCCATCCACGTCTGGGTACACATCCCGTCCACGCTCGCTATAGCACTATTATTGACCATAGGAGTAGTCGAAAAGGAATTCGAGGAGTTAGGATGCGCGATCGATATCGTGTGCCATTGAACCTTGTTGATCAAGTCAATGTGGACACTTACTGGGTACCCTGAAGCTGGATCGGTCATGTCTGACCAGTGGCCCAGGTTCTCCAGACGCTTGTGAATCGCTTTTGACCAACGGATGAACTAAAAAAAAAAAAGAAAAACAAGAGCAAACAAAGCAGGTCGAAATGTGAGCTGATACGAAATGGTAAATCTCCATCGCACATGTTATCGCAAATATCGCAAAAGTGGGTTCAGATGGCTGGTCCTGATTGCGGCGAAGTAATGTTGTCAAGCGATAACACTGTTGGGGGCCTGCGTTGGGCGTCGTCTGGTTTTGAGCGTTTTTAAGGTTGACTCATTTGTCTCCATCGCCCAGATTGTCTCCCTACGATAATGCCAAACTCCGGTGGGTTGACTGACCCTGATGGTCGAGTGTTGTTACTGCACCCCCTATCATCTTTTTTTCCTTGGTCCATGCTCCCTTATCGATGGCATGCCGCTCCCGTGGAGGCGCCAATGGTCGCAAGTCGACCTTTTTTGGCCCTGGGTATCAAAATAGGCCGGAATAGAAGAACCACTTACGTCGTCAAGTCGGTCGTCCTTTTCCTTGGCAATCTCTGCATCCCATGCGACCATCTCATGCAGACATTTCTGAAAGGTGGGCACCACCAGGAGCTTTGAGAGATCTTTTCCTGGGAACACTGTAGTCAAATCGCGGGCCATTCGTTTGGGGCAGGCGTGGACCGAGTACTCAAGCGTGGCCAAGGCGGAGGTTGACATCCGAGGGGCCATCACACAGCTTGGGCTCCGGAGCGCTGGCCGTTGTTGTTCTTGTTGTTGCCTTTGGAGAGTGCACTTGGGTTGTGCGTTGGCGGTGGTGGCTGCAACGAGCGAAGCGTGGAGCAACTCGGAGGTGAGGGTTGCTGCGGCACTTGGCTGTGATGAATGAAGGAGCAGGTATTGCTGTGATGGTGACAATGGAGTAAGATTCTCTGTCATGATGGCGTGGTGCATGGTGTCCATTGCTTGAATGCGTTTCCTTAATGAATGTGTTGTTCTGTCCGTTGTCCTGTAAGGCCGGCAAGTGTGTTCAGAGTCTCAGTGGGTTGATAACCTTGAGTGTATTGTAGTGGTTGGTGGTGCAAGCCTTGAAAAAGAAGAGAGAAGCGCAAGAAGAAAAAGATAGAAAGAGAAAGAAGCAGATGGTTCTCTTTTTATGTTTGTGTGTGTTCTCCTTCCCCTTGGGCTTTGTTTGATGTCTGCTGCACACCTCATGAACGAAAGAAAAAAAAGATATGCTATCTCTGCCCCAGCGAATCATAAATGACTAACCGTGTGGTCGATTGGGCGAATGACAGCCCAGAAACCGAAGATTCGCAATTTTCGCAATTTCATGTGGCACCTGGCGCAAATGACGAGGTGAGCACGCACCAACTATGAAGGCCACGAGAAAGCACATGAATCTCCGACCAGAGCATAAATCTGTAGCCTGTATTGTATTGTTGGAATTGGCTATAGAGCATCAAAATTGATGATGTGAAGTGCCTTCTTGCGTTCACGTTCATCCTCACGCTGGTAAAAAGAGAAGAGAAAGTCAAAAGTCAAAGAAGCACACAGACAGTTAGTTGGTAAGCTGGATCAGGAACAGGACACGGGCATGATGACTACAAAAGACATTATTTCCTTACTTTCTCCATCCAGTTCAATCCAACGACAACACCAGCCAGGATCGCAATGGCGGTTGCGAGGACAACAAACACCCATGGCACATAGTCTCCTGGGCGGATGTAGAGCTCCAGAGTCCACTCGCTTGGTCCACCCGTGTTTCCCTTCTCGTTATCGCCATTCAAATTGTCCTCGGTCTGGTACGGGATAATGATCAACTGCGAGTTGGGGATCACTCCAGCATAGGTCGTGTAGTGCTCCGACTGGTTCTTGGTCACTCCCACAAACAGTTCCTCCACGTAGTTGTTGGTTCTGCCCAGTCCAAACAAAGAATAGGGCAAAGAGAGACCTACATACGTTGAGGAAGGATACTGTGCCACCTGATTCGCTCGCTTTTTACCCGCAGTGTCCAGGATAGTGAATTTGAATGTCGCTCCAGGGTAGTTGACGCCAAAGGGCTTAGCACCAGGACGTGAGGGCTTGCTGTCCAGACCACACCATGAAGGACACACACCGTTGGAGGCCAGTGTTTTGAGGAAAAAGGCATCGTTGAAGTAGTTGTTGTGGATAAAGCTGATGGCTCGTCCTGCTGGCTGTTGACCAGTAGTACCTCGAAGAAGCATGATATCCAGAGTACCCTAATGATATTCAAGTAGGAAACATCCAGTCAAGATTCTTGCCAACGGATAACATTGCAAATGCCATGCTCATTAAACAATTTGCGAAATAAAACTTACATCCTCGTCAATGTCAAAAAATGCAGCAGCTTTCACATTCTGGGCATTGTTGAGCGGATCGGCGCCCTCTGTAACCTTGACAAAAGTTCTTCTCTTGGCTGCAATCGCTTTGGGGAAGCAACTGTCGTCGTTGGTCGAGCACAGCACCGACTGGAGAAGAGTGGCGCTTGAAGGGCCTCCGATATTGTTTGGGGTGCCACTGACGACCAGCAGATCAGGGTATCCGTCCAGATTGTAGTCGCCAACATGTACTGAAACTGGAAGCCTTCCTTTGAATCCCGAGTCATTCAGAATAACCTGCTGTCCGTGCGGCAAGACATCGCCTAGAGGAAACTGAACCAGACCCTAAAAGGAGAGGTCATGAACATGGGTGTTAGATCGGGCGTTAGATCACCGAGGACTGATTGCCAAAGTCTAAAAAAAAAATTGTTCGCATCTCGCAGGCTGCCTTACCCCAGCATTGGTGTTGTGATCTGGATCAATGTTGAATGTAAAGTTGGGGTCAGCGACACAAAGGTTGGTGACTTGGCGGCAGTCCTTCTGGTTTTTGCTGGTGCACAGAGGAATTTGTTGGTTGTAGTAGATGTAGATTGAGCACGATCCTCGGTCACAAGCGGGCACAATCATATCCACTGCACCATCGCCATCCATATCGGCAAACGTTACTGGTCCAGCACCAGCTGGAAACAATCCTTCCTTTGCAAACTCGAAGCCTGATTGTTTGTTGTTGACATAGATCACATATCTGTATTCATCCTTGGCAGCATCATAACAAGTCAAGAACAGATCTATAAATACCCAGCAATAAAAGCTCGTTAGCGACAATAGTCAAACTGGTTCTGTCCTAGCATGGTCCAATACCAACTGATTTTTTAACGTGACATACCTGCCAAACAGTCTCCGTCGAGATCCACAAATGCACTCGAGTGAGGATCTGATAAGGTGCATTTTGTTGCAGGTTCTCCAGTAAAGTTCATGGGAAGACTGGTCGTTCACATGATCGTGGATCCGGTTAGGAAATTTGTTGCATGAGAACCTTTCCAATCATCTTGAATGAACATGAAATCCACTTACACTTCGAAAATTGTGCCGGGGCTGCTTGGAGAATAAACGTTTTTCCAAACCGACAGCCCGCTCACGCCCTCCTGGTATCCATTGTATGCGTATCCAAGAAGATCGGTCAACATGTCTCCATTGGCATCGAACGCGATTGGCTGTTGTGATGTTGACGAGGGCACTGGGATGAAATCGGTTTCTATTTATCCACGAAGAATGTCTTGTTAGGATTTTGGAGACTAAACATCAATGCATTCAAGAGTGTTTTAAAACTGCATACCCCAGCCGCTGTCAGTGTTGCCGAGGTAGATTCTCATCTTGAGCTCTCCTTTGGGGTTCCGTACAGGGTCCGCCTGCCCCATGACTAGTACATCCAGTCGGCCGTCGTGGTTGTAGTCTCCTGGCGCGATGTTTGTGATGATGAATGGTTCTGGTGATTGCGGTATAGACACTGTTGCCGAAGGTAACAAGGCGAAGCTCCAAGATGCTAATCGAGTTCAAGGCAAGACGCTTGTAAGATTAATAGTCGTGACACAACATGATACCGGACCGGCAAAAAAGGGACATACCGTGGTCCCAAAGATAAACGCTGAAAGATGTTTGATCGTCGCTCAGAGTGATAAGATCGGTGCTATTCAAGAAGGTGTAGACGGGCGTCAGATGGTGTCAAAGGCATTTTCACTTATTATTTCTCCCAGGGGTTCTCGAGGAAACTTACTACTTGTCTCCATTAAAATCGGCGAATGCGGCGACGGTCCCCTTGACATCCTGTAAACCCACGTTGACGTCGACATTGTAGAGTCCACTCGTAGGGTATTTCCTCGCCTGAGATGCGCCAATGACGGCCGACAACGCCAAGAGAATCGAATGTATCCTCATTTAAGCCGGACTGTGATGTGGTTGAGTTGTGAGAGAGGGCAAATGTCAGCGGGAGGGGGAGAATTGAGGATGAGAGGAGCGAATGGGTGGGTAAGGGAGAGTGTTGGCTTCAAAATTGTCCGGGTGAATGAGAATAAATGTTTTCGTGGATGCAGGAATAAGAGGGAAGGGTTTGCCAGCCAAAAAAAAGAGAAAAGACGTGGCGAAATCGGTTTTCATCACATGACGACTTTTTTACTATGGCTTTCTCGCCCTGACAACAACAAAGTGCAGCCATTTGGATCTGTCCAACCACCAAAGCCCTTTCGACAAGCCCCAATACGTCCAGTTGACACCAGGCTTGACCAAACCTCCGAGGCGGCTTGTCTGTCCATCGATATAGCCTGCAAGCCCCGAGAACACTCGGTCCTCGATGCACTCAATCTCGATATCAACGAATCCTGCATCTACCAGATCCTGTCGGTACATATCCATGGTCTTCATGTTCACCACCGGCACCTCCATTGCCCCAAAAACCGCCTCGAAGATATACCGGCCTATTGCAGAGATTGGCGCAGGCTTGGCGAGGATCATGTCGGCCAAAGCGAGGTATCCAGTTCCAGGTGAAAGGACCGAGAAGGCATTTTTCAAGAACTGGGCTCGAGTGTTGTAATGGTACGCAGAATCGATTGATACAACATGAGAAAATAATTTTGTCCGCGTGTCTGACTCAAAAATCCCCGGTGTTGTGGCCAAGAACTCCTGCAGAAAGGAGGCGTCCGCAACGTGGAGGTCAATGGTTGTTCCTGAGAGATTGCTTCGCTTGATCAACTCCTGCGCAGCATGGTGTTGAATGGGTTCGATCGTGACGCCGGTAATTCTCGCTGGCTTGTAGCGCTGTGCCATATACACGTCCTGGTCTCCACATCCAAACCCAACATCTAGTCATTAAAGATGTAAATTGGTTAGTTAGACGACAAAGGAGCTTGGACCCGACGATGATCGACCCGTTCTTACCGAGGATATGGCTATCACTGGTGATGTTCAAACTATGAGTGGCCTTGTCGACCAGAGCCTGACATGCCTCCTGGAACCTCATGTTGCGGTTCTTGTCCCAGAGACCCATATTGAACCACCATCCAGTCACCTCAAGGTTCAGGAACGCGTGCTGGAGGCCGTACATGGTTTTTTGATCGAGCTCGGTTTTCGCTTTCTTGGCGTCCATTGCACTCGAGGCGTGCAAGATATCGAGGCCGACTTTGTCTGGGTGCCGTGATGACAGTCCGAGCAGCTCTTGGATAGGACTAGCAACGGGGGTTTCGGCAATGAGCAGACCGAGCAAAAGGCCAAGAGCAAGGGGTATAATGGAATCGAGTCTCGATTTTTGTGAGGATGGCAACATCACTGCGATGGACAGGGCGACAATGAGTCCAACGGTGAAGTGAAATCGTCCTGGCATCGTAAAGGATCTGCAAAAAAGTAAGGTATGTAAAAAGAAAAGAATGAAAGAACAAAATGCGACCATGGGCTGCTCCACCCTTGTCAACTTGAGACCATCTCACTTTTGTAAATTTTAATCCCACGACTCGACCGTTTCTTTCGTCATCTAAACCTTATCTCATTTTACGCGCTGCCTTTTTTTGTCATTCCATTCTACATTTCTCACCATTCCATTCATTTCACAGCCACCCATCGCCATCACAAGATGGTGGCCTCCATTCACGCACTACCACCAGAAGTCCACTTTCTGGCCTTGGACTGTCTTTTACAGCTCGAGCTGGCGCAAAATCACGCTCGGTCCAAAGTGTGCACACCTCTGCTTTTGAAGAATCTCATACCCTCACCCGCCGACAGTTTGCTCGCTTCCAAACCCCTCGTGGTGCAGGTACCCTTAGCCAGCCACAGCCACAGCCACTTTATTCGAGAACTGGAAACAAGCTATATTCGCGTCACCGAGAGCACTGTCCTTAGTACGCCATCCATTGCATGACCACCATTCAAAGCTGCACTCCCACAGATCTTTGCAGGCTAGACCACGACTCTCTGCGTGTGCACCGAGCTTGTCCGCCTCGATCTTGAACGGCTCCGGAACGCGCCACTCCTGGCTGATAGCAATGGAAACACCAGCGGAAAGGCCCAGAGTGGCGAGGAAGGCATTGGTGAATACAATCGTGCCAGATCGTTGACCTGGCCATCACCATTCGAAGCGGACCATTCCCCAGACGAGGAGCGACTGCCCCATCGATTAATCCGCCACAACTCCATCTGTGCATCTTGAGCGTTAGTGGATACATCAAGGAACGTGCTGGGATGATGACACGTCATTATAAAAACTTCACGGCCGCGCCCCTAGGAGCTCGCATTGTTCACGAATATGCTCTCCAGTGGCTTCCGTCCAGATCTGAAAAAAAGAGTTGCTGCCTCCTCCTAGGAGACCACCACGCGCTCTACGTGGCTTAGGTGCTCTGTTTTTGTATTTGGTGATGTCTTTTCTTTTCTTGGCTTTCGTGCAGCGGTTTTTTTTTTCACTACTTGGGAGCAGAAGCCCTAGCGGCCTCCAGGATCGTCTCCGCCACGACCTTGGGGTGCGACACCATCACTGCATGCGACGCTCCGTGCACTTTGACAATCCTTTTGGCCTTCATGCGCTCTGCACAGAACAACTCAAGCTCTGGCTGGATGATCTGGTCGTGCTCTGACACAATACACCACGCAGGCTTCTCCTTCCAGGCTGGGGGGCCCGACTTCCAGGCAAAGCGCGCTCCGTCACTGGAACCCTGGACCACAGCCATCACGTGCGCCTTGGTCAGGTCGACATCAGGACAAAAGTACTTGATGAAATCGGGCTTGCTCAAGGTGACGCGGCCGGCCGAGTCGGGCACAAAGACCTGGTTCGAGGGCAGGGGCGTATAGTTCTTGCCCAGGTCGATCACGGTTTCGCCCTCATCGGGTCCAAAGGCGGCAACGTAGACCAAGGCGGCAACTTTGGGTTCATTGTGGGCAGCGTTGGTGATCACAACGCCGCCAAAGGAGTGGCCAACAATGACGACGGGGGCAGGTAAGGTGGCCAGCGCGACCTTCACCTTGGCAATGTCTTCTGGGAGAGAGGTCAGGGGTTGCTGGACAGCGAGGACGTTGTGGCCTGCAGCTTCAAGGTGAGGGATCACTTCGGCCCAGGAAGAACCGTCGGCGATGGCACCGTGGACAAGGAGGATGTTGGCCATGTTGTGTTGATGCTGTTGTTGCTAGTGTTTTTTTTTTTTTTCAGTTGAGATTTATGGGGTTGAAGGGTAGTTGAACGTGAGGAGAAAAAGAGAGCGAGAAAAAAAAAAAAAGCATTTTGCTCGGGCTTAAATACCTTGGAGTGAGACACGGGCTTTTGCGAAACCGCCGGTCTGGCTGGCTGGTTTGAGGTAGTTCCAATGCCACCTTGAAGACGCATATGCGTTCTGCCGCTCTGCCATCTTAAGGGGTATTTCTCGTCCCAAAAATTTCTTGATTGTGGTTGACTTTAAACAACGATGGAGGGAATGGGATAGGAGTGGGTGAAAAATATATGTTTTGCTTGTCAACACGTCGAGGTTTGCTGTGTGGGTGCAAGTCGTTGGTACATGAATTAGCATAGGGTATCCTTTTGTACTGTGATCTCCCACTATCGGCATTTGTCGATCGCGTTTCAGACACCACGAAGCAGACCACCTTGGCTAAACATTCAGCATTGCTCGCCTATCTATTTTCCAGGACTATTTACAAATTGGCACGGCTATATGTACTGAAGTATTACTTTTGCGTAGATTTACTAAATAGCTCATAGTAGAAACTAGATCTCTCCTCTCGTTTTACTTGGAAGCTACGGTCTTGGCGGCCTCTATGATCAACGCCGCGACTACCTTAGGGTGCGACACCATCACCGCATGCGATGCTCCGGCCACCTTAACAATCTTCTTGGCGCCCATCCTCTTGGCACAGAACTCCTCAACATCTGGATTGATGATCTGGTCGTTGCCAGACACAATATGCCACGAAGGCTTCTGCTTCCAGGCTGGGGGGCCCGACTGCCAGGTAAAACGAGGGGCATCACAGGGGCCTTGGACAGCAGCCATGACCTTGGCCTTGACCTTGTTGACATCGGGGGCAAAGTACTTGACAAAGTTGGGCTGGCTCAGGATGAGGCGACCGGCAGAGTCGGGGACGAAGAGCTTGCCCGAAGGCACAGCAGTGAAGTTCTTGCCCAGATCGGTGACACTCTCGCCCTTATCGGGACCAAAGGCTGCGACGTAGACCAGACCGGCAACATTCGGCGCGTTGTAAGCAGCATTGGTGATGACCACACCGCCAAAGGAGTGGCCGACAATGACGACGGGGCCGGGCAGGGTGGCAAGGGCGACCTTGGTCTTGGCAATATCGTCGGGAAGGGAGGTCAAGGGCTGCTGAACGGCGGTGACGTTGTAACCGGCAGCCATGAGCAAGGGAATCACGTCGCTCCAGGAAGAACCATCGGCAAGGGCACCATGGACGAGGAGGATGTTGGGCAACTTCTTAGAGGCGGACGTGGTCCATTTCTTTTTCTGGGCAGAAGTGGAGGAGATGATGAGGGTGAGTAGTGCTAAGTAGCAAAAGAGATTGGTTTTGAGCTGCATGTTGGATACTTCTTCGTTGCTGTTTTTGTTGTTGTCTTTGGATGGTGGGTGAAAGGAAGTAGGAGGTTAAATATCGGTTGCGATGGTCTTGGAAATGCTCAAAGACGAAGCGCTGGCTACAAGACAAAATAAATTATGATCAATAGGCCCAATGTTTCAATGCAGAAATGAGGCGCGTGTTTCTGTGAGTGGATGCGTGTAGGTGTAGCTGCGCATGTGGGTAAAGTGTGAAAAAACTAGGAATTATTTATAATTCCGGCACCAGTAATTTTTGTGAGACGCGTCTCAGAGAAATAATTATCCTTTACATTTTTTTCTTCAGAAACCAAGACTGTTAAAGTCGCCGTTATCTGTGTTGGGGTCCACATGCAAAACTTTTGCCACTGGCAACACCAACGGCGTGAGATAAGCATGGGACTGATTGGATCCAAAAAAAGACCCCTCAGAAAAAGAACAAAGAAAAAAAAATGATCTAATCACCGATCACTCAAGGAAGAAACCCCTCCCCCCCCCCCCCAAGAAAAGAATAGCTGTTTGACCGCGTTAAAGACAACTGAAGTTCACTGCGACTTTTGGAGGGGATCATTATCCTCCCGCCTGTGAAAAATATGCACCATGAACACCAGAAGGAAAGTTTAGCCTGACCAATCCGCGATATGCATGCTGCCCTCTCTTACTTTGTTTATCAAATAGCTCATCAACAATACGAAAAGGCGATTCCTTACACGAGAGATTACAATGGCACATCACGGGTGTCCTTTGGATCTGTTTATTCATAGTGAGCGAGTGATCCAAAATCCTCCGAGCAACGTCGGCATATGATTAATTTTGCTCAGCCTGTGCTTCGTCTTCTTCCTCAGCCTGGGCCAAGATCCCTCCTGTCGCCTCGGCCTGGACCACGTTCTCCTCCTCAGTCTGGAACGCGTTCCCTGTAGTCGCCTCAGCCTGAGCCACAATGCCTTCCACCCCCTCAGCAATAATAACTTGAATCGCCTGCGTCGAGAACTCTCTTAATAACGTACCGCCACACCTGTGATCCTCGCTGAACTGCATGTCCCGGTACTCCCACGCCCACGCCGGGTCATTCTCGATCAGCCACTCGTACACTCCAGGCTCAAGTGCTGGGTACCAGTCATCAAAGAGCCCCGAAATCCTCTCCAACTGCGGCCAGTGCTTCTGCATCCACTCCAGCTCGGCCACACCCACACGATGTGCACACCGCGTCAGATCCAGGACCTTCAACTGAGTTAGCCCCGCCAGCATATCCAGTCCACTGGCCAAGCTCATTTCCAAACAGTTCAACTGGAACTCGTCGTCCTGCGGCCGCAACCGCCCCTCCGTATCCACGATCAAAGAGTCACCGGGCTGTGGCTCCAGTGGACAGTGGCCCAGCTTCAAATGAATCAGATCCTTGAGCTCCGCCAGTCGATAGTAAATCAACCGCTGGATCTGCCGACTCCACTCCACCGTGCCCCGGAACAACCCTCCTTCGACAGGTCGTCCATCGTGCCCGATCCTGATATCCGGTCTTGGCACGCCCACGAGCTGGATCTCGAGATATACGAGCGATTTGCATACCCAGGGCGTCCAGACAAAATCCTGTGCTTCCAGCTGTGGGTTCCGTGGCCAGCCGTGGGCGCTCATATGATCTAAACTAGCAATCAGCTTGATCAGCTTGGGGGACTTTGCCAGCAGCTCGGCCAGGTCCTGGCTGGTGAACACGCCTTCGCATGTCGAAATATCCAGATCCTCAAGACTCCCGCATCGCTCCAGCAGCGTGGTGGCCGTGAGCCGTCCCTGGGGCATGATGTCGCAGGTCGAAAAGTCGATCCGTGTCCAGTCGGGCTCCTTGGCCAGCTCGAGCGCCATGGCCTCGTCCGTGATTGTCTCCTGCCCCTCGAGACGCAGCACTTTACTGGCGCCAAAGCCGCGCTCGGCCAGGATGGTCCGCAGGGACTGGATCCGGAAGTGCTCCTCGTGTGGGGTTTGGACGTCCTTGAGATTTTGTCCGCAGCTCAGAAAGAACTTGGAAAGAAGGTGTTGCTGCAGCGGGTCGGGTATCGTCTGCTCGGACTCGATAAACGGCGCGTAGATGCGTACAAACTCGAGGTTGTGATGGGGTAAACAGGGCTCGGGAGTGTCGTGCAGGACCAGCTCGTCACTGTCCTCCACATTGGCGTTCAGGCGGCCGGAAAGGCTCTTGAGGCTCCGTGGAACATTCTCCAGGAACTGTTTGGCGGCCGCAAAACTGGGGCTAGCTTCCAAGTCGTGGTCTCGCCAAGGGCTCATGCCGCCGTGGTCGCCCAGGAGAGATAGGTATTGCAGGTTGGGCAGGCTGGTGTCCGTGAGGATGGCCAAGAGGGCGTCGCATTGTTGAATGTAGCCGCCAACGTTCAAGCATTTCAGCCGAGGGTTACTCTGGATGAGGTGACGGATCAGTTCTTCTTGGTCGGGTGAAAGTGGTGGCGACGGCAAGGGTCCACTGTAGGCTGCGAAAGCTTCTTGAGGGGTTTGTGCCGGAGGAAAAGGTGTACGCCACAGGGTTCCCAGGTCAAGTATGATCAAGTTTGTGAACAGAGAGATGGCGAGAGGGGCTTCGGTGGCCGATGTTGAACCGGATCCAGGCGAGCGGCGGACGATGCTCTCCACGATGGGAAAATATATGGTCATGAATATCCGGACAAGGTGAGCATTTCTTGCCAGAGCGGTCTGGCCTTCCTCTGTCAGGAATCGACGGTATGCCTTGGGAGTGGCGATGGTGATTCTCCTCCACAGCTGGGGGATACAAATGGCGGACCAGGCGCGGCTCACGCGAACACACTGTGCCTGGTCGTGAGGTGATAAATGGGAGAAGACGGTGACCAGTAGTTCTGGCGGGAACCAAGACATGTTTGTAGACATTTCTGATTTCATTGAGTAGTTAAATCGATTGAATCAAAGTGGTTGATTGCAGGAAATGAAATGTCAGTGGGGAAATGGGGGATGTTGGAAACTGGAGGCGCTGCAAGAAACGCAAGTGATGCACGTCTAAACTAAACCAAAGACGCGATGCAACGTTGAAACTGATGCGAACAAGGAGAGAAATGAAGCCAAAAATGAAACAGCAACAAAAGCAGTCATATATTTATTTTCTTTTGGTGGCAAAGCCTAAAATGAGCGTATATTCGTGCTGGACCAACCGCCTCTCGCCACAGGTGCCAGCATCATTGAACCAGTACCTTGGATGAAAGTACTCCCAATTCCAGGCTTGGCGGTGTTCCACAAGCCACTCGCGCACATCTGGCTCCAGGACCTGGTACCAAGGGTCAAAGAACCCTGCAACTCACTCCAAACAAGACCAGCAGTGTGTTATAAATATCAATCTTTTCAAACTCGTTTTCAAGGGGGTAGCCGTGGTCTTCAAGGCGTGAACCAGAGAGCTGACGTAGCGGTGGAGCTGATAGACCGTTGTGATAGGTTTGAGATTCCTAGTGCTTTTGAGGAATCTGAGGAGACTATATCCGTCGAATTTTTTCCAGAAACATTTTGACCTCCTCCATGTCCAGGTACGGAGGGGAGAACAGTCCACCACGAAAGGGGAACAAATCTAGGTGCTGCAGATGTGGTAAATCGGCGTGTGTGAGATAGCCGATGAGGGTGTCAATATCGAAGCCAAGTGAATCAGGGCTGCTTTGTATGAGAGCTAGGATTTGTTCAAAAGCGCACGGTTGACAACCACAAAATGTGTACAAACCACCCACAAATCTTTGGCTCACTCTGTCTCAGGCACAGCAAAGTGCCACCAACTTTTGAATCTTGAGTTGACAGAAGTCTCCTCTTCCTGCTTTTCCTCGTCTTTCAACAAACTCCCGTGCGAGAAGCACAGATGTCAACGCTCTTCTTTCATTGAACTCCATTGATATGATTCGAACAGTGGGTTTACTGTGTGAGGAAATGGAGTTGGTTTTTTGATTGGAAAACACCTCGCTAAACACTTCCAAAGGTTAAAGTTTGAGGAGAGGGGTAAGGAACCCAGACGCCCAAACTCCACACTACGAAGGGGGTATGCCATATACCTTCTCTCCATCCTTGCACACATTCATGGCCCAGGAGCGCATTCATTAGGTATATGTTTATTAGGATGTGAAAATGGTGCTTTTTTTGGTTGATGAAAATGCTCAAAGTACTAAACTGGAAAATACATTAAAATACTGATCTCTCTTCTTGTCTTTTTTTACGAGACAATACCAGCAATGCAGGCCGAGATCAAGGTGGAGACGGCACCGCAGAGACAGGCAGAGAAGGAGAGACGGGCAATGGCATCAGCACGGTCGGGGGCCAAGGTCAAGAAGAGCGAGATCTGGGTACCGATGGAACCAATGTTGGCGAAGGAACCCATGGCGTAGGTGGTCAAGAGGCCGGCACGGGGGGTCAAGGTGCCCATGATCTGGGAGAAGGAAGCAAAAGCAGCAAACTCGTTCAAGATGAACTTGATACCCATGGCCTCGGCGCAGGGCATGAGGTCAGAGTTGGGGATACCGACCAACCAGGCCAAGGGGTAGAGGACCCACGAGGCAATCTTCTGGATCGAGATTTCGACACCGTAGAAGGCGAAGATCCAGCCGAGGACACCGTTGGCAAGACCGAGAAGGGAGATGACGGCCAACAACACGGCAATAATGACAATGCAGAGCTTGATACCGAAAATGGCACCGTTGGAGATGGCGTGGATAGCGTTCGATTCGCGGTCCTTGTAGGCAGGGGAAACAGCAGTTCCCTTGGTGAGAGGGACCTCCTCCTCAGGGAAGCGGATCTTGGAGATGACGATGGCGCAGGGGACGGACATCATGCAGCAGGTCAAGAGGGCAGGAGCGTCAACACCGAAACCGAGGAGACCCAAGAGACGGACCAGAGATGGTGGCGAAACCAGAGGTCAAAACCTGTGAGCTCAGCTCGGTCATCTCGGAGACGAAAGAACGACACATGAGGACATTCCGACGAAGGGGGCAGCGCAGGCAGCAACACACTCGACACCGGAGATGTCAATGACGTGGATGACGATGGAAGCCATGCTGGCGACGACGGACTGGACAATGTTGTGGTAGTACAAGTACTGAATAACGGCGGCGAAGAGGATAAGGGCGGGCAAGACCGAGATGGCGAAAGAGCTGGCGAAGGGGACGACGGTGTTATCGGGCATGGTCACGGAGTTGGGGCCAAAGATGAACTCGCGACCCTGCTCGGCGTAGGACAAGAAGTTCTCGGCCTGCTGGGCAATAAAGTTGAAGACCTCGTAACCGACGGACCAGCGGATGATCAAGAGACCAAGGATGTACTGCATGAAGATACCGGTCCAGACAATCTTCCAGGAGATGGCCTTGAAGTTCTGTTATAATGGCCAAAGAAGCGGTAGGAGAAGCATGATGAGTGACATTGCCATGACAATGGATGATGGGATGTGGTCGAGTGGACGTGGAGACAACGTATATGCATCCAAACCAAAGTCAGCCAGTCCCATAGGTAAGACATTCGGTCAAAAAAGAAAAAACAAAACAAAAAACAAAACAACAAAAACAAAACAGAAAAACCATAAAAAAAAGACTCGATGCTTTTTGTTGTTGGTTTCCCTGGGTTGGCCTTTTTGTTGTTTTGTTTTCTGTTGACATTGTGCTGTTGTTGTTGTATGGAAGCACGGCTGATCATTCTGCCCATGGTTGTACACAGAAATGAAAGGAAGAAAAATAATTGTGCCCCATACGCAATGATGTGTACATTATGTAAACAGAGAGGGTGCAGAATGCAATATAAACGG
>KN042432.1:489191-525639 GCA_000739165.1 Podila verticillata NRRL 6337 | reverse complement strand
AGGGCGAATCGGCAGTGGGTAAAGAAAAATGTGCATGGTGTCGCATTTGGTGTGTGTGTGTGTGTGTGTGTGTGTGTGTGTGTGAAAAAGGAGACATTACCTTGGAGAAAACAATAGTGAGCGACAACAAGACGACAAGACCCAAGCAAGAGATCAAGCGCTGGCCACGAGTGCCGTGGATGTCATCGGCACGGAGGGCGGCAGTCAGGATCATGGCCACAGGGGGGACACCGTAGCCAAGGACGCGGACAAGAAGCTTGGGCAACTTCTCGATCACGGCAGCACCACCTCTCCAGACGACAGCAACAGGGCGGGTCAAGGTACCCTCGGGAACGACACGGGCAAGCAACCACCACATGATGGCGCCATAGAGAAGGGACAGGACCAGGACGTTGCCCTCCTTGCGCATGATGACGGCGGGGATGAAGAGACCAGTGCAGATGAGGAAGGTGAGGAGGTAGTTGAAGGTCGACTCGTTGTTGTAGTAGAAGCCGAAGCGACCGTGGTAGGAGTCGGTGGAGTGCTGGGACATGTTGTCGTCGTTGTCGTGCATGTCGACCTGAGTGTGGTCCTCAGCGTAATCCATCTTTTCTGTTGACATGATGGAAGGAGAGAGTGTGGGTGAGTGGGTGGAAAGAGAGGGAACGAGGAAAAGGTGTTGTTAAGGATGAGGTAAGGGGGGAGAGATGGGTGAGGGAAGGGGATGGACTTGAACGTTAGACAGTTGAATGTGCTAGAGGTTCAAAGAACAACGGATGTGTTGGTGTGGTTGAGTGTTGGCAACGGAGTGTGGGGAAACTGAACGACCAAAGAAAAGAACCAGAAAACAAAAACCAAAAGAAAAAAAAGTGGCCGAATGGTGAGATGATGCTGAGTTTTATAAGAAAAAGGAAGGTCGACGAAGAGGAGTAACGATAATAACGAGTAAACGATAATAACGAGTAACGAGTAATTAGTGATGAGAGTGTTATAGAGTGAAGTAAGCAATGACCGAGCCAGGGACAACTGTTAGTAAGTACTCAATTGGCCGATTTGCTCTGTCTTTGCTCTGCTCTTTTTTAGTCCATCCCATCCCCCTTGCCTCGCTTTCCCAACCTGTTGTCCTGTTGGCTTGTTACTATTACTCTATTCTATTCTGTTCAGGCACATTTTTCGCTGCGCGGCCGTTGAACTCTTTTCCCCTCTTTTCACCTCTGTCCAAGACAAAAAAAGAAAATCGGTTATTTTGAACAGAGCTCAAACACACAGAACGGCCGATTACTCTATTATCTTTCATTCAGGCACTGTTTCCTGCCCTTCTGTGGTGTGTGGGCCAGATCCACACTTGTGCCCATTCGCGGGGTGTCACCGACACGCTACATACCACTCTTCTCGATCTTCACTCCTTAACTCTCATCTCACTCACTCACTCGACTGAATAACGGATTGGTTTCCCACATGAAAGTGGCAGAGCCTTTGCTTCCTTTGCGTGTGTGGCTACACAGTGAGTGCCAATGAAGGAAAAAAGGAAGAACAAAAACGAGGGAGGAACCAGAACCGATCGAAAGACCAACCACTTCACTTCACTCCACCCCACTCTACCTCCACTCAAAGAAGCAAAGTACTGCACACCTTTGAAGTTTTTGGAAAAGGGTCGCGGTTTGGAAATTGGTTCTTCCCCCGTCCTCTTTGGTCGTCCATGTCAGGTTCGGGGAAAGCCTTTTTAGGGCGACAAGGGACAAGGGTCAACGATCCAAGTAACACACAACGATTCAAGTAACACCGTTGACTGCATCCGGGCGATCCACAGAACCAACCATCTCAGACAAACTGGCATTTTGCCCTTTTTTCTTTCTTTTCTTTCTTTGTTTGATCGAGGAGACTGGAACATGACAGAAAGGGGGGTCCCTGTTTTTCCACAAGGAGTTGCAACCTCACTTTCACTTGGTTGCCAGAGGGAGAGAGAGAGAGAGAGAGACCAACAAGGTGGGGAAGAACCAGAGACCATGATCAAAACAGGCAATCCCCAGACTCGGTCGAGGTTTGAAAAAAAAAAAAAAAAAAATGAGAGTGAGAACAAGGGCTCGACAACCCGCTCGGAGATTGAGGAGGAGCTATGGGAGTTGATGTTGCGAGCAACCATTTCACGCATGTGCAGTAAGTAGATCCTCATTCCCGTGCACTTGACATATACGTTTCTCGAGTTTTTTTTTTCACACCCGGTATGTAGAGGGTGATCCTTCCCTGGAACATATAATTGCGACCGAGGGTGGTTGTGTATGTGTGATCCGCAGCCTCACTGCAACAACAATAACAACAACAAAAGGAAATATAAATTAATTAATTCTCCTGTTGGTCAGGCTATACTTCATCATGGCGAATCCTAATCTTGGGCAGGGTTTTGTTACACCAAAGCCGTGCTCATCCCTCCCCAAAAACACATCGACACATCCACAACAAGATGGCGATGGTCCTCCCTTGTCCAACTCGCTTTACATGATCGAGATCGAGACTTTTTTTGCCCCAATGACTTTTCTGTTGTGTGACCAATGTGAATGCACCTCTCTTGTTCTTTTTTCTTTCTTTTGTCTTTGTTTTTAACTTGTGGAAGTACAGTATGTCCTATGAGTACCTCTGTACAAGTACGCCATGTGTACTGAGGAGGTCCATAGGTCACTTTTTGTTTAAAGTACTCTCGGCGCTGTAAAGTTGTCAGTTAATAACCTCGAATAGAAAGAAAGAAAGAAAGAAAGAAAGAAAGAAAAGAAAAAAAACTGGGTCCGAACCTTCTCTCCTCTTTGTCCTATCCCCACGATCTAAATTACTCTTTGAATTTGGTCGACCATCCACTCTGTAACATTGACAGGAGTGAAGGAAGAGAAAGTGAAAGAGAGAGTGAGTGAAGAGGCGGGGTTGATATGCAATATGTTTATCTCGCAGAGCCCCTCCTCGGCGGGTGTCCTCTTCCTGCTCTTCCCTCTCCTCCGCCTTTCTAAGCCAATGAAGAGGGCGAGGTCAGATACCTTCGTGGGAGTATTTCGCACCAAAGAGTCAGGGTGAGGAAGAGAGTGCTCCAGACAACTGCCTCCTCATATCATATCGTCTCATGATGGATTTTCCTTTCCTGTCTCCCCAGATCCTCCTCCCCAATCTCCTTCTCCGCAAAATGCTTGATTTTCCAACCCAACCAACAGGCCAGCAAGGGCAACAGCCTCTCTCTCTCCTCACAAGTCCGCCATACAGAGATATAAGCATGTGAGCATGCAAAGGAGAACTGGGGACACGTCGCCCTTGACCCTAATAAAGAAAGAAACGGCGCCCTGTTTGCTGTGTCGTCGTTTTGATTTCCAAAATGCCGTCCTCCAAGCTAGTGTTCAAAATGAATGTGTGTGGCTTTGACAACAAACAATGCTCAATTTTGCATTATGCTCTCGGCCAATCACCGTTTTCGTCAGGGTTGCACAAACAAAGGGAGTTCGCGGGATGGATGCCATTGGGTGGGGACGCGGAGAGAGATGAAGCACAGATGCCCATCACTGTGCCTGTGTATATAATTGTGAGTGTGTTCTCGCCTTTTGTCTTTTGAGTAAACGCACCATAGGACACCATCTTTTTTTTTTTTTTGCTGTTGTTGCTTTGTCACTATTGCTGTTTGGTTGTTGTTGTACATCTCAGCTCTGTACTGTCCATGGACCTTGGTTGGTCATTGTTTGCCACACACACCCGAAAGATAGCATTGTTTGTGTCGTTTGTTGTTGGTTATTGTCCTCTTCTGCGCCCTCAAAAGAAGGTTGCTGTGTCCACCGCCATTATCCGTCAATCTTTTTGTTGACGGCACACGCTAACCTTGACTGGAACTAGAGGATGTGTTGGACTTCATGGTTGTCACTCAACCTTCTTATCTTTAGTTTCCACACAAGAGTTACACAATGCCCGTTTGCTGTCTTTCCTTTCCACCATTCACCATAACCTTCCTTCTGTTCTTTGTCCCCATCAAAACGCTCTCTTGCTATCTTTTGAACTCTTGTTTTCTGGAAAAACATGACATGGTGTGTTGGGTCACGAGCATGGACCCACTATCTCTCTCTCTCTCTCTCTCCTCTAATCCTCCTCTGTGATCCGTGGAAGAGTACAGTAACAAGAAAACGACACCAACAAAAAGAACGAGTGTGGAGAAAATAAGGTTGAGCAATCTGGGGATGCAAAGGGGAATTGGTCTCGACAATCGGCATCTGTCTTGGAAGTTGGATCGACCTCCATGCTTATGTTTTTCCTTTTCCTTTGTTCGTCATCTCCCACGGATACACTTTGCAGGTACTCTCGCCCCCTTCATTCTTTTCCTCTCTCTTTCACCTTCTCATTCTCACTCTCTCTCACTCTCTTTCTTGTACTCTGCGCACAACAATAACAACAAAGAACAACCGACTTGCCAAAGGAAACAAACAATTCTCCTAACTCAACCCCACAATAGATAAGGAAGGCTCGATCCACGTTCACCATCAAGTATCTTCAACTCACATCACGCGAGCACCTGAAGCGGACAATCCAATGAGGTTGCTACTGAGGCTATTGCACAATGGTCATCTGGTTGGACATTGCTAGAACTCGCGCGCGCTCTCTCTCTCTCTATCTCTCTCTCTCTCCTACCACAACTCCTTTACTCCACATAAACAGTTGGACTAGTCGTCTTATCCACCCCAACAAAATCATGCTTAGTCTAGGCAGATCTAGGATGAAACAGTAACAGCTACACACAAGAAGACTACGTCGAAAGTACTGCAAGTTGTATGAAGTTGTATGAGTGATTCAAGGTATATTTTATATGGACAAAATGACATCTAAAGAGATATTCTAGGCTTGGAGGGTTTTTTTTACACACAGACGACCTTGGCCTTCTCCTCCCACACACTGTCCACAGACGAGTGCAGCTCAGACTCGGAGCCAAGCTCAACCTCGACCAAAGAGTCAAAGACAGCCTTGCCGGCCAGAGGCTCGATACGGGCCACGTCCTCCTTAGTAATAAAGCCGTTGGTCTTGCGCTGGGCAAAGACCATCATGCAGCCGCCGGCGCGGATACTGTTGTTGTTGTGGATGTTGACCAGTGCACTGTGCTTCAGGGGAGCAGCAGTCGAAGTCTTGGCCAGGTGGTACAAGACAAAGGTCTCCATCTCCAGAGTCTGGGTGTTGGGCTCGTGGGCCAAGAGCTCGTCAAAGAGGTCCTCGTTCTTGTCCACAAAGTTGTTGTCCTGGCGGCCCTGGGACGAGTAGAAAGAATCGGCCGTGGCGTTGACGCCGGACCAGACGTGGCCCTCGCCCAAGCTGGCGGTCATGTTCTTGACCAGGACCTTGGTGATCTCGGGATCGGCCTCGAATTGACGGGAGAGGTGGTAGGGCTTGGCAACAGCGTCACCGGGAGCAAAATAGTCGACATTGCGCTGGACGAGGTAGGAGCTGGAGGGGACACAGATGTCGCCGACGGCGGCGTCTGAGAGGGAGCCGCAGGAGCCGAGGCGGATCATGACCATGGGGCCGTCGACGATAGCTCTGCACTCGCGAACAAAGAAGTCCATCATGGAAACGCCCATTCCTAATTTGGATCGAGAGCAAACACCAAAAAAAAAGTTTAGTCTCACATCTTCCTCAAACATGCAAACAAGCGTCATATGAGGACAAAAAATCATACCGATGGCAACAATGGAGACGGGAACGCCCTTGTAACGGCCAGTGATGGTCAAGAATCCACGGTGGGAGGAGTAGCTGAAGAGGTTGGTGGGAACAGTCTTGGCAGGGGTGGCGGGATCAACGCCGTCCAAGAATCGGGAGAGAACCATGGCACGGGCAGGGTCACCGACGGTCAAAACTCTGTTGGCAAGCTCACCACGCTTGACTCCGACATGGCTATTATGAGGGGCCATTGGGGAATTAGGTGGTCAGTGAGTGGGATGGGGTACCAGGGAAGGTGGGGAAGCCTCTTGCTCATCGATGGATCGGACACCTTTTTGGCAACAAAAACAACAAACAAACAAAGAATATAAACTTACTAGGTTCTGCCTTCGGCATCCATTGGGAAGTTGGCATTAGACATGGACATGTTGGAAGATGTGTTTTGTGAAGTGAAGATGGGAGAGAGTGGAATAAATGAGATGGAGGGAAGAAAATGAAGGAATGGAGTAAGAAAGCGAATGGAGTGTAAGGAAAAAAAAGAGAAAAACGAAAAACAGGCAGCAGGCCTTTTATATGTGATCGATGTCAATCTCAGCCCATTTCGAGGCGTATCCGGGGTCGTTTTCATTCCCAGGCTTCCTCTTGGCTATGTCGCACACACAGGAACAAGCGGACACAGAGCAAAGAGGGCAAAGAGGCCCAAAAAAATTAGCGGGTACCTTGAGTGTTGTACCCTTCTACTCTTTGTGTCCAGTGACGGAACGACATGGTGCAACGTTCATAGAAAACTATTATTTCTCGCTACAAACAGAAAGACCTTTCCCTTTCTTGAAAGTGACGATCTTGATGTCCTCAGAGAACTCTTCTCTACAGAGACCTCTTTTGGGTCATCCTTGGTGTGTGTCATCAATCGAGGTCCCGGTCTCCGCCAAAAATTAACGATTCAACCGCCCAATTAGATCACACCCCTTAATTTCCACCAAGTCCACGTACTCACACTTATGCTCTCATTCTCCACACAAAAGGGTTCCTTTGTCACTCATTCACCTTGCAACTGCAACGGATTGGTTTGCATCAACGCATCAACACATCAATCCCACCCAAGCACAACAACCATTCAAGATTCCACGCCATTCAAGACGATCCCACGGACGAGCAAGTGTCGGAGGCACATTGCCTAGCCCTGAGGGTGCTGTAGGCACAAATATCATGGCCTCACCAAGTTCTGCCCCAACTCAGCCATTGCAACCAATACCAGCAAACCACACTCCCCTCCCAGCACCAGAGACGTCCGAGCAAGCCCTCTTGGCCTCCTTCAAGGCTGCCGCTCTCTCCGTCACACAGCTCTACAAGGACTCACAGAAGCACCAACGGGCAGAACACGCCAAGGGCTATGAGGCTGGTCTCCAGGACATTCTCTCGTTCATCTCGTCCCACCCAGATGTTCTGGCCAAACAGGACCAAGGCCAGACAGAGGATGAAATCCGACATAACACCACCATCTCTGTCGATGACATGGTGACTTTTGCATCGAGTGCACGGTGGAGGAACCAACAACAACAACCTGGTCGTACCAATGATATTGGTGGTAACCAGGATACGACACACCATGCGCATATGGATCAACACCAAATCATCCAACAGCAACAGCAACAACAACAAGCACAATATGCGCAGCAACGACACAGCCCCCATGTCTTCCCTCAATAGAGCCATGTCTTGTTTTTCTACTTGTGTTGACACCGGTACGATTCACAATAGCATAAACAGCATCAGACAAGGTCGGTTTTGATCCGCCGCTCTGAAAGTTGGTCACACCCTTTGTGATGCTAATGTACTTGTTTGATTCAAATACAGAAGGGGTTGGGGTAGCTTTTTTTTTCTTGCTGTTGTTGCTTGCGATCGATGCTCTACCGCTCTTTTTTTTTGTTTTTGTTTACAACTCGCTCGCATAATCTTGCATCGGCATCCAGAGATTCGACTAGAAAAAGAACAAGCCGTGAGTGTGCTCCTGTGCTGATCTCCTGTCTGTGTCGGGAACTTTGTCGCATGGACCAAAATTAAAGGCATGCAAACGTATATTTGTGCGTGGGAAAAATTAAGCCAAGTCGATGAGCTTAATGGGAGTTTCACCTCTTCCACCTCGTGGCTTTGTACTACACATGGATGGCAAAGGATAGACAACGCGACTAGACTTGTTTTTCCGCTCATGAAGTATAGCAAGGAAATGCCTTATTCTGTTATGTCCACGCTATCCAGCACAGACCACGTCTGGATCTAAGGCTATGAAGGTGACTAAGTGTAGAGCGAATCGAGCCCTCGATCGGACATGTTCAAATATTCCGCACATTTGGTCTCAATGCTATGTTTGCGGCCCATGTCCCCGCTCTAGACCCGACATGCAGGATTGATGAAATTCGGGTTCACTTTGGCCAAGGGGCTTCGTCGGCGATTCTTGAATTTCCGTAGCCTTGAACAATAAAAGAAGCCCGAAATAGCCACAGGCACTTCTTCATTTTCTATTTGTTTGCAATTTCTTTACCCTCCCAACCCTCTTCAACCGTCCCTCATCCAAACATACATGTCGCTTTTTGCATGCAGACAAAACAAATCGAACAAGAGTTTGGATAGGACCCAATTGGAAGTGTCCAGCCCTTTTTTATTGTGGCTCGAGCAAGTGCACAGACAAACCGACTAAAGAGTCATGCTATGCTATGTTATGTTATGCTATGGCGACAAGTGCAATCCAGTGGGACGGACTAAAACAAAATAGATCGACAACGTTAAAAACGTTAGTTCATGCTTCCCTCGGTGCCCTACCATTTTTTTTCTTTGGACAGAACGGGCTTACGAGAAGACAGAACCAATCAATGCAAGCGCAGCGCAGTGCACAGGCACACAAACACACAAAAATCTTTTCTTGCTCTTCGTTGTGTCCAACCTTTCCTAAATCGCTGTTCCGCTTTGAGATATGCGCCAAGTCCAAAAACAAAGTTTTTCTCCTTTGGTTGCTCGCACCGTCTCTCCCTCCATCCCAGCCAGAGATGCAAACAAAGGAAGCGAGAGTGAAGGAGGGAGAAGAAGAAGAAACAGAGCATTACAGGGTTGGTCTCGTCTTGACATTGTTCCGGTCAAGCCCTAATTGCTTCGCGAGTCTTTGGATTGATTTTCGTTCATTTCATGCCTTTTTTAGGAATGACGTGGGATTGACGCAAACCTGACATAGCCCACACACACACGATAGCCGAAGATTTTTTTTTTTTTTTCACCAAGGACACCAAGAGTGGACATTGGATAAAAAAGGACTACCAGAAACATGCCTCTGGGATACCATGGTTTCATGGTCATACACCCACAGATGCGTACCCTTGAATCTGATGCATTATTTTGGCCAACAAAGCTGTCTTGACCTGGCCAACAAAGCTGTCTTGACCTGGCGGACAAACCTGGATTGTCCAGCTTGGAGGCACAGAACTCACGGATCGTGGACGAAGGATATGAGCCCATTGGTGCAAAAGGGAAGCAAAGGGCGAGAGATGGATGGATGGATGGCAGAGAGCAGACGAGCAGGAAGACATGGATGTAGGCGAGTGCAAAAGAGTCGTGTCATGTCGTTCCATGTTGTATGCATCGTGTTTTACCTCACGTTGCACCATGGAATGAAAAGGAAGAAGGAAGAACAAACGGCGTCATCCTGGCTGCAAGTTGGGTGTATTAAATCTCTGTCGAGTGTCTGTCAACAATGAGAAGGGGATGTGCCCATACCCTCTTTCACTTGCCAACTGTCCTGTTTCCTGTTTCCCCAAACAACAAAAAACCGCTTTCTCCGAAGGTCGATGGTCGTTGCTGTTTGGTGTCTCCCATATCAACATCCACGCCCTTTCGCATCTGCTTGTTTGTTCATTCATATTCATACAACAAAAGACCCTGTTTGATCGATATATATATTTCTTCACCATCCTTCTGGGCATCCAACTGTGTTGGCTGTTGTTTCTTGTCTGGAAGGGCCGAGATACAGATGGATCTGGAGGGACTTGGGCATGGATGGATGGATGGATGGATGCGTGGGTGGGTATAAAAATACACACACATCATGAGCCATGGATATGCAGTTCGCACTCTTCTCCTCTCCTTCCTCCGTCCTTCCTTCCTTCCCTTCCTTCCCTTCCTTTTGGTCTCTTCTCTGCTCTGGCCGCCTTCTGCTTTGTTTCTCTCCTCTTTTGACTGTTTGGTCGTTGAGATTGTTTGGCCTGTTTCCCATATTCCTGGATCCTTTTTCCGTTTTTTTTTCTCTCTCTTTGTTTCCCAGATACACAGTGCTCCCGAGCCAGTGGGCCTTTGTTTTCATCATTTCTGTTGTCTGTTGAGGTGAGTATGAATGAATAAACTGGGCGTCGAGCTACATAAATAAAATAACAACGACCACGCAAGAGTCGTGGGAGAGACAGAGAGAGACAGAGAGAGAGAGACAGAGAGAGAGAGACAGAGAGAGAGCGAGAAAAGCGTACACGTACATCCTTACCTGTCCATGTCCATGTCCGCTCCTCTTCCTCTTGTTCTTCTCCTTCATGTTTAGGGTAAGGGCGAGCGTGTGTGCGTGTGTGTGTGTGTGTGATTTTCATTGTTCAAAACGAGTAATTCTGCACACAATGTCCGCTTTGTTGAATTGTTGTTCTTCCAAAGTGCAATGTTGTTCATGCAAAACACTCTAAAAAACAGCTTTTTCCCACTTTCCCACTTTTTACACTCTTTCCCCACTCTTTGCTTTCACATCCTCCCTTCTCACACCTCTTTTTTTTTTTTTTTTTTTTTTTTTTGGGTTCGGGACTCATCCGTCGCTCACACTCTCCTCCACCTCCTCTTGTCTTGCCTTCTCTCCTCGTTGGCTCCACGCTCTCTCACTAGCGTTGTTCTTGTTTTCTCATCCTTCTTGTCTTCTTTCTTCCTTGTCGGATGTGTTTGTAGCACATCCCCTTGTCCTGCCAATCAATCACTCATCCATTATATCTAAGGAACAACCACAGCCAGCCTCAGGCTACAACCTTGCCATCATCCACAGGTACAGGTCCCCCCCCCTCTCCCCACAGACGCATACACACACACCTCCCAATATTCATGTCAAGCAGTGTCTTGTATATACTAATCAACAGTGTCAACGGGTGATCTCATACCGCATTCCACTCATACTTTTCTTCCTTTTCTCCTTCCCTTCCCTTCCTTCCCTCTTTGTTGGCCTCCCCCTACTTCATCCTTCCTACTTCATACCCTCCTGCGGATCTTTAGCAAAAACAGATATTCGCTAAAACCAAGATCTTCGCCTTGGATGGACAATACCTGACATTTGACCCCTCCCCCTGCTCTCCCTTCCACGTCCCCAAGCACCCAATCTGCACCATTGGTCCGTGCTTTGTCCCATTAAGCAAAAGACAGGGACCAAGCGAAAGCAATGCCCTCCGAGCCGGAGCAAGATGCCAAGAGCTTGCAGAGCCGGATGAAGAGGCTCGGCATACAGACCACCAAGAAGCGGAACTCTCAGAGCAGACAGATCAAAAACAGGCGCTCGCTGGCGAATGGTAGTACTGCTACTGGTACTGGCACTGATGCTGGAGACATTTCAAGTGCAGTTGTAAGTGGACGTGAGAGTGGAGAAAGTGGGCGAGGAGGCAAGCCAGCTCTTGGACCCTCTATGGCGACACCCTACCCAACTCGGTTTAGCGCCACGGCGTCTTCTCAAACCCCCTTACCTCATCATACTTCACATACTTCACATCCTTCTCCCCCGTCATCTTTTTCAAATCCTGCTCTTCCTTCTTTGTCTTCTCAATCCCATCCTCGTCCACCTCACCGACAACGCTCACGACAACATTCTCGGAAACCTTATCAGCCTACCCCCACCCCCAACCCAAACCAACAGCAACATCAACGACGATATGTCCATTCTCACGACCGAGGCAATCAAAGCAGTCCAAGCACGGATGAGATCAACAGCTTGGATCATTCTCGTCGCCATCGAGGCCGGAGCAAGGCTCGCAAGACATCTCGCCATCCTACATCAGCAGCCTTCACGTCAGCAGTTCGAGAGACCGTTGTGAACGACGGTGAGGCCGAGCAAGCGTTCGCCGAGGCAGCAAGATCGCGGATGGTGATGCAGAGCTCACTGTTGCAGGGGATCAAGAAGAACAGGCTGCACCCAACACTGCTGACACACTTGACCCTGCATCACTACCAGTTTCGGATGGACGAGTGGATCGAAATGATGCTGCTGCTCCCAGCACTCCAGGAGTTGGATCTGGACATTGTGTCGGTCGTCTCGGTCTCTGTTCCCACCTTTTTCCAAGAGCAAGAGCAACACAACGTCATGGAGATGGAGATCGACCCGAACGAACGAGTACCAGCCTCTGAGAAGCGCTCCAACTCTTTCTGGCGTCGGTCGCATAGCACTGGCTCGAGCGCGAGCTACAACAGCAGTGGTCACGAAGAGACGATGGATCCTGGCGAGAAAAATCAACCACTGTCGTCCGTCTTCCAATTCCATTCTGTCCGCTCGTTGACTTTTCGTGGAGACAAGATCCTGCCTCAACTACTTGAATTCTTGCCCAACTTGGAGGTCCTAGCGTTCGAAGAGGTCCCAGGTGCGGAAAACGCCACTTTCTTCCGTGAAAGCAACATCGACAATCATAACAGACGTCAACGCACCGCCCAGGGAGCTCAAAGCGACTCGGAGAGTGACAGTTCCACTCTGAACGGTTGCGACATCAACGCCTCCAATAGTCCCTCGCGCGCCTCAGCCGTCTTTGTCCAGCTGGCCAACACAATTTTGGAACGATGTCCCCGACTCTGTCGACTCGTCCTGAACGACCCTCTGATGCTGGTTTCCGCCAACAGTGATAGCACCGACGAATCTTCCTTGGAGACGCCACAGAGTCTTGTGCCGATGCACCTCTTCCAGAACGCAGACAATACTGCGAGGGCGATCCTTGCATTCGCACACACGCGTCGCCAGAACCGCGAGCTCGAGTACCAGCTGCAGCAGGAACAAATGTGGCAGCAACAGCTGGTTCAAGAACAAATCCAACAAGACATTGCCCTATTGTTCCGTGCAGTGCCCAAGTTGCGATCGTTTGTCTCTCATACTCGTGTGGTCTCGCTGTGCCCAGGTCTACTGGATGAGCTGGTCACCTACCACAGCTCACATTTGGTATCGTTCCAGATCCTTGATGGTCGAAGCAGAAGACCCGATATGCAAGCACCTTCGAGTCTTAAACCTCCATACCATCAACAACAACAACAACAACAACAACAACAACAACAACAACAACAACAACAACAACAACAACAACAACAACAACAACAACAACAACAACAACAACAACAACAACAACCACATGTCCAACAACAACCACATGTCCAACAACATAAATATGTTCAACCACAACCACACGTCCAGCCACAACCATACATCCAGCCACAACCATACGTTCAACCGCAATCGCAACCCCAGTCACAACAACAACACCACGCCTTTTATTCAACGGACGACACCTATTTCAACCCAACAAGATTGTCTCCTCCTTCTGATTCGCTGTCTCTCTCCCCATCGCCACCGCCCCCTCGACTTCCCGCTTCTTCTTCACCCATCCCCATACTTTCCCATGCCCATGCGCGCCACACCGACATACCCGAGCCTCCATACTTTCCATACGAAGTACAGCAGCAAGAGGCGCTCTTGTACCCGCAGCAGTACTTTTACTACGAGTCCGCCGCCATGTCTTATCCTTTGTCTGAGTCACCCCGACTCGAGCCCATGCTGCCGCCAGCGCCGATGCAGTACTACAACCTGACGCCCTTTCAGGTGCACCAATTCCAGATCCAGACCTACTTGCTCCAGCAGCAGCAACAACAACAATTCATGATCCTACAACAACAGCAGCAGCAGGAGCGACAGATGCAGCATCAGGTGTATATCCAGGCGCTACTAGCCAAGTCAACCTTGCATGTGCTCGAGTCGTGCTCGGCACTCGAGTGTTTCGAGTCTCGAATTGCGCTGCCGCTGCAGAAGATTGTGGATTCTGCGCCCTCGTGGCTGTGCCGGGGGGCGTTGCAGAACCTGCAGCTGGAGATTCGGGAACTGGTGGGTGAGGTGATGGGGTGGGATGGAGATGTGGGAGGAGGAAGAGGAGGCGGGCTGGATCCGGAGGAAGAGGAAGTGATGCAGCTGTTTGTCAAGAGTCTGTTTATGGGTCGGCACTCGATTAACAATCTGCAAGCAAAAGAACCGCCACTGTTCTCGATGTCGTCTCCATCGTCTACGTGTTCAACTCCCTTGATGGGTGTCCAGCCAAAGGACAGGCGAGGAGATGGGGCATCATCGCTATCGCCAGCCATGGCAGTACAGTCGATTGCATCTGACTCGACGTCGTCGTTTGACTCGGTCATCTCGTCATCGTCATCGTCACTCGAAGTAGCAAAGAGGAAAAGCCTCTCACCGTCCTCGATCGACTCGTCTTCTTCAACGCCAACCTCGCCGTCCTTGTCGCCCGGCACAAAAACAACGATAGACACGTCCTCGATGGGCAACACGTTGCCTCATCCACGCTCAAGCAGCACTTCTCGGTTCCTGGATGATTCAGGGCACGAATTTGGCTCGGACGCGCTGATCACGCCACATCCTGCTCTGGGAGGTGTCTCGTCGTACCAAATCTCGTCGGTGAGGCGGCTGGTAGGGCTGCAGTACCTGGTAGAACACCAGCTGACGACGCTGCCGCGGCTCGAGAAGTTCTCGCTCGGGAACCACGAGTATCGGATCTCGCCTCCTTCGTCTTCTTCTTCGTATGGTGTTCGTTCGACGAATGTTTGAGATATTCGTTGTGGATCCAATTTTGTTCATAATTCTCCAAATTCTTCTTTTTTTTATATATATGTGAGCTAGTGTACTATATTCAAACTCGTGCTTGAAAAAATACAAAAAAAAATCAGCTCTTTCCCACAGGTCATAGAAGGCATCTCGTGGATATGCTTCCATGTTTCTCTTCTAGGAATAAATGAATTGTTGCTGCCTCTCGTGTCGAGCCCAAGTGCATCAAAATAATTGCTCAGCCCAAAAAAAAAAAAAATTGTGGCAAAGATGCGTACTTGGCTTTGATTTCGCATAGTTCGAGCAAAAGTGTCCCTTGCACGCATCATGATAAAGCAAGCGGCTTTTTGATATTAAGCGGGGTCACTGCTGGTCCGTTTTCGTTTGAAAAGTCCTATTGTTGTGAAAAAGGCGCTCTTTCCTTGAGTGAGCGGATGTGGATGCCCTTGGATGGGGTCGATAGATGTTGATCGTCTTTGGGTAATAATAGTACTCCAGCGAATTTCCACCGCTGCCTTTTTACTTGCCTTTTTTTTTCTTTGTCCAAGAAAAAGGCGGAAAGTCACTTCCCTCGGGTATAAAAGTGGCTCATCTCTCGCTTCTCGCTCCTTTCTTTCTTCTCCATCGACCTCGACACAGCGACACACTGACACCGACATGACGACACAACACGACGACATAGGAAGGTAAGTGCATACTCCCCAACTCCTAGACCGCCAGCACCACCAACGCCACGCCCACTCCCCACTCCCCCCTCTCTCACATCCCGTACTCAGTACCGCCACTCCATCCACCCTTGCCCACCCTGTCCCAGTTCATCACACCGCTCTCTTTGGGCTCTTGGCCATCACTGTCTGCTTTAGCTCCCCATACACACACACACTTTCCCCACTAAGACTCCTTTCAGTTGTGTTCTTGGTCGTTATTTTCCTTCGAAGAAAGGGTTGGGCAACCTCCGTGAAGGTGTGAAGTGGGGGCTTTCGGACGTGTTCAGTGAGTGTTTGGTGAGAGACAAGCGATTTTCACACTGCAGTGTGACATGAGGTTTTCAGAAGGAAATTCTATGTGTTCGTGGGCAGGCTTATCACGTCTGTGAAGTGTGCGGTCTCTCTTACACTCGCTTACCTCTCGTTTCCACGGGTTTTCCGCCCAGCATTTCTTGTTGTGAACACCGGCCTCCTCGGTCACTTTATCTGCAGGCCCTTTTTTTTGGAAGAATGTTTGTGGGGCCGACTTTTTTCATATCGTTCTCTGGGGTTCTTCTCGGCTCTTTTCCTTGATATGAATACTTTTGATATTATTTTGGGTGATGGGTATCCATTTTGACGATTTTTTCTTTTTTTTCGCCCGGAGCCCCAAGGCGAGATATCAGCACCACTAAATTTCACGCTACAAGGCTTCGGGGGAAAACTAAGCCAGCCTGACCTCACACTGCTTTCACATCCCTTTCACACTGCCCCCCCCCCCCCAACATCAACGACTTCTCACACCCTCGCTCCAGCCCCGACCTACATACACATATGCTTGGTTTCCTATGCTTGGCGGCCTCTTTGTGCGCTGACTTTTTCACCCTCCCACATTTTTTTGTTTAACTTTTCTCTCTAGTGGACAACAGGATGTGGACTACAGGATGTGGACTACAGGATGTGGGCCAATAGGGCCAGGACCGCCAAGGACATGCCAGCGAGAGAACATCCGAGACTAACTGGACTGCCGAGTTTCCTTTCGACGGCGTCAGAAGATTAGGTGAGAGGGCAACATAGATTCACAGTCAGGATCGGTGAAGACGGACAGGAGAAGAGAGGGGTCCAGGATAAATTTCAGTAAATAAATTAGAACAGAAACGGTAGATATAACTTAAGTGCTGGTCAAGTTCCAGGGTAAGTCCCGAGCCTCCCGAACCCCCAAGGTCCAAGGATCAGGTAGGTCCACAGGGTAAGACTGGCTGATGCTCCCCCAAGTCTCGGTCAAGGCCCCCACGTTCAGGATTTTTATAGGTTTTAGGTGCGGCAAGTTGGTGAGTATCAGTAAGTCCTGGAGGAAATGGGAAAAATAATGACGGGGGGTGGCCACCCCCGACCTGATGTGATACTAACTGGAGTGCTACGACTTGCGGCCTGCTCGTGGCGCACTCTGCACATCTTCTCACGCGAGTGGGAGATGACTGACAGCAAGTCATTTAGAACACTAGGCTAGTATGGGGTACGAGGGTGTTGGGGAAGGCAGGGCAAAAAAATACATGCATACATTCATACCAGAGCAATTCTCCTTGTATATGTCTTTCTGTTCATATGTGCCAAGGAGTGTGCTTCTCTCGAGAGTTAGTCTTTTTTTTTTTTTTAAAAAAAAAGATGGTTTATTTTTTTCTTCTAGATTCAAAAACAAAAAAAAGAAAGGGTATCTTTTTTTCTTCCTTTTACAACTTGGACTCCTTAACAAGCATGCCCTCAAGACGACCCCGGATCGTCTCCTCGGCCTCGACGACTATCCTCTTGACCAGGACCTCGCATGTAGGGATATCATTGATTAAGCCAACAATCTGACCGGCAGTCCAGATACCGTGGTCGGGGTCACCGTTCTCGTACACGAGCTTGCCGCGCTGTCCAGACACAAGAGGTGCCACCTCCGCGAACTCGGCTCCGCCGGGCTTGCGCTCAATCTCAATCACCTCCTTAGCGACCTTGTTGCGGAAGACGCGGGCCGAGTTGTGAAGGGTGCGGAAGATCAATGCAGTGTCGCGCTCGGTGGCGTTGACCATCGACTCCTTGATGTTGTTGTGGATGGGGGCTTCCTGAGTGCACAAGAAACGAGTTCCCATGTTGATGCCCTAAGATAGATAAATAAAAAAAAAAAAAAAAAAAAGTGAGTTTTTTAATCCAGATCAAGCTCACTGCCATGTTTGTGTTGTTATTTTTTCTTGTTTGTCTTTTTACCTCAGCACCGAGAGCCAGAGCAGCAGCGAGACCGGAGCCATCACCGAATCCACCAGAGGCAATGAAGGGAATCTTGAGGGCCTTGGCAGCCAAGGGCAACAGGATGAGGCCAGTGACATCGTCCTCACCGGGGTGTCCAGCGCACTATAATGTAGCAGTAGATCAACAAAAAGAAAAGAGCAGAAAGGTATTAGAGGGTGATTGATGATCCATTAAAAAAACGAGGTCCATGATTGTTTGTTTTGTCCTATGTTTACCTCAAAACCGTCAATGCTGAGCATGTCGGCGCCGAGGCGCTGGGCAGTCAAAGCGTGACGGATCGAGGTGCACTTGTGGATGACAAAGATGCCGGCCTCCTTGAACTTCTTGATGTGCTCGCCAGCTAGTTTTATCGAAAAAAAAAGAAATAAGATGAGAGATTAATTTGTGTGCCTGATCGATTCTTTTTCCTTTTTTTTTTCGCGAGCGTGCGGGGGGGGGGGGGGAGGGGGGGACAGCAGTGACATGTGACAGGAGCATTTCCAACAAAATTAAATTCAAATCAAAGAATACATACGGTTGTTGCCGGCAGTCTCGACAACCTTGATACCCTCCTGGACAATGACATCGCCGTACTCGGCATAAGGAGGAGGGGTCATGGCGGGCAGCAGGGTCAGGTTGACACCAAAGGGCTTGTTGGTCATGGTACGGCAGCGGCGGATCTCGCTGCGCAGATGCTCGGGGGTGGGCTGGGTCAGGGCAGTCAAGATTCCGAGACCACCAGCGTTCGACACGGCCGAAGCTGATACCCTCCTGGACAATGACATCGCCGTACTCGGCATAAGGAGGAGGGGTCATGGCGGGCAGCAGGGTCAGGTTGACACCAAAGGGCTTGTTGGTCATGGTACGGCAGCGGCGGATCTCGCTGCGCAGATGCTCGGGGGTGGGCTGGGTCAGGGCAGTCAAGATTCCGAGACCACCAGCGTTCGACACGGCCGAAGCGAGCTCAGCGGTACCAACCTATTGAGATGAGATGGGATGTTTTGTTGAGTATATATGGGGACATGGGCGAAGCGAGAATAGGGGATGAAGAAGAGCGTTGGGATTGTTGGTTTGTTGTTTGGTTCCTCGGCTTGTCCCAAGCGAGATACAAACACGGCGTCGTCGCCTCAGCCGAGGGGTCCCTCGGATCTGTCGACTCCAATTGACAACGTTCTACCGGTTGGGTAGTCAGTGGATCGGCTCGTCACCCCGTCAACCCAAGCCGCGATGTTTGTTAAGCCGAGGAAGGGAAAAAAAAAAGACTTTGTGGCTATCGGCTCTTGCTCCGCAAAAAAATCCAAGGTGACACAACCAGGCCAGGGTCGTGTATTTGATCCAAGTGTTCACTTCCAGAGTCGACGACAAGAGTAGGTGACCAATTGTGAGTATGCCGTTGATGTGTGTGCACCGTGGTGGTTTCCTTGGTTGCCGGTCCACGAACATCCTGTGCAAAGTGACAGCGATAAGCCTGATCGATTTTTATGAAGGGTTCCAACTCACCCACTGCATACCACCCTGGACAATGGGGTGCTTGATGCCAACGAGCTTGGTGAGCTTTGTCTGAAGAGTCATTGTGAGTGTGATGTATATACAAAGACAGGAAGGGAAATGTAGAAGAGTAGAGTGGAGGGTGACGAGGTGATGGAGGGATGGAATGGAGAACAAAAAGCGAAAGTGGGAAAGTGTTTGCTATATACCAAAAAAGTACAAAAAAAAGGCGAGTTCACTTTGGGTCGAGCAAATCGCACGAATCGTGTCCGTGTCCGTGATCTCATCTTCACCACCGTAGGATTCTCGTGCAATTCTTCATTTCTGTGTGGAGCAGTCGTCCAATGATGTGCCTCTAACCTTGTCTCTTCGGCTATTTTCTGCCGGACACTTAGCTGACGATCGCGTCCAGGAACCTCTCAACTAACAACCAAGTACACCTGTCAAATTGCCGTAGGCAACAACATAGTAAACATATTTTCGACAACTTGATGGGGGACGATGTTTTCAGTGGGGTGGCAAACAGAAAAAAAAATATTTATTGGTCATCAGCCTTCTTGGGGGCCTTCTTGACCTCCTCCTCAACGCCGGTGGCGCGGGTGTAGATCCACTGGGCACCGTGGGTGGAGACGGGGACGATCAAACCCATGGTGGTCAACTCGCGGATGGCAGCACGGGCAAGGGATCCGTTGATGCGGAGACGGTCGACCAAGACGGAGGGAGAAATCAACTTGTAGGTGGGGACCTCCTTCATGAGCTTGTCGTAGGTGGTCTTGTCGAGGATGACGGCGTTGTTGGCCTTATCCTTGACCTTACCCTTAGACCATTTCTAATAGTTATCGAACAAGTAGAAAATATGGTTAATTTCAAAGCGTTCAGGGTCCTGAGTATTATTTTTTGTATCAAGATGGGTTCCGATTGGACAGTGAACGACACGTCTGGAGCCAGCTATTCAAGTTGCTTTGGTCTCCAGCAGTTTCCGACACTTCAACGACCTCCATCTTCCACGACTCGATATCCTGCAGCGTTGAAATGTACCTTCTTCTTGGCTTTGCCACCCGAAGATGACGAGGGCTTAGCAGCGACGTCCTTTTTGGCCTGGCAGAGTGAAAATAGTGCGGAAAAAAGATGAAGGGACATGGTTAATATCGGTGATTGAAGTAATTTGAGATAGTGAGGAGGGAGAGGTCGATATGCTCTGACAACACTGCTGGCGAAATAGAACAACAGCGGAAGCTGCCAAGTCAGAGATATCTCCAGAAGAGATTTCTCTGTCTAGGAGACAATCCGGTTGTTTGTTCTGTTCGCCAAGGACAGTGCCGCTCCGGGCAATTGTATCCTGCAAGTGCTTGGTTTGTCGATGAGATTGATTGGGCGCAATCTCTTGTTGGATCAAATCTCTCCCTTAAGAGCTGCTTCCAGATCTGCCGAAGTTCCTTTCTTTTCTCCTGGCCCTCGGTTACGATGCAAAGTCAACAGTCGCTTTTGGAGCCAAAGGAGCACCCTGTTGTTCTGCAGCAACATCCTCCACAGCCACAACCCTGCCAAAGATCTGATGCGAGATGGATCTGGATGCCGTGTTGTCCGTTGCTCCGATGAGGAACTTTCTTATAAATGAAAGTAGGCTCCTTTGGCACTGAAAAGCAGCGTGCCGTGTGGCATCTCTTTTTTGTTCTGTTGCTGATGCTGTCTGGATGTTATGTTGAAGAAGTCGAGATGTCGACCAGGAATGACGATAACGAGTTCTTTGTCGCCGAAAAGCCCTCCCATAAGCCGATGATCCTGCTTGCTGTCGGTTGCAACGATGGATGCCTGTCGCCGTGCGCACTAATCCGATGGATGGGTGGAAATCCAGCATGGATGGGTCAAATAGTATTGGATCCTAACCATGATGATAGTTACAAAAGAGAGAGAGCCAATTGGCCCCGTGCCCGCAACAACTTAGTGTCTGCTCAGAGTCGTTATTTCCATTCTCATTTACACAAAGCCACACGACTCTGCTCACGTTATTTCCGTGCCATAATTCAATCCCAGCTTGTGGGACTTCGGAAAAAATAACATCTCTCCCAACCTTTCACCCACATTCGTGGCAATCCGGCATCAAAGGAAATCCTCACGCATGCGGAAGCCATTGTCAGCAGGGCTTCAAGGCGGACTCTCTCGTTCCCTCCAGAGTCTCTCATTGCAGCAGGACAGGCACATTCAGCAGACTTGGGATGCAGTCATTCGGTTCTCGGCAAGGCATCTCTACTGCCCCGCTCACTCGCCCACCAACACACCAATCGGCTCCTCCATACACTCCCGTGCACCAAGTGGGTCCCGGCCATACCACCTCAATCGCCATCGCAGATCGCAACCAGGATCAATAGACTTGTCTGATATTTCAGGTCATCGCCAGATCCGTGCCTTCAATCAGATCGGGACGTTGCAGCCGAGCAGGAGACCAGCACGCTTTGGAACCATTCCAACTCACCGATCCACCTCACCTATCACGACAGACACCGCCCGGCACGCCTCTACAGCAGCACTACCAATACCCCCTCTCTTTGAGGACACTCCATCGCAGCTTACAGAGCGTTGTCCTGAGCCCAATTCACTGTCATCTACAGCAACAGCAACAGCAACACCCTCACCGGACCAAGAGCCTACACCAGCATCACATACTACACCCGCACCCAAATCAGGGTCATGGCGATTCCCATTACAAGACGCAGCACAACTGTCCTCCAAGTCGGTGAGCCCCGTCCAGTCGTGGCCCTCGACCTCCAAAGCTCTCTCGACTTTTTACGGATCATTACATCTTGCCCGATCACCACCCTCTTCTCGTCACAGTGGATCTACCTCACCATCAACTTCTTCCTCACCTCTCCATTTGGCGATTCTGAACTACAACTATCTGAGCAAGCTGCAGGGCCTGTTTGACACGGTCCTAGTCCCGCGCCGCGACACTCGGCTCTTGTTCCTGATGCAAGGCAAGGAGCCCAAGACAGAGGAGAACCTAGAGCAGCTGCTGCGGATCGCTAGCGACTTGATCTGGCTGGACCAGAAGGGGATGAAAAGGCGCAAGTGGACCGAAAGAAAGGAGGAAGGAGCTGTTGTGATGGAGGAGAAGGCTTTCGAAGATAACAGGAGCGCCGAGGATGTGTGGTTCAAGCCGGCATTGTCCAGGATCAAGGACGAGTTCCATGGACTGAGAGTCTCCGAGTACACGGTTCTGATGAACTGGATCGGGGCTGTTGCGCCCAAACCAGTGTCTTCCAAGAGGTCAACACGCACGGATCAGCAACAACACAAGGATATCAAGCCAACGGAGCCAACACGATCACCCATCCTCCCTGTGGACCGCACCTGGGCGATCTGGCAAGACTTCCTGCGGACGGGCATGAAGCCCGACGTGGTCATGTACACGGCCCTGATGGACAGACTGCTCAAGGCCAAGCAGGTGGAGCAGGCGGATGAAATCTGGCAACATATGCTGCACCACCAACGTTCGTCTCTGTCGACGACAGGGTCACCCAAACATAACCCGACTACCACTACCTTTACTACTACTACTACCTCGAACAAGCAAGTGAACTTCAGGCGTACCAAGGACAGGAAGGGCGTGGTACCGAATCTGCAGACGTTCTCGGTCCTGATGCAAAACCATGTCGCGAACAGGGATCTGGAGGGCGTGGTCCAGACCTACAAGAGCCTGGTGGCTACCTCTGCCTCTGGATCTGTCCCGTTGTCGTCGCCTTCCTCGTCCTCTCCACCCTCACAACCATCCTTGGGGCACGGGCACCATGTCACCACAACGAGCAATGTTAGTAGTACTAACGCGACCGCCCTCCACGAGACCCTGTCGCCGATCACGATGGCCAACACTGTGCTGCTGAACCAGATCCTAGCTGCGCTGATCGACCTGGGCGAGTCTAAGGCGGCCTACGATATCTTTGCAGAGATGCAGTCGACTTGTAGATCACCATCAGCTGTTGTTCCTCCACAGTCGGCAAGGGAGGTTTCTGGAGGTTCATTGTCGACGACACCGATCCATCATCAGTCGTTCAGACGGCGATTCAAGGGCCATAAGGACACAGAGAAGGACGAGATGTCGCCGACAATTCAGCCCGATATCCGGACCTACCGCTTGATGCTCAAGCTGGCGCAACGGGAGCGCGATCGGGAGCGCGAGAAAGAGATACTGTCGTATATGATGAAATCTAACGGTGCCAAATAAAAATAACCCCCATCCTGTCTCCCAACTATTGTATACTCTTTCACAGAGTTGTTTTTGCTATTTGTTTGTTTTGTTTGTTATTCAAATGCAAAGTAGAACAGGGAAACCCCCATGCTTAAATTTCTTATTGAAGAAATTGACGAAGGTGGGAACAAATGCTGAACTCAAAGAGACAGTAGGGTTTGTTCGCAAAGCAAAAGAAAGAAAAAAAAAAAAAAAAAAAAAAAGAATGAACAGAGAAATCTTTTTTTTTTTCCTGCTCTAAAGGCAGATGCTGCCTTCTCAAAAGACTGGAGGCGAAACGGGAAGGGAAGTTTCGGCAGCGACCTTGAGCTCCACTGGTCCGCCTTGAAGAGCTGGTGGTGATACGGGAAGGGCAGCCTCAACAGCCTTGAGATCCTTTGGATCATCCTGGGCTGCCGGGGAGACGGAACGAGAAGTCTTGGTAGCGGCCTTGAGCTCCATCTGGCCGGCGTTCTGGAGGGCTTCCAACCTGTCGCTGGCTCCATGAACGACCACGTTGGCATGGAACACATCGGAATCCCTGACGCTGGCCACATCATCACGATCACTGGCTCCTAGAACAGACTTATCGCTGGACACATTCTTATTGGCATCCTTGTTTTCTTCCAGGACAATTAGGTTGGGGTGCCTTCCATCGTCCTTTTTGTTCTCTAGTCCTCCTTTCTCAACGGGCTCGCCCCAGGCGCTGTCAACGGGCCTAGAAGGCTGGTCGTCATCACCGAGTTCTGATCCCTTGCCGGAATCACGACCTTGCGATCGTGCATCACTGCCTTCATCCTCTTTCCTCTTCTCCTCTTCCTCGTGCTTCTTCTCCTCTTTCTTCTTACACACCTGTTTCGGATTCACCTCGGGGTCGTTCTTGGCCTCATCGCTCTTGGAATCGTCCTCAGAGCCCTCCGAAAAATCTTCCTTGATCTTGACAGGAGGCACAAACGGCTTGGAAGCGAGTAAAAAGCTCTGGAAGTCGCTCGAGGTCGCCAGATTACGACTACCGCCACCACTGTTTCTTGCGACTGGCTTGTTGTTGATGTGAGGGTCTTTGTCCTCTTCCAGGACAATCAGGTTGGCGTGGGCTCCATTATCCTCTTTTTTGTCCTCCTGTTCTCGCTCGATTGGAAGCTCGCCCCAGGCGTTGTTGCCAAGTCCAGATGTCTGACCAGTGCTGGATGATTCCTTGCCACTACCGATTTCTGATCCCTTGCTACTGCGTTCCGACCCCTTATTGGATTCGCGGTCGTCATTCAACTGACTTCCACAGTCACTTTCCATATCCTCCTCCCCTTTCTCCTTGGGCTCTGGCTCCGGGTCTGTCACGGTATCGTCCTTGGCCTCCTCAGTTTCATCGTCGTCCGAAACTGATGCAGTCAAAGACTTGGTCGGAGTAGGTGGCACAAACGTGTTGGCGGCAAGTAAAAAGCGTTGGAAATCGTTCGCGGTCGCCAAACCACCACCACTACCATTGGTCTTGGTGGCCTTGCGCTCCTGACTTTCAGTGAAAGTAGTTGCTCCTGTCTCGCATGAGTCGGCTGCGATCACAGTTGTTGGAGTGGCGGCCGTGAACAATCTCTGACGAGGTTTGGGAGCACTCTTGGAAGCTGCCAACCATGCTGCCGTTTTAATATCAGGTGAGCTGGTGTCAAACTGGATACGACGAGCATTAGGACCGGGAGCCTTGAGAGGCGCCACTGGAGGGGTGCGGTTTGGGTTCATCTTGAGCGAGAACGAGTTGGCTCCAGAATGGGTAAAAGATGTGGAGGATGTGCGTCCGTGTTGTTGTTGGGGTAGGGCTTCGGGTTGGGCTTGATTGTCGATAGATCCGTGCGCCAAAGGAGTCCATCGACTGGTGCTGGGTGCGGATCGTGGGACGTGTTCATAGCTTCCGTCATTCTTGCTTGAGAGACCTCCGTATCCGGCAGCCAGCTTTTGAAGGCTCTTATTGAATCGCTCTGTGGAAGTCGAAGGAACGTATCTAGTTTCTGTGGATGAGGCTAATGGACTCCGAGTTGGAGCAGGCTCTGGAGGTGCAACAGAGACCGGGTTTGGGCCCCAAGATGTCGAACGCTGCTCGGTAGGTACGACAGGTGGAACTGGTAGACCCCAGGATGGTGAGGGCAGCTCAGAAGGTGCGACCGAAGGGGATGGGTCCTTTGATGACGAGGGCTGCTCGGGAGGGGTGATATCAGTCGAGACCCCTGGTGTTGCTCCCCAGGATGTTGGAGCTGGCTGAGACGGAGCGCTCCAGGAAGCCTTGGCGTTGTCGGCCATAAACGACCATTCGTTGGACTTTTCGTTGTTGTTGCCTCCAGTGACCCATGTATCATGATCATCCTGCGGTGGGTCTTGACCTGTGACAGATGACCAGTCTGTCGAACTATTTGCTGCATGGCCTGTGAGCCAAGGATCGTCGTGGACCTTGGTCTCCTGAACACTTCGTCCCAGAGCCTGTGTGGCGTCTCCTTGGTTGTTGTACCCCATGTTGGACGTGCTTGGCTGGCTAAGAGTTTGATCCGCCTTGCGTTCATCCTTTTTTGGGGGACCCCAAGTTTCCGGAAGTGGCTGCACAGGCGCCTTGGGCTGAATACGAGACTGGCCCCAATGGGGAGTTACTGTCATTTTTGTTGGCTTAGCCTCTTCTGGAAACTCTGCGACCGCGCCACTGCTCCAGTCGACCATTTCTCCAGCACCTTTGTTAGCTGAAACGTTACCCCAACCATCAGTTGATACAGGGACTGCACTGATGGGCCCGGTGTTTGGCCCGCTTGTCCGTGGATTAGCCTCCGGCTTTGAGGTCGAAGGGGGGTTGGACGGGGTACGATTATCGTGGTTGGTGTGGTCGCGAGACTCGTCCTTGTGGGTGGTTTGCCGTTTGGGTTCTATCTCTCGCATATCTCGCATATTTCGCATATCTCGCGTCTCTCGCGTCTCTCGGGCCATATTAGATGATCCCGCCACATGTGATTGTGATGGAGGCTGATCTGTGAGTCTGTGGGTCTTTGGGTCGACTGCGGCAGGTCGTGTGATGCTCGTGCGTGTTCGGACGGCTACACTGACGCCGTTGTAGGTCGAATCTGGCATATCATCCTCGGTGGTTTGAGTGGCCATCTCACAAAAAGTCCTTGTTATCGTCTTTGCTGTCTTTGTTCCCGTGTTTTTCTAGATGGTGTGTAGAAAGGGGTATGTCAGTGAGAAACCACGACACGCTTTTTGAAGGATAAACGCGAAAAAAAAATTCAAAGGTACACTTACATCCGCGAATCCTCGGTCAAGTTTCCCTTGATCAGGGTGCAATTTTTCATATACCTGGTCGAAAAAGGCGTTTGTCGAGCCAAGGCCTTGGTAGTCGCTGTTGTTCCCTCCGAACCCCTTGACGCCGTCGAAATCTCGGCCAGCTTGTCCTGTGTTCTGCTGATAGGCCTTCAGGGTCTCGGATGGATTGGGGTTGGTCAAGGACTCGGATGTGGACCGGAAAGGCCCTCGGGGGGTATCGTTCGGGCCGACAGTAGTTTTTACATATGCGTAGGTGCTCTCGATGTTGCGATTGGTGTTATGGTAAGAAGGGGTGTCTGCATGCGTGGTGTAATCTTGGCGATGGTTGCCATTGTTGTTGTTATTGAAAGGTGTGTCGTAATGGTGGTTATAGCCTCCTCGGGCAGGGGTGTATCCTCGCGCACTTCTGTTCATGTTTGTGTTCATGCCTTGGCCGTTGTAGTTGTAATTGTATTGATGTTGGCCAGAAAGGTGGTCGTCCATGTCGCGCTCGCGGTCGCTGTGTCGCCAGTTCCCCTGAGGGGGTCTGTCGCTAGCGTTGTTCCTGTAACCTGCATTGGTGTGCGACGAGTAGCGGCGGTTGCCATTGGATGGGTCTGGGCTTTGCCCATATTCTCTATCCATGGTTCTGAACTCGCGAGATGAGCTTCCTTTTTCGATGAATGAGGGAGGAAGTTCTGCGATTGAAAGGGTGAATTTCCCACTCCCAAAAGAAGAGGCATGCGCGTTTTTTTTTTTTTTTTTTTTTTTTTTCACCGACAAGTCACAGTCACCTGGTGCGCCACCAAACCCATCAAGTTAAGGTCCAGAAACAAACCCTGCTGTTTGACCCGCAACGGGGGTATGGATATCCATGAAGAACTACTGTGTGAAGCAAGTATATGAGTGAGTAAGTGCGTGTATGAGAGAGTGGTAGTGGGTGGTAGTAGGTGTGTAGTATTTAGGTCCGTTTGTGAAGAAACAAGAAAAAGGAAGAAGAAAGAAAAGAAAATAGCACCTTTTTGAGTTTAGGCAAGAAATAAATAAGGACTACGAAGCCAAAAGTACCAAGCGAGGTCGTGGGACAACTCAACTTTAGGGCGTGTCTGTCTTTGCCATCCTTAGACCAATTTCAACCATTGCTACTGTATACTTTCCCCGTTCTGTCAACAAGTACACCCAGATTTTGCCAGCACATGAACATCGACATGAACATGAACACAACAACAAAGGCATCCTCGCAAAATACTTATTTTGGCACGAGCACGCGTCTTCCCGCTTTGTGCACCAGTGAGAAAACAGAGCACAAGCATTCAAAAAAAAGGCAGGGGGTGAGACTGACAACTTTTTTCCCAACCGTTTCTGCAGACAGACCCGAGCCACTCCCGGTAATGTGTCCGAGGGTGAACGAGCTGCTCGAGGCATGCTCACTCACTCGCATTTTCTAGCATTTGTCACCGATATGATCTGGTGAACACTACTCTCATTAAACGGATGCTTCGCCTTGGGTCCGTCTTTCTTCTGCGCATCCTTTGTTGACAACAAGCAAGAGGAACAGATCAGTAAAAAGAAAAACAAGCACATCATTGTTGCTTGCACGCAACATTGTCGAGAGTTATCTCCAACACACGAGAGACAAAACGATGTGTAAGTTGGTCATCGACAATATTTAACCTGAGGCAAAGGTCACTTCTTTTTTTTCATTCTTTCTTTCTGTTCGTTTTCTGGCGCGTGCTCCTTCCCCTTATCGCCCCAAACCGATACAATAAAGCTCTCCTTGTTCACACCCACGCATGCACACACACACACAATAGGCCTACATCATCTCCGTCAACGCCATGGTGGTCACCGACTCGGGTGGCACCTGTGTCTCTGCACCCCTAGCACACCCGAAGACCCCATCTGTTTCACCAACCCGGCCTACGCCACCTGTCTCTCCACTTTACTCATGGTCCTCTTTGCCAACCTCCCAGCGGCCTCACTTCCGGCATGGGCCTCAACGCCTACCTCACCTACACCGTCGTCGGCTTCCACAGGTCCTAGGGCATCAAGTACGAGATCGCCCTGGCGGCCGTGTTTATCGAGGGCATCCTCTTTGTCCTGCTGAGCATGACCGGGATCCGCCAGTGGCTTGCGTGGCAGATCCTGCAAGGTATTGGGCTTCACCTGTGTTTCATTGGCATGCAGCGCTCGGCGGGCATTGTGCTTATGGGCGGCGACGACACCACGCTGGTGACCCTGCAAGGGTATATACTAGACGCGGCGGGGAACTGCGAGCCGAGGTCGCATTACGCGTTCGCCAACGACGTGAATGGGCATTTTTGGGCTGATGATGATTGCGGTGTTTTTACAGTTCCGAGTGCTGGAAGTGATGCTGTTTGGGACCACCAAGACTTGCGCGAGCCCTGGAACAACGAGGGGCTCACGCTCGAGAACGTGCTGCCCAGGTGGGTGCAGCGGCTGTACTGCGCGGCGAGGGGACTCCCATACATGAAGAGGAGGGGGGTCTCAGTCACCCAGATCAAGGTAGATTCCTATGATGGTCCCAAGCATAAAACTGTGCTTTTCATTATTTATATTAGTATTCTTCCTTTTCAAATTTAATATCTTCTTCATTTTTATTTATTTTTTTATTTCAAGTTTTGACGAGCAGGATGAAAGAAAAGAAAGAAAGGCAAGGGCGGGGGGTATGATATCACTGCTGTCGGAAAGAAAGGAATTTTGTAGCTTTTTTTGGTGAGAAGAAAGAAAGAACAATGGACGCTGCAAAAGTATCATAAGGAAAGAGTGAAAATGTACAAAATACTAGCGCGCGCCATATTCAAAGAAAGACGGGATTTTTTTTTATCGGATCCTGGTCATGGAAGCAATGGTCCGTCCAGTACTGCCGACTGGTCCACCGCCGGGCGAGTTCTCATCATCATAGTCATCCCTGCCAAGGCCCTTGGAGGTGCCTGCCGAGAAGGATCCCGATCGCGACAGAGTCCTGGTCAGTTTCCCACCCTTGGCGTTCTTCAGACGTGGCTCAAACAGTTTCCAGAACTTCAGGTTCTCGTCGCTGGCCACGGTCGCAACCGATTGTCCATCGGGGCTCAGGGCCGTATGCAGCACGCGTGACTCGTGCGCAGGGATGTCAACAATCTTGTTCAAGGATGGGTATCCATAGACGGAAATGTTGTTGTCCGGGTAGCCGTGCGACGACATAAACTCCTTGTAGTCCTTGGACCAGACGATCGATGTCACCTGGGACCCAGTGTTCAGGCTGTTGACGCGCGCTCCTGTAGTGGTGTTCCAGAAGTGGATCTGTTTGTCAGCCGTGCCTCCGCCAGATGCCAACAAGTTGTTTTGCCATGGACACCATGCAAGAGCCTAAATCAAGTAGAAAAAATGGAAAATGAAAAAAATTGTCTTCCAATGCCTCGCTTATCATTGCGGAACAAATTCTCAGAACGCAACATATGGTACATGTTAATACCTTGACAGCAGCAGTGTGATTGGTCTTGGTAAACTTGGGTGTAGTTGTGGTTCGAGAGTCCCAGATGTTGACCAGGTTATCGTTTCCACCGCTGGCAAGCTGAGCTCCATCTCCTCGCCAGGTCAGCCCACAGACCTCGTTCGTGTGCTTCAACAACTCGGCCACCTTGTGGTTAGGAAGGCGGACGTCGTGGTTCCAGATACTTCCGTCGCGGCAGCCAGAGCTCAAAATATGCTTGTCCCAGGCCAATACGCCAACTCGTGCCAGATGTCCCCCCATCGATCGCACCATACTCTTGCTCTCCACGTCCCATATCTGAGTATCGCCAGAGAACGTGCCCACGGCCAGAAACGCGCCGTCAAATGCCCATGACACTGAAGTGATAGCGTCCGTAGCGCCCGGAAGGGTCACCAAGTTCTCGGCCTGTCCTGTCTCGGCATTCCAGATAAAGACAGACTTGTCGAGGCCAATCGCCACTACATTCAGGCACGACCAATCCAGCAGGTTGAGATAGTAGTCGTCCAGCAATCCAGGCGCGTCCAGAACTCGCTCGGGGCTGGTGAGGATGGTTCGCTTCATAAGCAGGTTGGTCATGGAGGAGGAAGACAGACTCCGGTTGAAACTGCCGTGGCGGCTGTACATTTTGCGAGCTGCCGATGTGCCTCGGTCGTCGAGAGAGGGTGCTTCAGCGTTGAAACTCAGGATTCTGCTGCCGAGAGAAAGTCCACAGGCTTCAGCGACGGCCTGGGTGGCGCTTTGTCCACTACCTGAGGGGTTCATTCCAATGCTCTTGGCCAGATCCAGCATGACGTGCGCATCCGTGATTGTGGTCGCTGTCCTTGTTGGGATAAATCGATCTCCCTGCAGAGTAGAAACAGAAACCAGATGTCGTCAGCACAGATGCTCAAATAGCGAAGCCACCACGCCTACATGGTCCTTTCATTGATATAGTGCGATGTATATACCTGGATGAAAATCTTTCTGCTTTTCTTGGGCGAGCCTCCTCCTGAAGTCTTCCAGTCGTTGGACACAATGTCGAGTTTGGTGCCAAGGAGGTTGCCAGAGCTGACTGTTCTCGCCAGGCCAACAGAGGTCGTTGTAGGTGTGATTGACTTTGTCCGTGTGAAGGTAGTGCTCATGGAGCGGCCAAAGATCTGAGGGTGGGACCGACGAGGCGGCGACTTGGTAGCACTTTGTGGGGTGAATGATGTTTGGGTTGGCGTTGATCCCAAAAATGGAGATGGAATTGTGTCGCGATTTCGAGACGGCGTTGACAACCCGGCTACCGAGCTTGAGCGCTTTCCCAGGAGAGATGGTGATTCCATTTTTTCTGGCCTGAGGATATTGTTGTTACAGTTGCTGTGGTGGCTGGGCGTCTTGTTCACGGTATCCTTGGTACTGTCCTTCAAAACCGATGACGAGAAGACTGATAGTGCAGCAACTGTTGGTGTCGATTTCAGAGTGGTGGGTGTTGAAGAAGGTAAGGATGTTGTGGGAGTTGAAAGCGTCGTTGACGGTGGTTTGGACGTAGAAGAGGCGAGCCGCGAGCTGGAAAACATATTCTTTCTCGCTCCATTTCCTGTCAAGCCTCCATCCTTCAGAGACTGAAGCAGATTGGCGTATGTTGGCTTGAATTTTTTTGTGGTACCAATTGACGCATTGGGTGTAGAGGCTGGTCGATTGGATGACGGTGAGGCTGGTTCAGAAGAAGGTGAAGAGGCTGAACCAGACGCGAGGAGCTTGCTGGTGGCACCACTCAAGAGAACAGATCGTCTGGGGCTGGGCACCAATGAGCGGGGCGCTGGGACATCTGTTCCAACCGGTCGGTTCTCTGGCGTCTTGAACACCATGGCGAGAGGAGTATAAGCTTGCTATTTCTGCGAGGCTACGTCGATGTATTGCTAGTTAGCTAGAGTAACCCTCCTGCTGGGAAGCGCGTTTAGACTCGTGCCTTTGAGGGGATTGCGTGCAAGAGAATGTGGAGAGTGATGGAAATGTGCGAGGCAAAAAAAAAAAAAAATGCCACGCGTGAAAACAAAAAGCCAGAAAAAAAAAGGGTGTCACGGGAGCCTGTATATTTTGCGTTTTTTGTTGCAAATACACAAGTTCGCAGCATTTACTTAAACATTCTGCGAACATCCCATTCGCAACTTTGTCCACCTTTCTCCTTTGCCATTCCCTTCAGGCATCGCTCCATCAAAGCATACTGCTTCATTCACATTCTCTACAGCCTTCAATCTTCAACAATTGACATCTGTGATCACCATGGTGAAAGCGGTGAAAGGTGAGTGCTGCTCTTCACGACTTCATAGAACAACGACATGGAGAGCGACATTCGGCGTTACTAAACCATGTCCAAAAAAAAGGCAACATTATTTAACGACCATCTATTCTTTGCCTTTTACTCCTTCTGGTATATTCTCCAAGGCGTTGTCATTGAGTGGTGAGTCCCAGGACGAGCTACCTTCAGGCAGATCCTTCAGTATTTGCTCGGTATTCCAGATCCTTAAAGAAATGGTGGCGCTCATAATTATTATTATTTTGTCCGTCCACTTTTTCTTAGTGACACCTCGGTCAAGCAGATCATCCTTGGTTTGAACGAAAAGTCCCACTTCATCATCGAAGACCTGGATGACACCCACGTCTTTGTCGATGCCGGCTGCATTGACCAGCTGCGGGAGGACATTGACCAGATTCTGAACGAAAACACCTACAAAGTCGAGGATCCCAAGTAGAGGTAGCTTTGCGTAACTCTTCCGCAAAAAAAAAAACATTTGCATATTTTGCTTACTCTACCATGTGCACCAAACAGGAATAAAAATAAAACAAAGGCAAAAAGGAAATATTTCTTTTTTTTTTCATAAGGCTATGACTACAAAGTTTTGATAAACTAGAATGCAAATGTGGATGTGGGAGAAAGAAAAAGGATGCGCCCTTAGTATCTCTCGTCGCCGGGCTTGAGGCTGTAACGAGTTCCAACGGGCGAGATGTATCGGCTATTGAAGATGTGTTCCAGCATCCGTTCTCGGGTATAATATTTGGTCAGTGTGCTCCGCTCGCCTGCGGCCTGGACTGTCGCGCGGACCTGGGCAATACTCATTGTGCGGCCTGGGTCGAGGAAGGCACAAATGTTCTCAAAGATCTCGTAGGGCATGTTGCCAAGGTTGGCCAGGATCTTGTGAGGATTGTACTCGTACGTGATATGGCCGTCAGTCAAGGTGGCCACAGATGGAGTACGATGATGACCATGCGAGTCTGTGACCATGGTCGTCGAGGTCGAGATGGAGGAAGTCGGTCCGTGGGAGAAACGTCCAGAAAACAAAGACGAGTTGGACGATTGACGGTTGACACTTTTGCCTGCAGGATTGCTATTGCTGACTTGATTGTGCGAGGGCAAGAACGACAGGCGCGAATGAGAGTTGCTGTGGCTGGTGTTCGCGCTGGCCTCGTCTGCTCCGCCTCCGTCTGCGCCATTCGAGTGCCCTTTACCAATGGTCAACAAGGAGCTGATCGAGGTGGACGAGCTGGTTCTTCCCAAGACTTTTCTGATCAGGTTCCAGCCGCGTTGGTGGTGCTGTACATGGTGCTGCTGCTGGTGGTGAAGAATCTTTTGGTTGGCTGGCAATCCCAAGAGAACAATCCGAGACAGGACCAGGATTCGACATGCAGCCGAGTAGATAGCCTGCTGCCAAATGTGGTTCCTGGTGAGCGAGTTTTGGAAGGAGTCGTAGAGTGCCTGTCTGTCCTCAGAGTTGTAATCCAGCTGAATGCCCTTCAGGGATCGATTCCGGACCAGGTTACTCGCCAAAGCCCAGTAACCGTCCACGCCAATATCTGGGTTGTTGGTCAGGCCCAAGTTCTGGAGTCCGGTGGCGTAGGAGAGAACCTTGGAAAGGGCGATGGCACTCTCGGTCGAGAGACTGCAGTGCGTTAAGATCACACTCTCCAGAGTTGTATTGCCGGCCATACCCAAGGCAAGTGCCACCATGGCGGGTGGTGAGAACAGGTTGAACGAGAGATTAAGCTCGCGGAGAGTCGAGTTGACCTTGAGCACTTCACCAAGGGCCTTCATGCCCACGTCCGACTGTCCTTGGCCAATGTGGTTGAGCTCCATATCTAAACTGATGAGGGACTTGTTGCGGTGCAGACTGCTGCAAAGATCCGCCAGGCCCTTGTCGCCGATATTGTTGTGGGGGATGTACAGGTGGGTCAAGTGACGATTTGAGACGAGAGCTGTGGCCAACGCCGCAGCACCTTTAGGGCCCATTTCGTTCATGTCCAGGCTGAGAGAGTTGAGCGTGCGGTTGAATCGGACAGCTTCAGCAATGAGAGTTACGCCCTCTGAGCCAAGGCTGTTGGATCCAATATTCATGTGCCGAATGATCCTGTTTTTGGCCAATATCCGAGCAATATGTGGCGCACCTGCCTTCCTAATGCTGTTGGACTGGATGCAGAGGCGTATGATACCTCGGTTCTGGATGAGGGCTTCGGCGAGATACTCGGCTCCAACGGCTGTGATGTGGTTTCCAGACAGATCCAGGATCTTGAGGGCTTCGTTCTTGACAATGACACGAGCCAGGTACTTGACGGTTTTGTCGTTGACGCCGGAACGGGCGAGACTCAGAGTTGCGATGGTCCGGTTGAACTTCCAAGCCTCAAACATCATCTTTGTGGCCTGCTGACTGATCGAGTTGCCCTCCATCTTGAGAGTCTTGATGTTGGCAGCGTCGGACGACTTGATGAGCTTTGCCAGGATCTTGGCATCTGCTGCTGATATTGAGGCGCCGGTGATGCTGAGGGCTTCGAGGATTTTGGAATCCTTGCCGGTCATATCCCTGATGAGCAAGTCCAGGTCGACGTCTGAGAGCATCATAAAGTTGCCGCGCTGGATGGCGGAGATGATGGGAGCCAACGGAATGGTGGTTGTTGAGGCCGAACGAGAGCGGGTGCTTCGTGATTTGGACGACGACCTTGAGCTAGAGCCCATACCAAAGCTGGTCATGGGGCTGTAGCTTGGGTTGGAGAGGCTCTTCTCGCTCGAGGTCCGGGTGAGATTCAGGGTTGGGAAGGAGAAGACATTTGTGCTGGCCTTTCGAAGGTTGGCTCCATGGTTTGAGGGTGCAGGCAGAGATTGATTCCTGCCGAGTCGGACCATTCCCTGTGTTTGTGCGATGTGGTTTGTCTTTCTTTTTTTACCGGGGAAATTAGGGCGTACTTGATGCTAACGATCTAAGCAAAGGGAAAGGAAAGGAAAGGAAAGGAAAAGAAAAGAGGAGACAAACCACTTGTTAGTTATGACTAAACAACAACGACCAACCCTGGCTTGTACCTCAGTGGCAAGCACTACCCACCGTTTTGAAACGAATGAACGACTCTTGAAAAAAAAAAAAAAAAAAAAAAAAAAAAAAAAAAAAAAAAAAAGAGACTAGGTATGACGTTGCTGCGTGGAGGTGAAGAATGCAGGGTTCGGTGCAAAGCAGTAACAAGAGACGCTAGTTAGTTCAGTGGTTGGGGTAGAGGAAGGACAAACGTTTGGAGGTTGAGAGGAGTGACACGAAATGGATAATGAAACAGCCTCGAGTGAGTGGGGGGGAGAAAACGTGGAGTAGGAGTGAAGAGGAGAGAGTGAAAGGTAGAGTGCAAGGAGGACAGGAGAAGGTAGAAAGGTAGAAAGGTATATGGAAGGTGCGCAAGGCAGAGAATGTGTGTGAGAGAGAAGGAGAAAAGGAAGAGGAGCAAAAGAAAAAAAGAAGAAAAAAAAAAAACAAAGAGACGGCGACCATGCACAATGTACCTTTGTTGTGAATGGAAGGAAGGAATGGAAACAACAAAACCAACCGCCTCTTCGAACATTGTAGCCTAAATTCAACCATTGCAGCACAATGAGGTCAACCAAGAAAGAGGGAAAAAAAAAGCTTGTTTGCTGGGTGGGTGGGCGGGTGCTTTGCTCTGCTTGCTCTCAACAAACAACATACTGTTTGCATCCCCCCTTGTCTCCTTGTCCTCTCCATCCATCCATTCATCATATCCACATCCACACATGTTGCATGTATGGACATGAACGATACGGCATGTCCATGGCCCGATTGCCATCTAAGCCCACTCTCTTTTTTTTTCTGGTCTCTTTTGCTGTTGCTTATTTGGGACGAGGATGTGTCGTTGACAAATGGAGGAAAGAAAACGCACACACACAAACACAGAAAGTGACAGTGACATGCCCCCCCCCCCACTCCCTCCATCCACCCTCCATCCTGCATCCTGCATCCGCCCCTCCAACTTTGTTTGTTCCCGTTCTCGCTTCCCTGGCTTCCTCTGCTTCTCTTTATCGATTCTGTGTCTTCCTTTGTGTCAACACAACAACCACAACATGGACACATGATGTTCTCTCTCTCTCTCCCTTGTGCTTTCCCTCTTGCTGACAATGGATGATAAAGTGGATGTGTTCGGCTGCGATGCGCAATTGGACAAGGTGCAAGAAAAAGAAGGACAGGAACCCTTCCAAAGTGGCAACCGTGTGTAAAGCTTTACCTTTTCCTTGTCTTTTT
>KN042432.1:467683-485045 GCA_000739165.1 Podila verticillata NRRL 6337 | reverse complement strand
GGGGGGACAGGGACATGGACAAGGATAAGGACAAGGATCAGAGTGGAGGATGGAGGAGGGTTGAACACATTGGATTGGTCAAATGAAATGGATACGGTCCGTGTGTCGATAAAAAAGAGCTTTCTTTCTGATCATAAACCACATTTATGAAAAATGGAAAATGAAGACACTCCCTACAGGGGTGAGGAATGAGAGGGAGAAGAAAAGACCTTTCTTCCCGGTAAATCGATGGTCTTTACTTGCAGCCTGGACTATTCAGGTGTCAAGCGTAGTACTTACGGTCGTCTTCGCCTGTGCTGGATGTGAATTGAGAAAATGTGAATGGTTGGTGTATTGGGCGGACGGGTGGTACCTGAATGTTGTTGCGACAGTGCTTGTTTGATTATTCAAATGGCAGTAGTGAACTTGGTTGAGTTGAGGATCCACCAAAGGAAGAAGGAGGATGGGTGTGATGGAGTAGTGAAGGAACTAATGAAAAAAAGAAGAAATATAAACATTGGAAATCTCGGGATTGGGATGGGAGGGAAGGAGGTTTTATACAAGCTCAGATATAGCCGTCTCGAAGTGTCGTCAATGGGGGTCATACATCCTATCCTATCCCATCCCATCCCATCCACTTCACTCCACTCCACTCTAACCATCCATGTGTCTCTCATATGTGCTTTGATGTTGAATGAGTGAGTTGCATATAATTGAATATTGTACAGACATGCGAAGCAAAAACCAACAGAGCAACAAAATAATAATATCATAATAATATTGACCAAATCCAGCAAGCAATCAATCGCCCTTTCGACTTTTGTCCAACCCACCATTGGAAACGACCGTCGAGTTTACACTACTGCGGTTGTAGCCATCGCTGGCGCCGTTTCGTATTTTCTCAAATTGACTACTTTCTCTTCGTCTTCAGCCTCACGACAGAGGACCCTACAAGTTCAACCCAAAGGAAAGTAGCCTTCAGATAAACTACAGTACCTGAACCCTTGTACTTCTCTTATTTCTCGCTCTCCATGCGGCTAGTCTCAACTGTGATCAATTGAGCAAGTTCAAGAGGAGCAACAACGCCCACCCACTCCAAAGGAACTCTATTAACAACGACGTACCGCCATCCTCCGCCATTTTTCTGCTCCTGTACAACAGTAACCACACAAACGTCAATCACACCCGGAACGACTATTAATCCTCGATCAAAGAACAGACGCACATCACCACTTGGACCTAATGAATATTTTATCAATTGTATTTCCTCGGAGAAGAACAAAAAAGAAAAAGATAAAGCCAAGTTTCATGTAGATGGATTGGAGCATGGTGGACAGGTGCATGGTCAATGCAAGTAAGAGTGGACAAAAATATTGTCATATGGTCTCTCCTCCATTTTTCTCCTCATCCCTCATCCCTCTTCCCTTATACATCATACCTCATACATCAATGAGGCAATGAGCCATAGTCAACGCCCAAATGGATCTCTCCTTCAGCCATAAATCGTTCAGCCCGCTTTTTTTTCCTCCTTTTTTTGGCCATCTCCCAGTTCAGTGCGTGTTGTTTTAGGGGGTTGGGAGTGAGAGGCGGAGCTGTTTCCTTTTTTTTTTTGGATCAGCCCTTTAGACGACACATTGCATGTTGCACGTCGCATATCGGTGGCGAAGGTACAACAGAAATAACGAAAGAATGATGGTCTTTGGCGTCCAAAGGGAAGGAGCAAAGGGACAATAGGTCAGCTCCTCTTGTGCACCCGAAACTATGCTACTCTTTTTTTTTTTCTTCTCTCTTTGGAACAAAAGCTATGTCTTTTCTTGTTTTCGTTCCCTCGTCGAGCCTATTATGGAAGTGAACCATGCTCGTCCACTGTGATTGCCCGAAAAGGAGTAAGTTTAGACCGAGATCAGCCCCACTCACGCACACATCCCACAAACGAAAGCATAAACAGGCACAGAGCGTATTTTAAGCACCCTGGAATATCGTTATTGCATTCACCTGGCGGATACACATCGCATATGGTTCTGTCTTCTCAGCCTGTTCAAAAAACATCATGCATGAGGGGATCCAAAAGTATTTCATTTTTCTTTGTCATTCATGGGTGCGTCCTCTTTTTTTTATGGAGCAAGCACAAATCCTCGGGGAAAAGGATAAAAAAAAACGAGTGGCGCGTTCCACATGGTCTGGCATGGTAAGAAGAGCATTCGATCAGGGGCATGATCACAACCTATAACCACAGCGACAAGCACATCAGATATTGACAGTCGAGTAGATAGCATCGGCCGTCGACTTTATACATGCACAGCTTATATCTCCTGAATACCTTTTCCCATTCTCGGACAAGCTATCTGCTATAAAATTTCGTGTAATGGATGGATTGTCTAGTTTCCAATGCACGCACGATAAACCGCAGAAAATAGCGTGGATGCAAGTATGTAGCATGAATGGGTCACTCCAGGTGAAACAAAAAGTCTGGGCGACTCTTCTCCAATACTGTTGTGAATTGCGCTTTCGGTCAAGTGGTCAAGTGGAGTATTGGCCGTGGAAACAAAAGAACAATCTTGTGTGAGTGTGTACCCTCTTTGAGCTAGCAGAGCACAAACAAGAGTAGTCAAAAGTGTTGGTGCTCTTTTGCTTTGCTTTTGCTTCGCTTTTGCTTTGCTTTTCTCAACCGAATGACGGAACACTGGGAAGTTTCCTTTCTAGCACGCCGTTCACTTTTGCGAGGGTACACCCGGTATCGACAGGACAGGGTTCTATATTTGGGGAGCAATACTGCAGGCTATTCTTTGCTTGGGGGCATGGTGTTGCGACACATGTTAATGATTGCCCGTTGCAACATGCAAGCGAGAGCGGATCGACAGCCACGAGCAGACACAATTGCTGGCTATCACGTCCCTCATGCTTATTTTGACAACAGAAACAACGCCTCACACCCAGGACAACCTCTTTAAAGGCGTAAGCTGGATGACAAACAATCGAGATTGCGGCCAAATAATACATACGCTCGCAAGCCAAGTTGCCCAGAATTATCAGGACGAACGCTCCGGGTGTGATGCCCCTTCATTCAAACGAGTGTCTTCTCTTTTCTAATAGAATATGGTGGCTGTCTCAATCTCCACCTTTCAAACCCCATCTTTCTCTAATTATGTTTTCTCTGTGTCACCAACACTCTGTTTTCTTATGCCGCCTCTCACCTCGAGTGTCGACCACAGGTCGCTTCATCCTGACACTCTAAAGAATGCTTTTGAACCGCTCTCACATGGCGATCCCAGTGTGGACGCGCCACTTACCTTGGCTGCTCACCCTTCCCCTGTAAACGTCCTGACGGAGTACAGTTTGTCTTTCACAAACTATTTTCTCTCGAGATCGCTGTCGCCTCGACCTTTCACAACCTTAGACCAAATACAGACTGCGCAAGGATCAGTCACTACAGGGACAGCAAGCACGTCCATGAGACCAGCTTCCGGGATCCTTCCCATACCATGGTAGCACTGGCTAACGGTCTCAACTTTGGCACCGCAGGATCACTCCGCAGTGTCGTGGGTCTTCGTCCCAGAGACATCGAGAAACCAACCCGTGTGAATATCAAGTTGCGGAGAGTCCTTGTTGCCAACATTCTACACCAGCACTTTCCTGTCTACGGCACCATCGCCCCCATGGGCATCTATGTGGAACCCCACTTTCAATTTTTTGAAGGCTATGGTTGGTTTTGATGGACATTGACAGCATAGGCAGACTGCCTTCTCTGGCACGATCTGAAAGAGTGAATAGTTTTTGGGGGCAGGTTCTTATCCCTTCCACGTCAGAGTGCAGTCGACGCTTGCTTTCGATATTACCTAGAAGAAAAGAAGAAGCTGCACAAAAACTTGGGAAAGCTTCAACGGATCATGTCCAAGAGCGTCGACTTGCTCAGAGTCTAGCAGCTACGGAGAAAAACCTCGCCAATATCAAAGCCTCAGTCAACAACCCGATGGACGGCACAACGATCAATGTGGAAGAAACGCGGTTCCGAGAGGAAGAAAGCGAGAAGCGGTCACCCTTAAACTGGAATGCATGGAAGCGACAGAAGAGTCGCCATGCTCTTGGCCCAAGAAGCCTCTCTAGATCCTTCGGACACAATTGTATAAGATCAAGGTGCAAAACAGGAGAAGGGCAAGAAGAAGGACAAACGCAAGGAAAAGGCGATCATATCTTTCTTGATGGCAAAGTCTCTCAAGAACTGCCCACCCTACGTCTGCTGTGGTGGATAGTGGTCGAGAAACGGAATAGTAAGATATGTGGAGGTAGAAATGGGTTGCGAGGCACGTGAGCAACACAGAGCTAGAAGACCCATACTCGCCTCTTCTTCTCAACGTCACCTTTGAGGCCTTTCTCAGCACGCTCTACCACAACGTAAGTATCCATAGCATCTCGATCCCAAAGAACGCTTCGCCCTGTCTTGCTATGTGCCTATAGGGATGAACTGTCACATCAAAGCCAGAATGCTACCCAGTGGCTGTGGTCTGCGGTGGTGCGCCAGTTGGGTCAGATAAGTACCTTTTTAGTCCGTCCTCAAAGGCCAACCACAGACGACGATCATGTGTAGTTAACGGGACCTCGATGCCTGTGCATTGAACCACGTTTTTTTTTTCTGGGTTTGTTGTATTTACTTCGCTCTTCTAAAACCGTTCGTTTGTTCACATGGCTTTACTTTTATTTTCTTCTCTTTATTTTCGTATTGTCTCATCAAAGGGTATCTTTCTTGTTGTTTGTGGTTGAATGTTGTTGGGACTACGGCACTCGTATTACTCTCTTTCGTGATTCAAAAACTGTTTGGGCGTATGTACAGCGTCTTTTTTTTTTTACTCGGCATCTACCGAGATGAGCCGCCCCGTCGCTACATCGAACACGAACCCATATACGTTCACATTTCTCGGGATCAGTGGATGGGTCCTCAGGAACTGCACATCGTTTCGCACGTTCTGCTCCAGCTGCGGGAACGGCAAGAAGTCGATATGCGAGGCATCTTCCCCCAGGTTCTTGTGGATGACGGCGTGGATGTCCTTGTTCTCAAAGGTCAGCATCCCACAGTCCGTGTGCTGGGCCACAATGATCGTGTCTGTGCCCAGGAGCTGCTGCGAGATCACGAGTGAGCGCAGGGCCTCCGGGGTGCGGCCGCCTGCGTTGCGGATGACGTGGGCGTCGCCTTCCTTGAGGCCAAAGGCGCTGGCGGGCAGGATTCGGGCGTCCATGCACTATTTTTTTTTTTTTTGTTTTGTAAGGGGAATAAGTTTCAGTACTAGACAACGACAATAGAGAGACTTTCCTCACAGATGGAGACAACAACGGTTAAAGACTGACTGTCACGATGGCGACTTTGCGAGCTGGTGGGAGGGGAAGCTGGCCTTTGGTCCAGCTGTTGGCATAAGCCTGATTGGCGGCACGGATTTCTTCGACAACGGACATGATCGAGTAGTGCTTTGGAGTGGGACTACTGTCGAGTGGAAGAAAGGTAAGTGTGTGGTTTGTAGTTCAGAGGGAATTTGGTAAAATGGCCGGGTATTTTTATACATGAATGGGCAGAGTACATTGACAACTTTCTACTGCTCGATAATGGCGCGATCAGGGACAGAGCGTGTCGCCACTCTGTCAAGCAAAAGAAAGAGCAGAAGTGTGAGGATGTCAACGTGAACAAACCCGTGGTCTTTGTTTTTCGAGATCTTGAAGACGGATCCAGCTGAAAAATGTTCCCGCGCTTTTGCATGAAGGAAGGTAAACAGGAGGATACTGACGATTGGACAAACAAGTGTCAGCTTTTTGGTGGAAAACGCGGCAGTAACGCACAACCCTCAACCCTCGCACAACAACACCCTGAAGACGACATCTGCGTTGTCGATGGCACCTTATTTTTTTTTGTTTGACGTACTCACGCACAGGCCATTGCGTGCAGGTCTAATTGACGGCGTAGTTCGACATATTTTGTAATTGACGATCCCGACACGTTGGTTCCTAGGAGATGAGACACGATTATGTTATCAATTGTGGAGAAGCATGCGTGGATTCCAACAGACATCTTTCCTGCCAATAGACATGCTCATTCACGGAAGAACTAACTGGCTGTGCACTTGTGTTGAGATGAAGTATTCCCCAAAAATTCTTTCTTTGGCTTCGTCAGGAATAAGGAGAACAGGACAATGGGATGGATGGACGGGGGTCATGATGCCTTTGATGGATGACTCGATAATTCCATGCAAATAAGTGAAAAGAGAGAAATATATCGCCGAAGATGATCCACGGATAATACCATTTTTCATTTCTCGGTTTCTCACGAAAGTTGAAAGTCGAGTGTGTGTGTTTCTTTGCTTTCTACCTTTCTTTCCTTCATATTTGTCTCGTCCGTGACTTCATTTGTTTGTTTTCCAGCTTTTATTTCTCCACATTCCAACCAAACTGTGCTTTCCTCCGCAATGAAGCTCGTCCAATTCTCGCCAGCATTGGCTTTTGCTATCTTTGCACTTTTGTCTACTCTCTCGGTATCGTCCTCCGCTCCTCTACCAGATGCGACAGGAGACTCTCCCATCGAGCGAACACCCACCGGGAGCGGCCCACTCAAGGGATTGATCGCGCCCTGTCCCAAGAATTGGGACCCACGGGCTGGCCATGGAATAGTTTGCCATCGGGACTAAAGCCAAAGGAGACCTTGGCACTTACTTCGGGTTTTCCATAAATAGAAACTTTCGCCAGTGTACGCATGGCCTTATTGCCGATATTTGTAGTCTCTCTCAGAGGTTGTTCATATGTGTCCGCGACCTCTCTTTCTTATATGCTCACTTCCATAAGGTCCGCCTTCAGATGTTTGTTTCTTGTCCCAGTCTCCCTCCTCTCCAGTGTGGGGTTAGGGATGAGCACTGTCCACATTCCAGCAATGGGGCATCATGACGTGTCCATGGACACCCTTTAATAGCGCCTCCAACCTTCTTCTTTTCTTTGCAGTGTTGTGTGAGCATGCCATGGCCATTTTTTTTTCTGCATGCATGTTTGTGTTGTGATCTTTCGAGACTGCCCATTGGTTACTTTGCGAAATAGAGTATATCTGCTCTCAAAATCGATCTCGTCGACACTCAGATGAAGGCGCAGACGATTGCCCATATACCATCCTGGGTTTCTCTTTTGTTGTCAGTGGAAATGGTGCAATGCGGGCAGCGAAAGGAAGGGGGGAGGATGAGCCTGTATAATGAGCTGATTCATCCATTCATGATTTGATTTGCTTCTCCTCCTTCCATCATCCACAATCTCATAGTTGCCACCTCACTCCGTCCCCCGTTTCCCTCTCCCCTTCCCCTACGTGTCCTCCTACCTCTCTCCTTTCTCCCTCCCTCTCCCTCTTTCTTATCAATGACGACCGCATCAAACAAACGGAGGCACTGCCCCCTCCTCCTCCTCGCTGGACTAGTGGCAACAATGGTCCAGGGCCAAGTGACCGTTGTCTCAAACGCTGCCTTCACGCGCCACGGAACAAACCTCTACGCCGTCGGTGGAGGCTTCACTCGCGAGATCCCCAACAAGAACACCTTCTACTCGGGCCCAGAAACCACCGTCGGCGATGGACAGCTCATTGTTCTCGACCTGTCTACCCCTTGGGACGGTGCCTCTCCTCCATGGAAGAAACTCGCCAACGGTCCCAAGCAATACAACCTGCCCGCAGCACTCAATGCTGACGGAACCAAACTGGTTGCCTTCCATGGCTCTGCCGCCGCCAACAACACGTTTGGCATGATCTATGACGTCGCCGCAGGAACATGGTCCAACTCCACGGTCGTTGTCCCAAACCCCAACCGTGAGGGCATCCCTGGCGTGACTGACCCGGACAACGACATAATGTACCTGGCCACGGGGTACGATGCCAATAACAAGGGCGACCAGATGTACACGTACAACTTTACGTCCGACAAGATGTTCACGCAGCCCATGAACGGGCAGGCCATCATGGGCCTGGCCTACTTTGCCGGCGCCTGGAACTCCAAGACAAAGAGTATCATGTACTTTGGTGGCAATATAGTGTCCTCAGGCGACAATGCTCCCTCGGGCGTCACGACGTATACTCCCAGCACCAGCACTTGGGCGAGCTTGGTACGATGATTTCCTTTTTATTTTATATCTCTTTATGACAGCTTTTTTCTTTAAACCGTACCTCATACTTGTGTCCTCCTTCTCGATTTTACTGATACCGTTAGTTTTCAAATGACAATAGGTGACAACGGGTCCTGCCCCATCCGGACGCTCCGATATGTGCCTCGCCGTTTGTAAGTATAGCCCTTTTGAGATTTTTGTGACGGAGGACGCAACACTTTGTTTATTTATGCCTTCTTTGAAGACACTAACAGAGTTCCTGTTGCATGTAGCTGACGACGGAACCAAACTCATTGTGCATGGAGGACGAACTAGGAGCCAATTCAATCAGTGGCTGTCTGGAGAGATTTTCATCCTGGACCTCAACACCAACAAGTGGACGCAGGGCAGAAGCTATGTCAAGCCCAGACTGAACCCCGTTTGCACCCTCATCAACGGCACTTTTATTTCCTGGGGAGGTAGTGCTCTTTTATCTTTGGTCGTGTATGACATCGTGGCAGTGACATCTCAACAGACCACACAACTCTTTTCTTGATGAAATTCCTCTACTTTTAGGATCGGATGATGGCCAGAATGTAGGCAACCAAGCCATTGTGTACGATTTGCAGCGCAACAAGTATTTGAGCAAGTACATGGGCCCCGACCCAGACTCGGATTATGATCCTTTAGTTGGGAATCAGAAGGATAAGACGCTTTCAGGATCCAACTCCAACTCAGACTCGGACAGTGGGCCAGGCGGCATGATTGGAGGCATTGTGGCTGCCGTTGTTGTCCTTGGAGGACTAGCCTTCTATGTCCGCTGGAAGTTGGTGAACCGCCACCTGAACCAGCGACAGCAAGTGATCAATATGCTGGAGCAACATCAGAACAACGCCAACAAGCCCAACAACGGATCTGTTCGACCTGGAGCTACTGGAACTGGAGCAGCTGGATCTACTGGAGCTCGCCCCATTAGCCAGAAACCCTTGCCTCAGCCCATTGTTTCTCACAACCGGGTATCTGTGACCCCGATCTCGACAGTGACCATGGTGGAGCCCTCGAGAACAGGAGGATACCAACATTATCAGTACACGACTCCAAGCGCACCCACTCAAGTTCCACTCCCATATCCTCAGACGGGGTCGTCATCGCCATACCAGTCCCAGTCGCTACTTCCTCCAGCTCAGTCGCCACTCCCCTATCCTCAGATGGCAGGATCACCGTCGCCCTTCCAACAGCACGCTCATGTGGCGCCTTCATCGCCCATCCCAGCGTTGTCGATGCAGAAGCAGGAGGATATTATGTTTAGTTTACCTCCACAATACGAGTTCCACCCAACGACAGCACGCGCTCGTGGGCCAGAGCATATCCCAGACTTTCCAAACTCATAAATCCTCACCCAGAATTATACCAAATAAAATAATGAGAATGAGTGTAAACAAAAACCAGGTCTTACTACTTGGCACCAATCGTTCGCCGTTGAATTTCTACGTAGTTCCCAGATCTTAAGATTGCTGCGCGAAAGGTCTAGACATATACAAGACAGATCTGGTCACGTTATTACTGCCAAATTTGCCTGTACTTAGGGCCGAGGGACTTTCCCCCGATACGTATGCGCCGAAAGCGAAAGACGAAGTCGATCAAAATCGAATAGTGCAAGTACTAAAAGAGGAAGAAAATGGCCGATTGGCCTTTGTAGCCCTGACAAAAAAATCTTGTAAAACTAGCTCGACTATTGGCTGCTGGGTAGACAACTCGCATGTGTGTCCCCATTGCCTTTATCGGCTTTTATGCTTGTCCAGTTGTCCAGACACGGAAAGTTTTGGCGGAGTAGGCCAAATTTTCAGTCGTATGAGGGGTCCAGACAACACAGACTGCCGCCAAGGCAAAGGGACTCCGCCGGGAGGCAGGGGCGGTATCTCTGGGCGATATCGGGGTTCGCAACTCCAAGAGGAAGAAGAGAGTGATAGAGTCATCATTTTCTCGGATGGGCGCGCGTGTATGAGGGATAACGGAAGGGTTTGCCGGCTAGATGTGCTGTGAATGAGGAAGGAAACGACGAGTGGGTGTGCTTCCTCGGAGATTGTTCAGTTTTATGCAACAAACGCACGGAACAAAATCAAAGGAAAAAGAGCACATGGACCACATTTGCCCAAATACGGCACTTTTCGGTGGGGTGGTCGACATGTCAACGACCTTGTGCTGTATCGACTCGGCATGTACATCTGAGACCAAGGAGAAGAGAAAAATAATAGGGCTAAAACCAAATGGCAATTAGACCGAACGGATTGGATACACTACAGCACACTACTCTCTTTGCTGCCCTTTGGCCCTTTTTTTTCATTCTGTGGTTTGCTCGACTCTGCTTGATACCTCAGGGTTAGTACAATCGAATAGAGGCCTGTTCGTTGTATGGAACCAAAGAAAAAGACAATGAGATGATAGCAGACGAGGAGACGGAGAAGGCAAAGGGCAAAAGGAAAGGAAAAAGAAAGGGGGGTTGGAAGAGATGGATAGAGTCGACAGACACCACCCTGGACAGCGACTGCAGAGTAGAACCATTCTTGAAGACACACCTCCCCCCAATTTGCACTGTCGAGGGTGTGGACGCCATCTCCATAATAGACATGGGCATGCTTCAGCCCGAGCGTTTGCCATCAACGAAGGGCGAAGGAAGTGCTATAATAGTCCGCTTCGATGTCATAGTGCACGTAGAATAGGCTATGTTCATGGAGATGGACGTCATAGCCACCGCATCGAAAGGGGCTGATAGAATGGGCAGGATACGAGACACGAGAGCAGAGAAGGGTCCACAGTGTTGCAAAAATAAAAGGGCGCATAAGCCCACCATTTCCTCTCTTTCTCTTTTCTTCTGTTCTTTTTTTCTTCCTTCTTCAAAAGCATTCACTCTCATCCCTCGCTGCTGGCAGTGCTTCAATATTCCGACATCCTTTTGGCATCCTGCTATATTCTCCTCATCTCCTCTGAACTACCTCCTCATTTGTAAGTACCATGACCAGTGCCGGTACCTGCATTGTTCATCCCTTGTCTCCTTCCCGGCACTAGCATGCTCAACCGTCCATCGTGGGTGGTTGGTCTTTATTAGTTGCTTTTATTTCCATCCTAAAACTTAGGGATACTATTGTTCGAGAAAAGAAATGTTTCGTTGACATGACGAGAATAGTGTGTGGAAGAAGAAATAGAACAGGACAGGAGGACAGGGGGAAGGGGACAAAAGGAGACGAAGTGAGCTGGGGTGAGATGAGGAGAGGAGTGCAAGAGGAAACACTCGACTTCAACATTGGGCGACTGCTCTTTGGTGCTGTTCTTGTTGGATGGATGCGATCCCCATCCATCCATGCACACGTTTATAAATGTCCCCGGCTATGTCTTCTTCCTTCATTCCTTCCTACCCTCGCTTTGTTCCTTTGCTGCATTACTCTCTCGCTATCTCTGCCTCTATCTCTCCTTCTCACCTGCCCAATCCATCCATCCCTTTGGATCCCTCTCCTTCAAAACCATCCTTCTTTGTCACCATTCACAACTCCACTGCTTTTTTTTTCTTTGCCCATCATCCACTTCTGCGCTTCTACGGTGTGATCCATCTTCTGGTCCTGCATCATCTATATCACCTCGTTCTCTTTCCTTTTCTTTCGTTTGGTTCTTCCTCTTTCACCCATTCCTCTTCTTTTCCTCCATTACCTCCTCACTTAACCACCCACGCCACTGTCACCGTTCGATACTCCTCCTCCGCACACCACACTAAATTAAAAAGTCCTTCCTCCGAATAGCACTTTCGCCAAGACCCTGAAATATAAACCAGACCTCGTCCATCCTCCGTCCCTAACCTACATACAATGTCAAAGGAGGAAATCCATGACGCATATCCCTCCTATGGAGAAGGCGACAACAACTCGCAAGGCTCGTCATCACAAGACCCGTCCTCGCGCATGAACTCGACTGATCACGGCATGGAAAAGGTCAACATGCCCGTCGAGCAAATGTCCAACCTGGACGAGTCGGGTCTCAAGCGCGACCTCCACCTGCGACATATGGTCATGATCGCCATCTCGGGCACCATTGGTACCGGTCTGTTCCTGACAAGGTAGGGACAAAAACTCTTTTTCTCGAGTTCAGGCACGCTGGCATGCAAGAAAAAAAAACTAAATGGCCAGTGTTACTCCACACTTGTTTTTCTGGTGGCGTACTATAATAGTGGCAAGACAGTTGCAACTGCCGGTCCCCTTGGAGCCCGTACGTCTATATCCAAGCGCATTGTTCATCCTCTTGCTGATCGTTCGTTCGTGAGAACCGTCGGAAATTAATACTTTTCTTCTTCTACTAGTCCTCGCATACGTGGTGATTGGTACTTGGCTGGTGTTTGTGTGCCAGGCCATTGGCGAGATTGCAACGTTACTTCCACTGCCCGGCGCCTTTACTGCCTGGGGTGGCCGCGTGTTTGATGAAGCCTTTTCGTTCCAGATGACGTGGATGTACTTTATCAACTGGGCTTTGACTATCCCTGCAGAACTGTCCGCCAGCTCGCTGATTGTCAGCTTCTGGCTCGGCCCAGACTCGAGCTTCCCTACTTGGGTCGTGCCTGTGATCATCATTGTTGCGCTGGTTCTGATCAACCTCCTGGGTGTGGTAAGTAACAATACACTCGGCCCCATTGCTGTGTTGGAATGATTTTTGTTGTGAGGCGATGTCTTTGCTTTTGTTCCTTCCTTTCTTTTTTTTTTGCATTGCCCCACCCGACGAGAATGCAGTATGTTGATGTCTGGATCTTGTCTTTTCTCTCACCCTACTGCCCTTCCATCATCTTTTAATTATTATTTTTTTTATCACATTCTTGCTTCAACGCATTCTTGCGGTATCTCTAACGGTTTTTTATTTCTCTATATTTGATCCCTCCGCCAAATAGAAAGTCTATGGTGAGATCGAGTACTGGTTCAGTATCCTGAAAGTTGTGACCATCGTGGTCTTCATCATCTGCGGTATCTTGGTCGATTCCGGTGCTGTGGGAGGACACACTTACGGTGTTGAGAACTGGCACATTGCTGGTGCGCCCTTTAAGGGCGGCTTCCGCGCCTTCCTCTCTGTCCTGGTCTCTGTAGGCTTTGCTTACGGTGGTACCGAACTGTCTGGTGTTACTGCCGCCGAATCTCGCAACCCACACAAGGTAAACAACAACAAAAAAAAGAAGCACGACTCCTTGAGATTCTAGTCTGCTCTGTCGAGCGGAGGATTTATTGGCAAGGGAGAAGTAATATTTTTAACAGTGGACATTATTGGTTCTATCATATAGCACGTTCCCAAGGCAGTGAACACAGTGCTTGTTCGCATCGCCTTCTTTTATATCCTGTCCATCTTCTTCCTGGCCTGCATTGTCCCCAACGACGACCCCCGCCTCCTCAATGCCGACGGCACCGTCGTGAACGCGCCCTTCACCATCGTTTTCCTTCAGGCCGGCATGAAGGGCGGCGCCTCGTACATGAACGCTGTCATCTTTACTTCGGTCGTCTCGGCCGCCAACTCGGATTTTTACGTCGCCACCCGCATGCTCATGTCCCTCTCCCGCAACGGCTGGGCGCCTGCTATAGTAGGCAAAACCAACTCGCGTGGTGTCCCCGTCGTGGCCGTTATGATCACCACCGCCTTCTCATGCATTGCCCTGGTGATGATCTATGCGGGTGCCTCGACCGTCTTTGACTGGCTGGTCTCGATCATTGGCTCGCTCATCTTCCTGATCTGGGTCTGTATCCTGTTCTTGCACTTCCGCTTCCGCATGTGTTGGAAGGCGCAGGGCCACACGCCCGACCAGCTTCCCTACCAGTCTTGGGGTTACCCCTATGGCCATTACTTGGCGACAGTGATTGGTGTCTGCTGTGTGGTGGCGTCGTTTTACTTGTCGATCGACAGCAAGCCCAACGCGGCGGCGTTTCCCCTGGGGGCGGAGGATCCAGCGTACAAGACGGCAAGGAACCACTGGGCGCAAGGGCTGTTGGGTGCATGGTTTCCATGGCTCCTGGCGACGACACTGTTTGTGTCGTACAAGATGATCAAGGGTACCAAGATTGTGGACCCAGCACAAGCGGATCTGGACACGGGCCGGTGGGTGCCACCACCAGTGGACCCTAACCGTCAGCACAAAGTTTCAGCGTGGAAGAAGTTGTTGTCCAAATTCATGTAACATAATCATAGCAACATATATATATTTTTTTTAAATCCGTTAGATTTCCCCTCTACAAAAAATTATGTACCAAAAAAAGAAAATTCTTACCAAATTATAAGTCTATTATTCGATCATAGTGGGAAGGAAAACTTCGCAGGCCTCACTCACTACATCCCTCCTCCCCCCAAAAAAGAAAAAAAGGTGGCCACTTTTTTTAACAGACGTGGGTCACGATTAGCCCTATCAAGACCCTCCTAACCGCGATCCGAGATATATCAAAAGCAAAAGAAATGCTCACTGCAGGGATCGAACCTGCGGCCTTTGCGTTATTAGCACAACGCTCTACCGACTAAGCTAAGCGAGCCTCCTGATTTGGAGGGTTTATTTCTGTGTTCGAGACTATCCGGCGACCCTGCACCCATGGGTTTGGATTACAAAAAACACACTATCTGATCCGTTCGATGTAACAGAAAAAATGGCCCTTGTAAAACATTCCTCTTGCGCACAAGGTTTAGAGAGAGGCCCGTTCACGAGGAAACAAATAAGAGCAGCAGAGGGCTGCAGGAGAGCGGTACAAACGAGGGAGAGGGCCAGATTTGTGCCTTGAATTTTGGTTGATTTTGGGTTTCGAGCACATCTGTTTGACGAGAAGGCCTACGTTGCACACGAGTTGAGAGGTTGACTCCCAATCGAACTACCCTTCATCTACCAGAGTCCAAGTCTGGACGCTCCTTATTCTTACGACTTGGTTACCTACCGGCGGTAACTCAGCGGTCGATCCAGCATCCCTTTTTTCCATACTGATAATCTTCTCTTATAATCCGAGTGAATAGCATTTCCAACCAAAGACCAAGCACACGTATAGCGAAAATAATTAAAGACATCAGAAAAAAAAAATAGGATAAAAAACAAGGGCCGCCCGAGCCTATTGGCAAACTCGGGAAAGAAGGTGGATGTGGAGGGGAGTTTGTTGGCGAGAGAGAGTGGGGGGAGAGAGAGTGAAAAAATTAACGGGTTTGAACGAGTCAGATAGGGACAGGGTCGCGTATACCGGCGGGGACTAGTCCGAGGAGTATCCTAGGGTGGCAACGGCTTCAAAGACGGCTTCCAGACCGGCATCGGGCTCGGGAACGGGCGGCTCGGCACCTGTGGCTGGATCGACTGGTCCTTGTTCTTGATCGTCGGGGTCGTTGGGAGGGTCTGGCGCCATACCGAGGGTCGGGCCGAATACAATACCGTCTTTAGAGACAGTAATGTGCGGCGGTTGGTGCCAGATCGCTTCCATTTCGTTGTAGTGGGCGTCGTCATCGCCGCCGTCTCGGATCCTGCGGCGGCCCGATGTGTGGTTCTCGAGACGCATCTTGTCCTTGTACAGCGCGCGTTGGTGCTCGACCTTTGCTCGGAATCGCAGCGCGACCTTGAGGATATCAACGAGCTGGGTTTCCTCGGTAATATCGGCTCCTTCGCGCGCTAGGTCCGAAATACGACAATAATTGCGCCAAATGGCATTAGAAGTCAGTGAGTGAAGATGAATAACAAGAGGATGCAGATCTGGTATGTATGAGGGCCAACAGAGCTGGATTTCGTGCGGTACGGCCGTAAGGAACTGCGCCGAGTATTTGTGCGGAAACAAGGTGCGGATCCATGTCAACATCTGTTCCCATGCGGCCTTGACAGGCGGGCAGAACCAAAAGTTGTGCGACGTCGACGCAAACTGGTACGGTTTGCAAATGGCGCAGCGCGCATCTGGGTGAACTTGGTCGCCGATAGGTACTTGATCTATGGCTGGTGGCTCTTCTGTAGGACCGTCGTTCTCGTCCTCAGGCTCTGGTTCGATCTGGTCTTCGACTTGCACATCGATATCTGGAAGAGCTTCCTCTTGAGGAGGGGGAGGGGGGGCTGCCGCTTCGGCTAGAGCCCTGCGCCTTGCTGTCCAACCTATGACATGCTTGAGACCATCCGACCATATAGAGTAGTGATACAATTTGTACAAAAAGTCTTTTTCGTTTGGATACCGTTCCTTTGCGTGCAGTCTCTTGAACACGCGCTTCCAGAGACGATCTTGAAGGAACAGGGGATGTGGTCTCTGTGTGGCAATGTAGGGTGAGCGGTACCGCATTGTTGAGAATCGCGGTGTTCTGTCATCGGGTATGGCGTCGAATTGTTTTTTTTCTAGGAACCTTCTTGCTTCCTTGACCGTGAACATCGCGACTGGGTTGTCGCCTGCATATGTAGTCTTGGCCAGCATTTGCGATGCTTGTGTGAGTTCAAACGTGGCTTGAATGTCCAGGGCGCGGAACGCTTTGACTGATGCTGCTACTGGTGTGTCCTGCGGTGTTTCTGGGTCTGCGAGGGGAGTGCCGAGACCAATGGCTTCTTTTGTTGTGTCAATATCCTCACACTTGAACACTTCGTGCGCGATCTTGGTCCAGAGCCGTTTCCAGCGCGGCACCGGTGACTCTGTTGTCCATCGCGCCATCCATTTGGCTTTGAGTGCTTGCGTCTGAATCCTTGCGTCAATCATACCCAGACCACCTTCGGCGCGAGGCCGTCGGATCCACTGGAGTGAGACGTGAGCGCGAGCCGAGTTAAATAAGAGAGAAATACAGTATGCGTCCACCTTGCGCCAGAATGCTTCAGAGAGATCATAGAAAGGAGCAAGATGCCAAATGCGAGGAAGCAAGTATGTGTTGATGACTGTTACGCGCCCTTGGAGAGAGAGGCCTCGGAAGCGCCACGACTGGATCCCAGCCTGTAGTTTAGCCAAAAGGTCACGCTCAATGTGCGCCATGGTCCGACCGCCTGCCTGTAGGACGACGCCGAGATGTTTGAATGGTGTACCCCATGCGCGCGAGGTGACTTCTGGCCAGTCAAAATTCTCTGTCGGGTTTCTCTTAAGGTGAATGAGCTCTGTTTTTGCTTGGTTAACCAGCGCCCCAGATGCTTCTTGGTGAAGCTGGATCGCCGTTTTAGCTACGGCCACATCCGATGGAGACATGCCCAGTGTTGTGTCGTCCGCGAATGCTGAGACTTTGAAGTTTCCGTCTGTCACTCCTGTTGGTATTCCAGTAGCGTGATGTTGATAATAAAGAAGAAAAGGTTCTACCGACTAAGCTAAGC